>SJYF01000651.1:4660511-4677660 GCA_006410515.1 Procapra przewalskii
TCTGCTGATGGACATCTAGGTTGCTTCCATGTCCTGGCTATTATAAACAGTGCTGCGATGAACATTGGGGTACATGTGTCTCTTTCAGTTCTGGTTTTTTGCAAGGAGGATTCTTAACCACTGGACCACCAGGGAAGTCCCTCAGAAACACACTTACTTTCCTCTTTGAATTGTGAGCAGTCAGGGAACATCAGACATCAGAAGAAAACCTCTGACACAAATGATAGGTACCAAATAAAACAAACTTTAAAGAAAAGAACAAAACAAAACAAAAAAACAGAAGAAACAGACCTACATCAGAACATGAGGGAGAAAAACCTCTAAAATCCTCAGAGATGAGTTTTGGCATTTATGAAACAAGCACAGAGTGCCAAAAAGCAAAAAGGAAGAAGCAAAGAATAAAAGAGGGCTTGGGAATTATAAATGTACAAGCTGAAATAAAAAATTCAGTGGAAGGTTCGGGGGTAAAGTCAGTGAGATCAGCCAGGAAGCAGAACAAAAGGGCAAGAGGCAGGAAATAAGGGGGAGAGGATAAAGCGCTTAGAGGGCCAAATCTAGAAGTCCAGCAGCTGACACATAGGAGTTCTAAGAAGAAAAAAAAAATTAGGGGAGAGAAATTATCAGAAAAATCCTAAGCAGAGATGTAGTAGACTAGAAGGACCTGAAACTTCAACAATCAAAAGCACCCTGAGTGCCTAGTAATCAATGAAAGAAACTCCACATCAAGGCACATCTATTAAAAAGGTTCAGAATTCAGAGATAAAGAGGAAAATAGTGCCTTATGCAGAAAAATGAGAATCCGAGTGGCAGTACTGGATGCTAGACAATAAGGAAGTGAAGTCCTCCAAGTTCTGCAGGAAAATGATTTTAATCAAATTCTATGCTTAGCTAGACTACCAGTTACATGCAAAGGTAACATAGATATTTTCAGACATGACTCTATGTGGATATATAAATAATATACATATGATCAAAATATGTATCTAGATCTAGCTATATATATGTTGCTGTTGTTTAGCTGCTAAATTGTGTCTGACTCTTTGTAACCCTCTGGACTGTAGCCCACCAGGCTACTCTGTCCATAGGATTTTTGCAAGCAAGAATACTGGAGGGGGCTGCCATTTCCTACTCCAGGGGATCTTCCCAACCCAGGGATCCAGTGTGCATCTCCTGCACTGGCAGGCAGATTCTTTACCACTGAGCCACCAGGGGAGCCCCTGATGGCTTTACAGTGAACTATATTTATTTAAAAATTTTATTTATTTATGGTTGCACTGGGTCCTCATAGCTGTGCATGGGTTTTCTCTAGTTGCAGCGAGTAGGGGCTACTCTTTGTCCTGGTGTGCAGGCTTCTTATTGCAGTGGCTTCTCTTGTTGCAGAGCCCAGCCTTTAAAGCTTGGGCTCAGTAGCTGTGGCATGTGAGCACAGTTGTTCTGGGGCATGTGGGATCCTCCTGGACCAGAGATCAAACCTGTGTCCCCGTATTGGCAGGCAGATTCTTAACCACTGGACCACCAGGGAAGTCCTGTGAACTATATTTAGTTATATACCAATCTTTGATATAATTATGAATTGTGATATAAATCTATTATGAGGGTACTGAGAAGAAAAATATGGGTTTACACTAGTGTGGGAAATATAAGTGCTAAATATTCATGCACCAAAAAAAGAGGTAGTAGTTAATATCTAGAATCAATAAATCAATAATTAGCAGCATTATTCAGACATGGATATAACCACATAAAGGAAAGCTAAAATAATTGAGAATGGTGACCTCTAGGCACTAGATGAGGGTGGGGTAGGTTGGGTAAAGTGGTTTAGAGAATTAATTTTTTTTTTATAACAAGCCTTCTGGCATGATTGACATGTGTGTTCATGTTGCTTTGGTTAAACAAAAGTAAAGGACAATACACACAGCCGTTTTGGAGCTTGAAAGCAGGACAATATTTGGAGATTTGGGGGCCCCGAAACTGTTTTCTCTTTGAAATATCTTCTTTGGAAATAAGATTAAGATATAATCATATCCTCCACTCTTCCCCAATAGCGTAGTGGACACCTTCAGACCTGAAGGACTCATCTATTGGTGTCACATCTTTTTGGCCTTTTATACAATTCATGAGGTCCTCACAGCAAGTATACTGGGCCGTTCCCTCTTCTAGTGGGTTAAGTTTGGTCAGAACTCTCTGCTCTGACCTGTCCATCTTGGGTGGCCCTGCACGGCATGGCTTCACTGATTTATGCAAGCCCCTTTGCCACGACTAGGTGGTTGATGCGAACAGACGACTCATTGGAAAAGTCCCTGATGCTGGGAAAGACTGAGGGCAGAAGGAGCAGAGGGTGTCAGAGGATGAGATGGCTGGCTGGCATGACTGATGCAATGAGCATGAACTTGGGCAGACTCCGGCAGACAGTGAGGGACAGGGAGGCCAGGTGTGCTGCAGGCCATGGGTTTGCAAAGGATTAGACACAACTGGGTGACTGAACAGCAACAACAGTAATCATATCCTGCTTGACTTGCCTCCAAGAAGCCCAGGCTCCCCTCCTCGTGCCCACTTCCCTCTTCCCCCAGAATGGAAGTGTGACCCAGGGTGCCTAGAGTTCTCTTATTATTGCAGAAAGCTTCACGTATTTGGTTCACATATTTCAAGTCATTTGCTCTTTCCCATGGGCTGATTAGATATAACTGTTAGCACTTCATGTGTGTAGAGAGGGAGTCTGGAGTGGCCTCCTCTGGCCACCCTTCCACATGACAGCTCAGCCCTGCCCTGCCGGTGGCCTGTTACTATCACCTAATGTCTTTCTGTCCCCATGATGTGTTTTAGAGGAAAGAAGAAGAGGAGAGGAAGCGAGGAGAAGAGCAGATTCGCCTCCAGGAAGAGCAGAGGGCGAAGGAGCTCTATTGGACCCTGAAGCAGGCCCAGCTGCAAAGCCACCCCAGCGAGAAGGAGGAACGTGAGTGGGAAGAGCAGTGTGAGTAGCACTTGAGTTTTTAAAAACATTAGTTCAGTTCAGTCCACTTCAGTCTCTCGGTCAGGTGTGACTCTGTGACCCCATGGACTGCAGCACGCCAGGCCTCCCTTGTCCATCATCAACTCCTGGAGTTCACCCAAACTCATGTCCCTTGAGTCGGTGATGCCATCCAACCATCTCATCCTCTGTCATCCCCTTCTCCTCCTGCCCTCAGTCTTTCCCAGCATCAGGGTCTTTTTCAATGAGTCGGCTCTTCATATCAGGTGGCCAAAGTATTGGAGTTTCAGCTTTAGCATCATTCCTTCCAAAGAACACCCAGGACTGATCTCCTTTAGGATGGACTGGGTGGATCTCCTTGCAGTCCAAGGGACTCTCAAGAGTCTTTTCCAACACCACAGTTCAGAAGCGTCAGTTCTTTGGTGCTCAGCTTTCTTTATAGTCCAACTCTCACGTCCATACATGACTACTGGAAAAACCATAGACTTGACTTTTTGTTGGCAAAGTAATGTCTCTGCTCTTTAATATGCTCTCTAGGTTGGTCATAACCTTTCTGCCAAGGAGTCAGCGTCTTAATTTCATGGCTGCAGTCATCATCTGCAGTGATTGATTAGGCCGCTGGATCTTCCTTTCAGCATGCAGACTCTTATTTGTGGCATATGGCATCTAGTTCCCTGACTCAGGCCTCCTGCATTGGGAGCTCAAAGTCTTAGCCCCTCGAACACCAGGAAGGTCCTAAGCTCTCTTACTGGGGACTGGAAGGCTGGCCTGCTTTCTCAGCCACTTTCCTCTCACCTGTCTACTTTCTCAGTCATCATTCCAGTTCATCTGCTTAGCCCAGAAGCCTTTAACCTGTGTCAACCAGGACCCAGAGTGTAAGAGCTCCATCCTCAAGGAACTTACTTGCCTGTTGGGGAGATTTCTTATACTAAAGAGTAAAACTCTACATTAACTGAGTTACCAATAATTTTCTGGCTGTGTGCTAAGCCCTGGAGATCCAGAGATGAGGGATCGTGGTCTGTATCTTGGGGGAACTTGCCGGCCAGGCAGGAGCTAGGCACACAGGCTAAGGGCTTTGAGGGAAAAGGTACACGTTCTGTTGGAGCACATTGTGGCTATTCTGGTGGCATTCCAGATGAGAAGGTATAAAGTGAGGCTGCTGGGAGCCTGGGGATATCAGACGAATAGGCTGGAGAAGGTGGTCAGGATGAGGACCCAGAATATGATAAAGGGATGTGGTGAGCTTAGGAAGTTACAGATGTATGTGAAAAAGTGAAAATCACCAGGTCATATCTGACTCTTTGCGACCCTGTGGACTGTAGCCTGATAGGCTCTTCTATCCGTGGAATTCTCCGGGCAAGAATACTGGAGTGGGTTGACATTCCCTTCTCCAGGGGATCTTCCTGACCCAGGGATCAAGCCAAGGTCTCCTGCATTGCAGGCAGGTTCTTCACCGTCTGAGCCATTAGTGATGTATAGCTGGCTCTTAATCTTGGAGAG
Source organism: Procapra przewalskii (assembly GCA_006410515.1). Lineage (NCBI taxonomy): Eukaryota > Metazoa > Chordata > Mammalia > Artiodactyla > Bovidae > Procapra > Procapra przewalskii. Next base: position 4,664,980 of record SJYF01000651.1, read on the forward strand.
TGTCAGGCCTGGTAAGAAGTTAGGTGGGAAAGAGGAAGTGGAACTAAGCTTGAAGGTGGTGTTTTAATATGTACTTGAGACTTGCTTTAACCAGGTATGGATAGGCATGCTGATGTGGAAATGACTGTTGCAAGACATTTTTACTCACAGATTCCTAGAAACGGAGAGCATGGCATGCCGTGCAGGGCCACACAAGAAGCCCCAGGGTGAGTCAAAAGGCAGAGGAAGCAAGTAGAAAAAGTGGGCAAGAGCCTTCACTATGGTGTCATTGGGAAAGGTAAGGCATGCGTGTGTGCGAGCTCAGTTGCTTCAGTCGTGTTTGACTCTTTGTGACCCTATGGACTATAGCCCACCAGGCTCCTCTGTCCATGGGATTCTCCAGGCAAGAATACTAGAGTGGCTGCTGTGTCCTCCTCCAGGGGATCTTCCTGACTCAGGGATTGAACTGGTGTCTCTTAAGTTTCCTGCATTGGCAGGCGGGTTCTTTACCACTAGTGCCACCTGGGAAGCCTCAAAGGTAAGACAGGACAGGGTAAACAGACTTTGAATAATTTCAGCAGGCTCTGGGGTATAGGAGCTCTCTGTAGTTCTCTATACTGGGCACTGGGGTGATTAGGGCAGATGGACAGACTGAGGAGTATAAGACCCAGATAAACAAGGTGGTTGGGGTATGGGCTTTGCATTGGTTGGTTTGCATTTGAAAGGTGCACTTGCAGCTGGGTCCTTTGCTAGCTTTAGGAAATGGGTATATCTTGGAGGTGCAGTATTTGAAGGACCAGCAAGGTCCCAGATGTAAAAACTTCAAAACATACAGGAAATAAAAAGGCATGACTTGTATGAGTGGACAGAGGAAACTTCTAAAGTCCAGTGACATAGTTTGGGCTGGTTTTGGGGGTGAGAGGGAGGAGGAGACTGTGGCATGATTGACTTTGGAGATGACTAGGGCCACAGCAGGGAGAGCAGAGATATGTGTGCCTTCTGCCGGCCAGCATTCTATTCTTCAGCGTTTCACAACCACCTGCCCCATTCATTAGACACACTTAAAAAAATTGAGATACAATTCACATACCGCAATGCAAGAGACCTGGGTTCAATTACTGGGTTGGAAAGATCCCCTGGAGAGGGAAATGGCAATCCACTCCAGTATTCTTGCCTGGAAAATCCCATGGACAGAGGAGCCTGGCAGGCTACAGTCCCTGGGGTCACAAGAGTCGGACACAACTTAGCGACTGAACCACCCCCCATAAAATTCATCCTTTCAAAGCGTGCAGTTCAGTGGTTTCTAGTCTGCTCACAGAGTCGTCTCACCATTACCACTCTCCAGTTCTAGAACATGTTCATCCCCAGAGAAAGAGACTCTCTGTCCACTGGCAGTTACTCACCCCCTCTCACTATACCCCTGGAAACAATCTAATTTCTAATCTAATTTCTGTCTCTATGGATTTACCTGTTACGGGCAATTCATATAAACAGAGTCATATCTTACGTGGTTGTTTGTGTCTGGCTTCTTTCATTAGTGCATCTTCAAGGTCCGTCTGTGTTGTAGCGCGGGTCATTCATTCATTCTTTTTTATGACAATAAAATTCTAATGTATGCATATACCACACTTTTGTTTATCTGTTTATCATCAGTTGATGGCCATTTGAATTGTTTCTGTTTTTTGGCTATTACAGATAATGTTGCTCGGAGCATTTGTGTATGTTTTTGTGAATATGTATTTTCAATTTTCTTGGATATGTATCCAGGAGTGGAATTTCTGAGTCTTATGATAACTCTATGTTGAACACTTTGAGAAACTGCCATACTGTTTTCCAAAGTGACCATACCATTCTACATTTCTACAAGCAGTGTGTAAGGGCGCCAGTGTCTTCACATCCTTGTTAGCACTTGTATTTTGTGTTTTGCTTAATATCCATCCTAATGAAATGCTATCTTATTGTGATTTTGATTTGCATCTACCTAACACTTGCCATGAAAATACTGAGGATTGTAAGAAGCTATTATGAACAATTATAGTCCAACAAATGAGATAACCTAGAAGAAATGAATCACTTTCAGAAACGTACAACCTACAAAGACGGAATCATGAAGAAATAGAAAATCTGAACAGACCAATTACTAATAAGAATGTTGAATCAGTAATAAAAAAATCTGCCAACATAGAAGAGTCCAGGACTAGATGGCTTCACTGATGGATTCTACTGAACGTCTAAAAAAGAATTAACACAAATCCTTCTCAAAATATTCCAAAACTTTGAAGAGGAAGGAATACTCCCAAACTCGTTTTAAGAGGCTCTTAACCACTGGACCACCAGGGAAGCCAGCACATGTTTTGACGTGGCTGCAGCCTGGGCTTCATGTTGGGTAATGATGGAAATAAGGCTAAAAAGGTAAAGCCTTAGGCAAGACCTAAGAAGAATTTGTTCATATAAATTTGGAATGGATGGAGAGATAGGTGGAAAAAGAAGGCAGGACAAAAGTTTATAGTGAAAAAAAAAGTGAACAATCACAGAGTGAAGTCACACGAGCCCTCTGTGTTCCGCAGAAGGATCCCTGGGCTGGGAGCCCTGTCCTAGCTCTCCTCCTTCCTAGAGTAGGACCTCAAGCAAGTTCTCATTCTGCTCTGTGGCTCAGTCTCTTCATTTGTAAAATGAGGGTGATCCTGGAGAGCTGAGGCTTGTTGGGAGGGTGAAATGAGAGAGAGGAACCCAGGTGCTCTCTAAACTGAAGGGCTGTCACTCACGGGGCGTTCCTTTTTTTGTACCTACACCCTGAGATGGAAAGTTACGGGCTGGGCTAGTGTTCGGCTGGGAATAGAGGATGGAAATCATCTGGTGCAAGTGCTGCCTGTTTGCTAATTGATGGGCTGTGTGGCACCAGAAAATGGAAAAACCCACCCTAAACAGAGAAAAGATGTGATAATTCAGGCCCATGACTTCGGTTCCCTCATTTTATGCTTTCTTAAAGAATGATGAGCTTAACGCTGGAGCTGTCATTCAAATCCAGCAAAGCCATTCTGCACTCAATTAACTTAATATGAAAGCTATAGTGGGCCATTAATCTACTGGGAGCAGCAGTTTTTGATAAAACACCTAAATTAAATTCTCCAAGTTAGGAAAAAAAGAGGGAATTGTTCCCTTTAGTATCACTTGAATACAGAGTTAGTTGTTCAGTTCAAACAGCAGAGCAGGCTCTGACTGCTAAGAAGCTCTGAATATATCAGGCAGAAATTCGCTTAATCATTTCTCAGCAGGAATTTGTAGGACTGTGAGTTAGGTAACATCTAGTTGCCCAGAGATTTTGAGATGAGCCAGTCTGACTTGGCTAATGGTATCACTTGTAAAAATTGGGACAGTGTTACAGTTAACCCCTCCCCTTCCTCTTTGAGCTTTAATGATCCCAGTTGTGGCCCCGAACCCACAATCTACATCCTCATGTCAACCCTTTGTGGGGTTGTGGTCAGAGCTGAGTGAGAAACTGTGTGCTCAAGGCTACTAGGGAGTCCAGTTGTCTCGGTTCTGTTCTCTTCCCTCAGAGAAGGGCATGTGCTCTGAGTCTGGGTTTAAACATAGTGATTCTAGGGGACTCGCCAGTGACTCAGTGACTAAGACTTTAAGTTTCCAGTGCAGGGGGCCCGGGTTCGATCAGGGAACTAGATCTCACAGGCTGCAACGTAGAATTTGCATTGCCACAACTAAAGATCCTGCATATTGCAACGAAGATCAATAACCCCATGTGCTGAAACGAAGCTCCGGTGCAGCCAGAGAAAGAAAGTTCGTGATTCTAAACCTCTGTGTACTTGACCCGGGTAGAACTCGGGGGCTTGTGGAAAGGGGATATGGTCTGGAGATGGGAGGGGGCAGAGAATTGGGGGTTTGAAGGACAGCTGAAGAACAGCACAGAAGTTTTTTTTTTTATCTCCACTGATGGGATGGGAAACTGTGGAGCTGCTCCTTGGGCAACTGCTCCCCAAACTCCAGGTGCCATATATTTTTGGTTTTACAGCTCAGAATAATGCCAGCCCGAGCCCCCCACATGCCCGATTCACGTCCTGCCTAGGGTTCTCTCCCTGGGGAGCATTCTAGTCTTAAGGAACCCCTGATGTTGTCCCTGGTGGCCAGACGGGGTCACTGTTGGCAGCCATCAGGATTGTAAGCCAAATAAGAATGGTCGACAGCTGACCTCAGAAGCCTCTGAGTCCAGGTAGAGAGAGCCCTAGACAGAGAGGTCTTGTTTAGCTGTGGTTGGACCTCAGTGGATTTCCCTGAGGCTCATCAGGGTTCATTGCCTTGGTGACAAACCCATTCTTCCCCAGGTGATGGCTGTTCCCCAGGCTACCAGAGGCCTGAATGTATATCCTCCATCTGGACCACATGTTTCTCTTTCTTTGGGATCAAGAAATGTCCCCTTCTCACAAAGCTTCATTTTCCATGTTTTCTTGACAAAGGCTCCTGACTCTATGCAGCCCCCCATCTTATACCACCTCTGTGCCTTAACGAGACGGGACCCCTTCTAAAGGTTGTATTCCAGTCCCCCTATTTGTGACACAAATATTATTGTGTCACGGCAAACAAAATAATATTTAATGAACTCTTGCCATGTGCCAGGAACTGTCCAAGCCCCATCTATGTACACTCTCATTGATGTCTCAAAGCAACCCTGCGAGGCCCTCATTTTACAGATGAGGAAATAGAGACAAGATAATTCAAGTTGCCTAAGGTTCCCATGAAGCAGAAGATGGAGCTGAATTTAAACACATCTACACACATACACAACCTGAATATTTATTGGTGCCTTTTCCTGTATATAGGATTATTCACTAATTTTCAGAGACATTATGCTATTTACCCAAGGGCTTACTGCAAACTGATCATGCTTTGAAGCATTTGGTTTCTCTGCAAGCTCTAACTGGCTCATCTGAATTCTATTCAGCACTGAGTCTTTGCTGTCGGGCAGAAGCAGGGAGAACGGCAGTTAAGTGCTCTAGAAATAGGTTTCATGATGAGTGGCAACTGGTGATCTTCTAAGACCTCAGGCTCCCTGGTCCTTCCCCCCGAATCCCATAGGCACCTCTACCTCCACGGTTCAAAACCCAGTGCTCCTCTTCCCCACCTGCTTCATCACCTGGCTATCAAAGGTGGAAACTTGGTTGTCATTCTGGTCTCTTTTCTGCTCACTACTAATCCCCAAACCTACCAAGTTATAAAGATTCAACCTCCTCAATATTCTTGGAATTTACACCCCTTCTCCTCCTCATCCTGACCATGTCTTAACTTTGACCCCGTTTCTCTTTGTCTAGCTTTCTGTTTTGCAGACGTTCATTCTTGTTCCTGTTAAGTTCATTCCCAACAAGGTAGCTAAGTCAATCTTTGAAAAGTTCCAGCAGCATCCTGCTTTCCTGCTTAAAGCCTTTTCAGGTGCTTTCATCACTCTTCGGTAAAGTACTGATATTGATTAGCCAGTTTTTGGGTTTCCTAAATGGCCTTTTCTGTTTCTGCAGTTTCACCTCTTGCCCCCTCCCCACAAGCGCTTCCTTCCAGCCATTCTGTGAGAAATGTTCCGACTCCGTTTTGCCTCTGGGCCTCTGCCCCTGAGCTTCTTCCGCTAGAACAGCCCCTCCTAGGCCTCTCTTGTTTGAATCCCTTGAGTCCACCGGGCATCAACTTAGATGTCCTCCAGAGGATTTCTCTGCCTGGATACGAGCCCTCTCCCTGGCTCCCCAGCACTCTGTCCATACCACACAGCTCTATGCACCATCAGCTGTTGCATTCTCCCTTCAAGGCAGTGCATTCTCCGAGAATGGGGACTGTGTCTTGCTCGTTGCTGTTTTTACATCCCCTAGCAGCAGCCAGGCTTCCCTCGTGAAAAATTAGGAAAAGGTGCCTGCTTTTCAAGTTGCTGCACTGCCATCTACCAGGAAACTGTCACAACCTCTGTACATACTGATGGCGATCACGGGTGACTGTGCCCCCTAGAGCTGTGCAATGCACAGCTCCTGCCTGCGCAACGTCCACCTGGCACAAGGGAGGCACTATACATGTGTGCTAAATGAATGTGTTTTTTGTGCCTGAATGTGTTACTTAAAGTGTTAAAAATCCTGCCTCTTGCAGTGACTAGCCTGGCCACGTTTCTGGAGCTGTGTAACTGCTCACAGATATGCTGCCAAGAGGAAACACAGCTCCTGCCATTTCTCTTCAGCGTGGGAGAACTGAGCAGGAGTCTTGAGCAGAGGCTCGGACGTGATTCCAGAGCAGCCTGGCAGTTTGATCCCTGTGTTGGGAAGATTCCCCTGGAGAAGGTCACAGCAACCCACTCCAGTATTCCTGTCTGGAGAAGCCCATGGACAGTGGAGCCTGGCGGGCTACAGTCCATGGGGTTGCAAAGAGTCGGACACGACTAAATGATTTAGTAAAAACACAGACGGGATGAAAGAGGGGGTGGTCTCTATTTTCCACGGAGGGAAAACTAAGACCTAGGGAGGTGAAAACTTGTCATGGGCTAGACAGAGAGTCAGGAGCAAAGCCAAGCAGAATGCTCAGCTCCCCTCCCGGCCTAGGGCAGCTAAAACTCCCAGGTCCAACAAGAGTGAGGCTGGACTCCTAAGACTGGGGGTCTTGGTGCCATTTGAGCATGAGGGTTGCAGGCTGGCAGTCCTGGAAAGCGGTGTCTCAGTTCTGGGAGGTGACCCCAGGCTGGGCAGGTTTGGGTGCATCCTTGTGATAGGAGGGCAAAGCTGGAAGGGGCCTTTCCCCCTGATCTGCAGGTGAGAGAACTGAGGGATGGCTGGGGGCACACACAGCTGGGTACATTTCTAGCTAATGGCAACTCCTGCTGTGCTCTGGCCTCTTCATTCTAAGCCCAGTGCTCTCCAAGCCAGATGTTACAGAATGGCTTTTTTTTTTTTTTAATTTTAAATTGTGGTAGGGGCCTTCCCTGGTAGTCCAGTGGGTAAGACTCCGAGCTCCCAATGGAGAGGGCACGGGTTTGACCCCTGCTGGGGAACTAAGATCCTGTATCCTACAGGCCGCATGGCATGGCCAATAAAAGGGTAAAAAAAACCCCAACAAAGGCATTGTGATTTTGAACTGTGGTGTTGGAAAAGACTCTTAAGAGTCCCTTGGACTGCAAGGAGATCCAACCTGTCAATCCTAAAGGAAATCAGTCCTGATTATTCATTGGAAAGACTGATGCTGAAGCTGAAACTCCAATACTTTGGTCACTTGATGCGAAGAACCGATTCACTGGAAAAGACTCTGATGCTGGGAAGAATTGAAGGCAGGAGAAGAAGGGGATGGCAGAGGATGAAATGGTTGGATGGCATCACCCATGCGATGGACCTGAGTTTGACAAAAGGCTCTGGGCGTTGGTGAAGGACAGGGAGGCCTGGTGTGCTGAAGTCCATGGGGTTGCAAAGAGTCAGACACGACTGAGCGACTGAACTGAACTGACACAGCTTCAGATTGGCCATTTTAACTGCTTGTAAGTGTACAGTTCAGTGACACTGAGCACACTGAGCTTTGCCACCATCACCACTGCCCACCTCCAGAAATTTGCTTTCTCCCCACATCGAAACTCCAGCCCATGAAACAATAACCCCTCCCTTCACGCTGCCTCTAGCCCCTGGTGGCTACCTCTTTCCACTCTGTGAATTTAGCTACTCTAAGTGCAGTACATGGGGTATAAGTGATGTCATAAGCGCTTTCCCTTTTGTGTCTGGCTTAGTCACTTAGCATTAACATCTTTAAGTTTCAACCATGTTGTAGTTTGTGTCAGAATTTCCTCCCTTTTTAAGACTGAATAATATTCCTTTTATGTATATACTGTGTTTTGTTTATCTGCTTATCCATTGATGGACATTTGTGTGATTTCCATGTTTTGGCTATTGTGAATCATGCTGTTAGGAACATGGGTGTACAAATATTTGTTTGAATTCCTCCTTTCAATTCTTTTGGGTATATACCTAGAATTGGCATTTGCTGGACCATATGTAATTGTGCGTTTAGTTTTTTTATGGAATTGCTATACTATTTTCCACAGCAGCCGCACCATTTCACAGTCCCACCAACATTGCATAAGGGTTCCAATTTCTCCATATCCTTGCCAGCACTTGCTATTATCATGTTTCTTTTAATTTAAAAGCAATAGCTATACAGATAGGTGTGAAGAGGTATCTCTTTGTGGTTGGTCCATTTTTCAGTCTATCAGCTTTTCTTCTGGTCTTCAGTGTTTTCCTGTTGTTCAGCTGCCTTTACATTATTTCTGGGAGACGAGGTTCGTTCTCCCCTTTACCAGATGGAGAGGGGAGACCTTGGAAGCCACCTTCGAAGTGGGAATGGCTATGGCGCCCCTTTGCTCTGCGTGCAGCGCAGGCCCTTGCCGTGCCTGTTGAGCAGGCCCCTGGGAAGCCATCCTGGACTGGAGCTCGGGCCGCAGGAGCAAGCGAAGTGGGCTTGGCTGGGGCCCCACCTCTGCAGTATAAGACGCCTCTAAGACAGTCTGACACTTGCTGCCTCAGGGCCAAAGGCGCTTGTGGTAGTTCTTACTGGGACAGAAGCTTTTTTCTTCTGTCCCAGTAAATAATAATGATAATAATGATGATAATGGTAGGGGCCATTATTATTACTGAGGGTTTCCATGGCAGATTCACATGATTGCACTTCAAATCTACCCCAGATTCAGAGAAGGAAGAGAAGCAGCCTTTGAAGATTTCGGAGCTTACTTTAGGTACGCTGGGAGTTCCCTGGCGGTCCGGTGGTTAGGACTCGGTGCTTTCACTGCCCTGGCTGGGGACCTAAGGTCCCCCAAGCTGCTTGTAAATAGACGCAGAATCCATGCCACTGAGCGTCAAGGGTGCCCCCTCCTGGACTGACTGAGAACTGCTCATGCCTGCATTTTGACTGCTAATGCCACGCGCTCCAGTGTTCTTGCCTGGAGAATTCCATGGACCGAGGAGACTGACAGTCCATGGGATGGCAAAAGTCCCAAAGACATGACTGAGCGACGAAAACTTTCACCTTTTTCACTTCCGATGAAAACAAAAGCGTTAGCTAACACCATGGTGCTCAAAATGTACCCGGCACAGTTGTAAGTGATTAGTTTCATAGTAGTAACTTCATAACACCTTTATGAGGTAGGGGCCATTGTTATGTCCGTTTTACTTTTGACAAAATGGAGACCCGGGTGATTAACTAACTTGTCCACTGTTACACAGCTGGTAAATGCAGTTGAGATCTGAACCCAGGCAGCTTGGCTCCAGAAGCAAGGCTTTGAGAAATTTGAAGAAAAGATCAAGGTCAGAGGCCGGATTTAGTAAGACATTGCTTTTCCAAAGCACTTCATCGTTCATAGTGTTTTACATGTTTCATTTAATCTTTATAATGACTCAATGAGGCAGACACTCACATCATTCTTATTTTGATGGAGGTAAACACTGAGGCCTGGAGGCATTCAGGGCCTTTCGAAAGAAAGCTGGCATAGAGTGTTGATGAAGGTTGGAGAAAAGGGATTCCGGGCACAGTTGGTGAGAGTATAAATCGATGCAGCCACTATGGCAAACGCTATGGAGGTTCCTCACAAAAATTAAAAATAAAGCTAGCATATGACCCAGCAATCTCCCTTCTGGGTATATATCCAAAGGAAATAAAATCAGGCTATTAAAGCGTTATCTGTACTCTCATATTTATTGCAACATTATTTATAGTAGCCAAGCTACAGAAGCAACATAAGCATATGTCAACGGATGAATGAAGACCACACACACACACACACACACACACACACACACATACATACATGGACCTTTAGGGATTATGCTAAGTGAAAAAAAGACAAAGGAAAATACGACACAATTTCACTTATATGTGAAATCTAAAAAAGTCAAACCCATAGAAACAAAGAGTAAAATGGTGGTTTCCAGGGCCTGGGGGCAGGGGTGGTGGGGTGAGGAGGAGTTAGAAGCTCATCAAAGGGCACAAAATTGAAGGATGAATTAATTCTGGGGACCTAGTGCACGGCTTGGTGACTGTAGTCGACAATAATGTGTTACATGCTTCTGAGCTGCCAAGAAGGAAAGTGAAAAGTGAATCACTCAGTGGTGTCTGACTCTGGGACCCCATGGACTGAAGCCCACCAGGCTCCTCTGTCCATGGGATTCTCCAGGCAAGACTGCTGGAGTGGGTAGCCATTCCCTTCTCCAGGGGATCTTCCCAACCTAGGGATCCAACCCGGGTCTCCCACATTGCAGGCAGTTTCCTTACCATCTGAGCCACCAGGGAAGCTCAAGTTGCCAAGAGACTAGATCTTAAGTGTTCTCTCCACAAAAAAACGGTGACTATGTGACGGATGAATGAGTTAGCTAATGCTATTGTGATCATCATTTTGCAATATATTAAGTGTCTCAACATCAGCACATAGAACACTTTAAGCTTATTTATGTACATCAATTATGTGTCAAAAGAAAGAAAGAAAGAAAGAAAGAAAGAAACAAACAAACAAACAAACAAACACAAGAAGAGAAAAAGACCCAAGAAGCCCTCCTGGAGCTGCCACTGACCCTGACTCCATATCAGTCCCTCTCCATAACCGAGGCTGGGCGGCAGGGCGGGCTTCCTGCTTGCAGCCTCAGCCATGTCATCGCCTCTGAGTACCCTCTGTGCTGCTGCCTGGCACTTCTGAGCTGATCTGGCTGCACGTGCATCACAGCGGGTTGGAGTTGGTGGACACAGCTGCACAGAGGGGAGTTTGCAGAATGGTGGGGAGCTTGGTGGCACTTGAACAAAGGGCGGGGAGAAGCTCAGAGGCCCATTGGGCTGGGAAAGAAAGTGGGTGGAAGGGATATTCCTTAAGGGCCAAGGGATTTGCCTTTTGTCCTGCAAATACTGGGAGCCACTGGTGGCTTCCGAGGAAGACAATGGCAAAACCAGGGCTGGACTTGGGGAGGCTGGCTTTAGTCCCTGTGTGACCCACAGCCTGTGCCCTGCCCTAACTGAGTTCCCAAAGCTTGCCTTCTTACTTTGCATGTGACATCCCTCTATCACTGACTGTGGCTGTCTCTCAAGGGCTGTCAACTCTCAAAGGTCACTGGCCCCTGAAGAGATTTCGTTGTTTAATCTCCAAGTCATGTCTGACTTTTGCAACCCATGGACTGTAGCCCACCAGGCTCCTCTGTCCATGGGATTTCCCAGACAAGAATACTGGAGTGCGTTGCCGTTTCCTTCTCCAGGGGATCTTCCCGACCCAGGGATCGAACCCGGGTCTCCCGTGTTGGCAGGTGGATTCTTCACTCCTAAGCCCCCAGGGAAGCCCTCCTGGGGAGGCAGACGCTTCTGTGTTTTGTCTGTGGTGTAGTGACTGGAAAGCCCACGTGGGGAAGCTGTGGTGGCAGGTATTGTGATGTTCTTAGTACCAGGAGCTGAAATTAGGTTTTTTCTCGCCCTGACCCTGCCCCCTGCCTCTTCTGGATTCCTCCCTCTTCTTTCCCTGGAAAAACTCCTGTTGATCTTTCCAGGCCCAGTGGGGTGCTCAGTTGCCTGTGGTGGCTCCTGACCCCCTCACAGAACGTGAGTGCTGCAGCCCCTAAATGCCAACAAGACTTGTTGGGTTCCTGTTCTCCTTATGCCACAGATAATTTATTTGTCTTATTCTCCCAGCTACGCTCTGGGTGTCCTGAGGGAACAGTCTCGTCTTTGCTATCTCTGTATTCAGCTCAGAGCCTGGCAGGGTTAGATACTTAATGGGGTACAGTCGTTCAAGCATATGTATCACCTGCTGACTGATGCATATGTATGCCAGGCACTGGAATGCAGCGATGAATAGACTGAAGGAAATCCCCCTCCTGCCACCCTGGCATTGTCAGTCTATGTGACTTCCACTTCGTTCTTTTTTTAATTTTATTTTTACTTTATTTTACTTTACAATACCATATTGGTTTTGCCATACATTGACATGAATCCACCTCGGGTGTATACGAGCTCCCAGTCCTGAATCCCCCTCCCACCTCCCACCCCATATCATCTCTCTGGATCATCCCTGTGCACCAGCCCCAAGCATCCTGTATCCTGTATCGAACATAGGCTGGCGCTTCATTTCTTACATGATAGTATACATGTTTCAATGCCATTCTCCCAAATCAACCCACCCTCTCCCTCTCTCTCAGAGTCCAAAAGTCTGTTCTATATATCTGTGTCTCTTTTGCTGTCTCGCATACAGGGTCATCATTACCATCTTTCTAAATTCCATATATATGTGTCAGTATACTGTATTGGTGTTTTTCTTTCTGGCTTACTTCACTCTGTATAGTCGGATCCAGTTTCATCCATCTCATTAGAACTGATTCAAATTTATTCTTTTTAATGGCTGAGTAATACTCCATTGTGTATATGTACCACAGCTTTCTTATCCATTCATCTGCTGATGGACATCTAGGTTGTTTCCATGTCCTGGCTATTATAAACAGTGCTGCAATGAACATTGGGCTACGTGTGTCTCTTTCAACTCCGGTTTCCTCGGTGTGTATGCCCAGCAGTGGGATTGCTGGGTCATAAGGCAGTTCCATTTGCAGTTTTTTAAGGAATCTCCACACTGTTCTCCATAGTGGCTGTACTAGTTTGCCTTCCCACCAAGAGTGTGAGGGTTCCCTTTTCTCCACACCCTCTCCAGCATTTATTGCTTGTAGACTTTTG
>SJYF01000651.1:4677972-4694896 GCA_006410515.1 Procapra przewalskii
CTAGGAGTTTTATAGTTTCTGGTCTTACGTTTAGATCTTTAATTCATTTTGAGTTTATTTTTGTGTGTGGTGTTAGAAAGTGATCTAGTTTCATTCTTCTACAAGTGGTTGACCAGTTTTCCCGGCACCACTTGTTAAAGAGATTGTGACCTCCACTTCTGTAAATACTTTCTGAGGGACAGACTTCCCGCTGCCTTCCTCAGATCTGGGAGATGGTGTGTTTCGAGAATGGACTTGTACCGCTTGAAGAGGAGAAGCTCTTTCTTTAAGGATGAGGACCATTTGCCTTGTGTCCTGCAAGTGCCAAAAGAACACAGGTCCGAGGCATCGGTAGGTTGCCGTTGTGTGCCACACAGGTGTTGGATGGACTTTGGAGTAGACTTGGACTTTGGGTAAGAGTTTTCTTAAGGCTTGGGCCAAGGCAACCCCTGGACCTGTGCAATGAGGACACTGCCAGCTCCAAGAGTTCTCTACAAAACGACTGGATTTTAGAGGCAGATGGGGCCTGACTTGATGCAGTCAGACTACAAAATAATCGGTTTTAATTCGAGACCATGCTTCAGAGGTCTTCCTCGCTCTGTGCACTTTCCCAGCTCCAGGACTTCCTTTTGAGTTTTAGAAGCAGCAACTTGCAGATGTCCACCCTGCCTCGAAAAATATGAAAAGACGTGCTGGTGAGGGGGCGTCGTGGCAGACACGGCAGCTCTTTGGTGACAGTCACTGAACCACCTTCTTCCCTCCTCCAGCACACTCACCCGCCAGCTTCAAGGCCTCAGGAAACCAAAGAGAAAGGGAGCCGGAGCTGGGACTCCTCCTCTGCTCGCGGGGAGTATGGGTGTCCCTGCCAGGCTTGCCCACTGACCCAGCTGGGCAAAGCAGTGTCCTTCTTTGGAACTCAGTTTCCACATGAGTAACATGAGGAGGGATGCTCTTGAGGGCTCTTGTGGCTTTTTTTGTAGGAAATAGCAGGGGCTCTGGTATCAGATATGCCTGATTTTATTTATATTTTTATTGATTTATTTTTTTAAATTTTGGCTCCACTGAATCTTCACTCTGGCATGCAGGCCTTTTCTCTAGTTGGGGTGTGGGCTTAGCTGCCCCACGGCAGGTGGGATCTTAGTTCCCTGACCGGGGATCGGACTCCCATCTCCTGCATTGGAAGGCAGATTCTTAACCACGGGAGCACCAGGCAAGTCCCTGGAAATACCTGACTTTAAAAGGAAGAAAGCTTGGGAAGTGGGTACAGTGATGAACATGCTCTCACTTCCTTTCCAGTGCGTCGATCCAAGGCGGCTGATGAGGAGAGGAGCCGCCGAGCCCAGCGCGCCCGGGACGAGTACCAGCGTCACTCGCTCCGCGCCATCCAGAAGGGCACCGTAGCCGGACTCAGCTCCAGGTTCCGAGAGCTCGGCCAGAGCCACGAGCAGGAGGCGAGACTCTCCCACGACCTCCCAGGCCCGGGGCCGCTTTCACCCCTGGCCGTGCCTCGCAGGTGGGTTGTGGTGTTGTTTGAGACCTTTGGTTATTAACAATGCCCTTAATAAGTAACCTTGTAGACATTTATTTTATACTCTGGCAACTATTATCTACAGCAGAGATTCCCGAAAGTGGGACCACTGGATTAAGGGCTACATGTATTTAGAGTGTTGACGGTTAAGTGTCCTCCACAGAGATGGTGCCAGTGAACACTCATTCTTTAGCCTTGCCAGCTGTATGTTGTCAGATTTTTGTTTTTTGTGAGAAATAATATCTCAGTGAAAGTTGAAATCTGCATTTCTATTTATGCATGAGGTGAAGTATTTTGCATGTGTTTAAGGGGTTTTGACATTTCCATACCTGCCTCTTCCTTTCCTGTCTCTTCACTGTGTTATTGATCTTTCTGTCATCTATTTTTTCTGCTTATTGTTATTCAGTCGCTAAGTTGTGTCCAACTCTTTGCAGCCCCAGGGACTATGGCACACCAGGCTCCTCTGTCCTCCACTGTCTCCCAGAGTTTGCTCAAATTCATGTCCACTGAGTCAGTGATGCTGCCCAGCCATCTCGTCTTCTGCCATTCCCTTCTTCTTTTGCCTTCAATCTTTCCCAGCCTTACGATTGCTTCCAATGAATCAGCTCCTCACATCAGGTGGCCAAAATATTGGAGCTTCAGCCTCAGTAACAGCCCTTCCAATGAATATTCAGGGCTGATCTATTTTTAGGAACTCCTAAAATATAGGGGAAAAGATTCTCTTCTTTGTGATAAAGCATTTTCCCCCCTCAATCTATCATTTGTCATTGACTTTTACGATAACGTTTTCTGTCATGCAGGAATTCTTGATTTTTATGAGATCAGAATCTCTTTTATGTTTACTGGATTTAGAGACATAGTTAGAAGTCTTCTTCCTCTTGTGCCCCCCCCCCTTTTTTTTTAAGGAGACAAATACTTTGTCCTTCAGGCCCAGAAGACAGAGCTGCATGGACGGCTGCAGTCTGGCTCCAGGCTCTCTGGGCGTAGCTGTCAGTAGGGGAGAAGTGACAGCCACAGCGAGCCACTTGGATGGGGTGGGGGAACCAGGGACCAGGCAGATGGAATGGCAGACCCGGGCGCCAGAAGCCATGCATCAGCCTTCTGCCTGTGGCCGCCCTCCGGCCCAGGTCCCTGTGGCCTCACTGCCCGCAGCACTGCGGGGCCAGCGCGTGCTTGCCTGGCTGTACGGGGGGCAGACGCAGGGTTGATCGGAGAGAGCCGCAGGGGCAGGAGCAAGGCTTCTGGCCAGGTGGCCTCTTGGAGCATCTCCCCCTAGTATTTACATTCTGGGGAATCAGATTCTTTACTTGGAAACAGAGGGACAAGAGTGAATGAATTTTCCTTGCTGTCATTTATAACCTCCTCTTGCCTTCCAAGGAGAATGAGTCTTAGAAACCAGAGGATTTTTTTTTTTCCCAAGCATAATTATTTACTGGGGAATGCAAGTGTGAAGGAAGAGGCTGGGGGAAGGATGGTTGTTTCATAAAGAGAAAGGGACTCTGCGGTTCCTGAGAAGAGGGAAGTCCTGAAGGGTGGATACAGGCGGCAAAGCTGGTTCGAGGGGCTCTGCCTGTGGAGGTGGCTGTGGGGAGGAAGGGATTTGGAGAACAGATCCCACTGATCATGGCTTTGAGCCGTTCAATGGAACCTCACGCTCTTTCTTGTGTGTTAGTTGCTCAGTCCTATCTGACTTTTTGCGACCCCATGGAGACTGTAGCCCCCCAGGCTCCTCTGTCCATGGGGATTCTCCAGGCAAGAATACTGGAGTGGGTTGCCATCCTCTCCTTCAGGGGATCTTGTCAACCCAGGGATCGAACCCAGGTCTCCTGCATTGCAGGAGGATTCTTTACTGTCTGAGCCACCGGGGAAGCCCTGTCTTTCTTATGGAATCATTTAAAAAATCTGCAGTGTTCAGGCCGGCATGTGAGTACATGGATTCATTTTAGGGCAAGAAAAATAGGAGCTCATTCTGGGGTTTGCCAGGAAGTCCTGGGCTCGTCATCTGTTTTTGTTGGTACAGAGGAAATGCAATGACTGCATAAGGGGACAGCTGCTGTTTACTGTATGAGATGATGGCAGTGGTGGTGAATTCCAGATGCCAGTGCTGTTAGCTGGACCAGACAGCAATGACAGTGAGAATTTGCCAGGTTTCTGTCACTCAGGTGAAAAGGTGAAAAAGTTGCAGTTGTTTAAGGTGAGCCCCAAGTCTGCTCTGCTTTCATATCATAAATTAATATAATGGAATTTTTGAGCTTCCCTGGTGGTTCAGTGGTAAAGAATCTCCATGCCATTGCAGTGAGTTTGATCTCTGGGTCAAGACGATCCCCTGAAGACGGAAATGGCAACCCACTCCAGTATTCTTGCCTGGGAAATCCCGTAGACAGAGGAGCCTGGCGGACTGCAGTCCATGGGGTCACAAAGCAGTTGGGCATGACTTACTGACTAAACGACAACAAATCTTGCTCCACAGACAGCGGTGCCAGCTGTTGGGGGCATATGCTGTCAAGCCCTTACTGGGCCTCGTATGGCTCCAATAAAACAGAATTTCTGTGTACATCCAGGAGCTGCAGTACAGACACAAAGACGAGTAAAACCTGGGCTTTTGTGGGAAAATATCAGAAAGCATGGAAGTAGTGCCCCTGTTCATCTCACCCTCACCAGATCGCCGGTCAAAAGTCAGCCAGCGTAGTGCCTTGCTCCTGCCCCTCTCTCGTTCCTCTGTCCTTTCCCTTTTTATTCTTTGGAGGTGAAGCTCAGCCATTTTCAGAGCAGATTGAGGCTGTTCCCTGTCCTGATACTACTTCATAAATCATGAAAGCTAGTTGGCCAAGACAGGTGTCCCCTGAGATGGCAGGGGCAGGGGAGACGGGCGGGGAGATGGGGAGAGGCAAAACCAGCATCCTCTTCGGTGGGCGTTTGGGGAGGGTGGAGGACACACACATATAATGATTTTGCTGGTATTACATTAGGATCCTTCTTAGCTTCTGCTGTTTATGCCCTGGCCTTTTCTCCCCGTCAGACATCCCCTCCTGTCCTATTTCCTGCTTGCAATTGTGTAACTTTTTCTTTTTTTTACATTAAAAGAAATATCAGCCTTACCAGGCAACAGGCGGGATCCCAGTTCCCATACCAGGGACTGAACCTGAGGGACCCCCCCCACCTCTCCTGGATTGGAAGCATGGATCACTGGGCTGCCAGGAAAGTCCCCCTCCTTTAAATTTTTTTTTTTTAATTGGAGTATAGTAGCAGCAATGGCACCCCACTCCAGTGCTCTTGCCTGGAAAATCCCATGGATGGAGGAGCCTGGTGGGCTGCAGTGCATGGGGTCGCTGAGTCGGACACGGCTGAGCGACTTCACTTTCACTTTTCACTTTCATGCATTGGAGAAGGAAATGGCAGCCCACTCCAGTGTTCTTGCCTGGAGAATCCCAGGGATGGGGGAGCCTGGTGGGCTGCCGTCTATGGGGTTGCACAGAGTCAGACATGACTGAAGCGACTTAGCAGCAGCAGCAGCAGCCGCAGCAGCAGCAGCAGCAGCAGCAGCAGTAGCTTTACGATGTTATGCTAGTAGGCTTTTTTTTCCCTCAAAGCAAGTGATAACAGTTTTCTTTTGAGGAAAGATACGAACAGCTGGTACATTATAATCTGCAGAGAGCCCTCAAGTACTTGGATTTATTTAATCCTTTCCTCAAGCGTGCGTGTGGGCACCAGGCTTGTTCACGGCTCCCTCCGCCTCCTTCCTGCCCCGCCCGCTGCCCCTCCTTCGTGACTCTCCCACGCTCCGTGGTCTCTGTCTCAGCAGGACCTGGGAGCGGCCCCTGCGCCCTGTCTCCAGAGAAGTCATAGTCCGCTGGTTTAAGGAGGAGCAGCTGCCTCGCCGAGCAGGCTTCGAGAGGAACACCAAAGCCATCGCCCCCTGGTTCCACGGTAGGCTGACCTTCCAGATACCTGGGGCAGGTTTCCACATCTCAGCCTCCCTCTGGGGTTGGGGCAGAGTCTGAAGGACCGCTGCAGTCAGGGGAGTGAGGACGTTAGACTCTGCTGATTCTGCTCTGGCCCCACAAAGCCTGGTGGTCTCCCAGGGCTAAGGCTCAGTGTTCGTGGGCGCCTGCGGAGAGGGCAGTGGAGAGAGGGCTGGTGTCTGCCCTTTCTGTGCTCACTGAATGTGCTGAGCTTGAGGCACAGGCTTTGATGTCCCCATGGCATGTGCCGGAACACTGAGTGGCCTTCACAGAGACCGTTAGAGAACAAAGCCCGCAGGCCCCCAGGGGTCCTGACGTGCAGTGCCCTCTCTGCTGGGAAGGGATGAACGGACTCTTGTGCACCGCCTTCACTGCACAACCTGCTTGGCCATCAAGGGTCCCTCAGAGGCATTTCTCTCTGAGCATTGTGACCCCCTTCCTTCTCCCGGGCCTCCATATACCCAGCAGGATGGAGGGGCTCCTTATGGCTCAGAAAGAACACAGTCAACGTTTATGCGTGACCTCACTGTGTGTCCCTGGAGCTGGTCCCAGGGATTCCCTACCTGGAACCTCTGTCTCAGTTAAGTGTCCCCGTAGCCCCGGGAGACCTTCTGTTGGGATCACTGCTTTCCTTTGTGTTTGCACATTATTGTAATCATGGAAGCAAACACTAGCATCTCAGGCGTTTGCAGAGTGTGTGACTCATAGTGTTGAGGTGGGGTCTGTCAGGGCCACTGGCTGCTCTGCCAGTGGAGAAGGCATGGCAGAGGCCCTCAAATTTAGCTTTAGCTTTATGTTTTATCCCAGTTTTTAAAATGTAATTTTTATATTGTCACAGAGCAAACAGAAATGTGATTTAAGTCTTGCAGTTCACACAAGTGATAAAGCATGCAGAAACGTTGCTAAGACATGGACCAGAGCTATTTAGTGACAAAGTTTTCATTGACCTGTGACAAGAGGAAAGAAAAAGGCTCATATATAGAGGATGGCCAGCTATCTTTGCTTGGAAAGGACTGTGTCATATTCAAAGATAATACCCTCTCCTCAGTTTTAGTGTTAACATGTCCCATCTCTTATGAACTGATGGTGATAGTAAACAATGGTTATTTTTTTGTATATTGCCTTTGCCCAGAAAAAGGGAGGAATCCCGTGTTGGTTTCCACACTTTTGGTTTGATTTGTTGTTGTTTTTTAGTAGCTGAGTTGTGTCCTACTATTTGCAACGCTATGGACTGTAGCCTGCCAGGCTCCTCTGTCCATGGGATTCTCCAGGCAAGAATACTGGAGTGGGTTGCCATTTCCTTCTCCAGAGGCTTTTTATTGATACTTATACCTAAAATCCCAAAGTCTGGAAGTCCTGGTATGGTCCAACTTCTTTCCCATTGTAGCAATTCCCTATAGCATCCCCAGTGGGACTCCCCCTTGCTAATCTGTGCTAGAGGAGAAGCCTCCTGCCGCACAGTCAGTGTTAGGGAGTCACCGCTGCAGGTTGGCTGAGGCTCTGCTCTTGGCTGATCTTGGCCGGGCGTCATCACGGGGAGGGGGGTGTCGCTGCTCTGTGTAGCTCTCATGCTACTCTTGGGACCAGCAGGCCAGCCTGGGGACGCTCTTCTCAGGAACCAGAAGGCGAGTGACAGCATGCTAGGCTCTTGAAGTCCAACTTCCACCCCAGCATGCCATCACTTTCACCTCGTGCCATTGGCCACAGTGTGTCACAGAGTTGAGAAGGTGGGAAAAATACTCTGCTCCTTTTGCATGAGAAACTGCAAAGCCATGTGTCAAAGAGTGTGATGGTTCCGAACAGGAAAAGGAAAAGGAAAAGGAGTACGTCAAGGCTGTATATTGTCACCCTGCTTATTTAACTTATATGCAGAGTACATCATGAGAAACGCTGGGCTGCAAGAAGCACAAGCTGGAATCAAGATTGCCGGGAGAAATATCAATCACCTCAGATATGCAGATGACACCACCGTTATGGCAGAAAGTGAAGAGGAACTAAAGAGCCTCTTGATGAAAGTGAAAGTGGAGAGTGAAAAAGTTGGCTTAAAGCTCAGCATTCAGAAAACTAAGATCATGGCATCTGGTCCCATCATTTCATGGGAAATAGATGGGGAAACAGTGGAAATAGTATCAGACTTTATTTTTTTGGGCTCCAAAATCACTGCAGATGGTGACTGCAGCCATGAAATTAAAAGACGCTTGCTCCTTGGAAGAAAAGTTATGACCAAGCTAGATAGCGTATTGAAAAGCAGAGACATTACTTTGCCAACAAAGGTCCGTCTAGTCAAGGCTATGATTTTTCCAGTAGTCATGCATGGATGTGAGAGTTGGACTGTGAAGAAAGCTGAGCACCGAAGGATTGATACGTTTGAACTGTGGTGTTGGAGAAGACTCTTGAGAGTCTCTTCAACTGCAAGGATATCCAACCAGTCCATTCTGAAGGAGATCAGCTCTGGGTGTTCCTTGGAAGGAATGATGCTAAAGCTGAAACTCTAATACTTTGGCTACCTCACTCCAATGAGTTGACTCATTGGAAAAGACTCTGCTGCTGGGAGGGATTGGGGACAGGAGGAGAAGGGGACGACAGAGGATGAGATGGCTGGATGGCATCACCGACTTGATGGATGTGAGTTTGAGTGAACTCCCGGAGATGGTGATGGACAGGGAGGACTGGCATGCTGCAGTTCATGGGGTTGCAAAGAGTCGGACACGACTGAGCTACTGAACTGAACTGAACTGAACTGAAAGAGTGTGAAGACAGGGAGAGGAGGAGAATTTGAGCCAATAATGCAATTGATCACAATCCTAATGTAAATCTTTTCTTTCCCCGGGGTGAGCAGTCATCATTAATTTAGTTGAATTTTAGGTGCAAAATTCAGGTGTAAAAAGGACTCTTGTGACTGTATTTTCTTCCCTTCTGTCAAACACATGTGGATGTGTTGTTGAACAGTAATCCAAAGAGCAATGTGGACCAGTAGTCTGAAGATCTGGCGCCCTCTCTAGAACCTAGCAGCTCTGTGAGCTTGGGTGTGTCCTTTCAACTCCTCACTCGTGACCATAACATTGACTCCATGGGATATGTATGAAGATCAAGCCAACAAATGTGCTCTGTCCATGAGCACATGAGCATGGGTGCTGATGCCTCCCAGAGTTTGAGACTCCTCCTCTCCAGAGAAAGTCTGGGAAAGTGGACTCGGAGCACAGAGGGGGAGGGGAGGAGGAGGTGCCTTCCCACTGGGACCACGGGGTTCTTGATAAAAGTCTCCTCTGTTAAAAAGAGAAGAAATGTTAAGTCATTCCTCCTTTCTCTTGTGTTCATTGTTATGTTCCAGGGGTTCTAAGAGAGATTTCTGGTTATATAAAAATACTTATGAGAAAAGCTATTGCATGTAAGCTTGGCTTTGGAGGAAAAATATCTATTTTTGAACTTCAACATGTATCTGAAACTATTAGGAATATCCTCTGTCTAAATACTGCCTCAGGCAGAACCCATCTCTCCTCCTGAGCTTTACTTCTGAAAATCAGTCACACCTGGTTCATGGCTTACAGTCTTGGCAGCAGCCCACGGCTGTCTCCAGAAGACTTGCCCTGAGGCCTTGGCAGGGGCTGCTGGTGCGCAGTGAATAGCGGAGCTGGGGCTTGGGTGCTGGAGTGGGCCTCCTGATGGCCTGTCCTGCACTTAGGGGGGGTGTTCGCCTCTTAACTTCTGACAATCAGCCGGGCAGGGCACTCCCCATGCATGTAGTCGGTGCAGCTTATAGGGACCCAGCAGTTGAGGCTGGCTTTCTATGCAAAGCAGAGCTCCCATGTGGAATGGGCACTGCCTCCTACCTTCCCATGCTGTGTCTTCAGGACACACATAGGGGAGAGGATTGTTGAAGGTCCCAGAACTGCAGGGTTCTAGGGTGGGTCCATCCCTTCAGGCTCTTTGTCCACTTTATCCTTAACCACAGCACATCTGATTGTGTTTGAAACAGGGAAAGGACATAGAAGTTATAGCAGTCATTTTTAGTAATTATTTGGAGGGGGAATGTTTGTCTTGCAAATGTGTGTGTGGCAGGGGAACAAAGCCACCGGTCCTCAATCTCCAGAGTCCCATCTGGAAAAAGGGAGATCGTTGAGCGGATTCGGGGCTGGGAGTTCTAAAGAGACACATTTCACTTCAATGGAAGAAAGATGGTTGTAGTTGCTGTTGGGCAGAGGGATGGGTGCACTCTGGAGATGGGTGACCAGAGGGCCTTTAAGAATGTCTGTTCTCAGCGTCTGGTACGCACTGTGATTCTGCCGGCACTGCCCCAGGACCACCAGTCTTACTCGCCGCTCAAGCTTCCAAAGTTTTCTCAGGTTTTTGGGAGCATGGGAAAGGTTGGCCAGGGCGTGGCATTAGCCAGAGAGGGCACCTGGGTGGGAGTCTGTGCGCTAAGGAGTGAGGATGTTTTCTTCCTAAAAATGACTATTGAGCGCCTTTGTTCTTATTTGTGTCTCTGTTACCCGTACTGTCGGAGAAGGCAATGGCACCCCACTCCAGTGTTCTTGCCCGGATAATCCCAGGGATGGGGGAGCCTGGTGGGCTGCCGTCTGTGGGGTCGTACAGAGTCGGACACGACTGAAGCGACTTAGCAGTAGCAGTAGCAGTACCGGTACTGTCTTCAGTCCAGGAACTGAGGCTCAGGCAGTGGGCGCCCCCTCCTGCATGGCCCTTCCAGGAGTCCTGTGGGAAGTGGGTGAGCAGACACACCAGGCTGTCCTGCAGAAAGGCAGCCCCCCCATGGAGGTGGGAAGGATTGTGCCTGTGGAGGCAGAGGGTGAGAGGCAATGTGGACTCCCCCAGCTGCCTGCTCTGGGAGGTCACATCCTCTCCCAGCTGCACAGAACAGAAAAAGCTTGGCTGGCTGATCAGTACCACCCACTGGTGATGCTCCTGGCAGGCTGCTGCCCTGAAGTCTTGTGTGTTTGTCTGGCTGTGTAGATGTGCGGGGTGGTTGGATGTGCACTGTCTCAGCGGGACTCTCAGCCTCTTGAGTTAGTCATGGTTAATCCTCTACAGATAGCATCACTGATGGGCAGAAAAGCTTGAGAAGTCACCCTTATTTACCCAGTAGTAAATATGGGAGCTGGGATCGGCTCTGGCTCCCAGTTTCTGTTCCTCCATTCTGGTGGCTCCTTGAATATACAGTTGGCCAGGGAGGGAGACTGGGGCAAAAAAGTGCCTCCTCTGGATTCACAGTCCCTTTACTGTGTATTCACTTGAACTCCTTTCATGCATAGCTCGAGTCCTTTTATTTTATTTAGCTTTTGGCTGCACTGGGTCTTTGTTGAGGCACTTCGGGTTATTTGCCCTGAGGCAGGTGGGATCTTATTAATGGTTCCCCGACCAGGGATTGAACCTGCATCCTCTGCATTAGAAGGCAGATTCTTAACCACTGGACTACCAGGGAAGTCCCCTTGAGTTTTTTATTTTAAATCTCACCCCTTCTCATTCCTTGGACTTTCCAGAGCAGAGCTGCCTCTAGTTCCTAACCTAGCTTGATGGGAAATCAGGGAATGCCTTGTACAATCTTTGGGATCAATCTCGGAAGCTAGAGTGTCTGGGGCTGAGAAGGAGAGAGTGAACCAGCTGAGGCTTTTGTCCTCAGCCCCCAAGAACAATAGAAAGATAGGAAACTATGGTGAGACTTTGGAACCCGTTGAGAGGTGGCAGCCAGAATCGGTGGGATGGGGCGGGTAGTGAGACCTGAGCACCAAATCCATGTGAAGCAAGAACTAGCTGAAGAAACCAGCGGTCATGAAAGCAATGGTGGTGGTATGAAGATTAAGTATATCATATTTATAAAGTGTTTAGAACTTGCAATAAATGCTTCTACTTGTTATATGGAATGAATAAACACGGTAGCCTTTGAAGATGCGTATCAGATTTGAAGCATGTGAATGGTGGCCTCATACCCTGAGGGTAACCGCTCCTGTCACTTGGAAGTAAAGAAAAAGATGACAAACAACTCTTCACAAAAGGAAGGTGGTATGTATTAGCCTTCCCCACAAAAAAGTAAAAGTCTGAATTTTCTTTCATTATGAATATGATACCCATCTTGAAATTAAAAAAAAGAAAAACTGTGAGGGATAACACATGGGTCATTTGGAAGCGATGGTTAGCATGTTACCATCCATCATGTCAAGTCAGATGGCTGATTTTCCTCTCCGGAGCAGAATTTGGAAGGGAAAATTTCCACCAACTCTTATCCTAAATGCAAACATTTCTAAAGAAAAAAAGTAGGTCGGTTGACCTACTTTCTTCATAAGTTCTTGCTTAAGCTGTTCCAACCAAGAAATAAAGGAACCTTTTTCCTTCTTTTTTTTTTTAAATTGTGCACTGGCTATAGGGTCTCAAAAAAAGATCATGAAGAAGAGTGGAATTATTTTCTGCTTTAGGAAAGCCTCGATTGTAATGGTGTTCTCAAGATTTTAACTCTTTCCTTTCCCCTAGTTCCATGTTTCTGATTTCAGGCCCTTTGTGTCTTGTCTACCTAACACTTTTTCATTTTCGATGTTTTGCTGAGATGCACAGGTGTGGGTAACTAAAGTGTGTGGAAAGGGACAGATGTTGGAGGATCTAGATGGCTCGGATTTGATAGAACTGATTTTTTATTTTCTATTGGGATTAAATAAAAGCGCAGAGTAACAATATACTGTGATTTCTGTTGTTATTGATTTAATATACTTCTGATGGTCTCATCATATTTCTGGTGGTTGCAAGAGATTCTTCCTAATTTGCTGACACAGGGAAGTTTCTATCATCGGTTAGACCCAGGAAAACTGCCTTTAGGTTTTCTGTGCTCCAGGACCTGTAGTCTAGTTTCCCATGGATGCCCAGTGCCAAGCTTGTCCCATCCCTGGGACGAAGGGCTCCAGCTCATGCCAGAACCTTTTCATGGCCTCACATTTTTATGATGTCAGGCATGAGACGGAAGCCTTGGGGTGCAAGGCATAGCTGCTGTCTTCCAATCACTAATATCTTCTAGGTCAGGGGCCTCAAGAAATGGAAAATCACAGGGTGCTAACTTTGATTCAGTTTGACCAAGCAGTTAGTTGTCCTGAGATGGAATAAACTACGTCCAGGAACCCGGAGCATACCTACTGCTGAGATGTGTAGACAGAGGCCAGACGGCCCTTCAGTCAAGACAGTGAAGGCATGGCTTGTCCAGTCTGATGGGGATTAGGTCAAATCACATGACTTTTCTCCCCTACCTTCCCACCATGAGCTCTTCTTTCTCTGCTTATCTAGAAACAAACATGGTGCCTTTGACATTTGCTAGAGAATGAAGTCTGGTTGCTACAATAGTTGAGAAGCTTCCTGGAAATGACTTTTATAATACTTATGCTCAGCTATTAAAAGTCTGTCATACTCAAATTACCTTGTTTAGTAATTAAGTTCTTTATAGGTTCACATGTCAGAGCCATTTGCCTGTGTGTGTGCATGCTCAGTTGCTCTGAAGCTTTGCGACCCTGTGGACCATAGCCTGCTAGGCTCCTCTGTCCATGGGATTCTCCAGGCAAGAATACTGGAATGGGTTGCCATTCCCTTCTCCAGGGGACCTTCCCAAACCAGGGATCAAACCCAAGTCTCCTGTGTCTCCTGCATTGGCAGACAAATTCTTCGCTGCTGAGCCATCAGGGAAGCCCCCTTTGCCTACAGCTTTCACTTAAAATAGAGAGGATGCTTTTACGTATTGAGGTCACACTCCTCATCAGCCCCCAGGAGTGTACAAGACAGGAAGGTGTCGCCTGCTGTAGGTTGCAGCCTCCTAGAAACACTTCCTGCAGGCGATCAATGTGGCTAGCATGGCTTGCAATGAACGTGTTTCCTCCTGCAATCATCACGAATAGACTGTCTGCCCCCCATGCAGAGTTCACAGTGCTACCAACATTTGTACAGCCACATTTCAGGCTTATTTAAATGTACAGTGACCATGCAGTGTAGTTTTCTATAATTTCTCTGATCTCATGAAGTTATCACCAACCCCTATTACCCCTCTAGGTAGTAGGGAAAAAATAAACTCTCATCCATTCTGCTTAGTGTCATTCTTTTCAATGTGGTCGTCTTTAGTTAACTTGGTCCTCTTGGGGAGAATAGGCTTTGGGATTGCAGTTGTCTCACCCCATTCCCTGCTTCTCTCCAAAGGGCATCTGAGTGTGAGTCTTCTCTGCACTTGTGGGGAGATGGTCAGGGGCAGGACTGCCATGCGTGTCGTCTAGACTTTGCATGAGGATGTGCAGCTGAGGGTATGAGAGAGGCCAAGATCTGGGTCCCTGATCTGCTTCCAGGTCCTGTCTTCTGCTTGGGGCCCTGTCTATCTGGAGGAGCTCAGAGGTGCCACTTGGACTGGTGGCATCCCTGGCCAGGTGTTGCCTGGTCTGGTGCCATTCCTCAGGCGTACACTGGTCTCTATTCGTGGGGTTTGGTTGGTTTGCCTCGTGTGTGGGATCCCAGTGGCTTTAATGTTTTAACTGGTGGTTTAGTGAAAATTTCTCTTGTGCTTTGTGTGTGGTAAACATCAAACATCTGGTATTTCATTGATCCCTTGCACAATTCTCTGTGCTGTGCTGTGCTTAGTCGCTCAGTCATGTCTAAATGCGACCCCGTGGACTGTAGCCCGCCAGGCTCCTCTGTCCATGGGGATTCTCCAGGCAAGAACACTGGAGTGGGTTGCCATGCCCTCCTCCAGGAGATTTTCCCAACCCAGGGATGGAACCCGGGTCTCCTGCAATACAGAAGGATTCTTTACCAGCCAAGCTACCAGGGAAGGCGGCACAATTCTCCGGAAGAGGTAATAATAGTACTTGCTAGCGTTTGAGGTTGTTGGATTGTCTGGGCAGGGGCACTAGGGAGCAGGCTCCTGTGTAAGGTGTTTAAATCATTTGTTGGTTATTAACATTAAGCTTCTGTTTTCTGTGAGACACTGTACTAAGCGCAGGGCATATGGTGGTGAGCAAAACTGACAATTTCCTTCCCCTTGTGGCACTTACGTTCACTTGCAATTTACAGAAAGCTACCAAACCGATATACTCAAAAGAGATTAGTCTAGCTTCAGGCGTTGCTTGATTCAGGGAGCTTGTTTTCAGCAACGGGCCTCTCTCCATCACTCAGCCCTGTGGCTCTCTGTGTTGTTTTTATTCTCAAACAAAGCATCAACCTGAGGTAGCATGCCTGCACTTGGTTTCCTAGTTTCAAATCTAGCTGAAGAGGGGACATACTTTTCTCTCAAATAATTTGTAGTGTTAGTCCCAGTATTCTGCCCTTGTTGACTCTGGTGTGGTCACATGCCCACTCTTGAGCTAGTCATCATGGCCAAGTGGTCGAGCTGTCTGATTGGCTAGGCTTGAGTCACATGACCACTCCTGGAGTAGGAACGAGTCCATCGCATTGCAACTGGATAGACTGAGTGGGAAGGTGTGGCTCCCCAAAAGAAGCTCACCATTCCCTTGCCAGAAGCAGCACAGATGGTCCTGAGTGGGCAAGACCAATGGAGGGCCGCCATGCCGAGGAAAGTAACTGTCCTAGTGAAACTCACAATCCAGTCAATGAGACTGGCGTGAATCAAGTAATGATTTTTTACTTCCAGTTGAGGTTAGTGCTATGCAAGATCTCTGTGTAGCCAGTTTCAGAAGTCATTTTGCTGGGTGGTTGCAACCCTGTCATGAATAGCAGCATCCGTAATTTGAACCTGGCATGTCAGCTTAGAACAGGCAGGCAGTCATGGCATGGAATGGTGCCCCTTGTGCATAATATATCTGAAACCAAGAAGCTTGTCCAGTGAAACCCTTGTCTCAGAACTTAGCTGTGGCTAAATTTCATTTGGAGTTATAAAAAATGAAGGCATTGGAACTCATTCATCACAATCTCTGTGGCTTCAGGATGCTCTGAGAAACTGTTGAGAAGGAAGAGCTTAATAATTCCAATCCCCTTAATGTTATCGTCCGGAAAGTGTGGCAATAAGAAAGGAAAGTCACAGAAATGAATGAGAAATAGCTGAGCGGTAATGGAGGTGTTGTTGGCTGGCCGGTGAGGCGTAGCTTTGGTGAAAGCTTTAAGAAATATGCATGTCAGATAAATTGAGACCCATAAAAAGTAAAATGTCGTGTCTGGCCTGCCTGCCTTTCTTCCTTTTTGGGGAGAAGCCCTAACAGAGAAATAAAAGGAGCTTATTTGGTTACTCAGGTTTGATTTGAGCTGATGATTTCAGGGCCCAGAATGGAAGTGGTGGAGGGGATGGGGCTGAATCCTGGGTCTGCTCTAGGGTTTGCTAAGGTGTGGATTTATGGGTCCGTGAGAGCAGAGTGTCTTTTGCCAGTGTGCTTAAAGTGCCTCTCCTTTCCCGGGGCTGCTGTTGATTAGTGCAGATGGAGCAAATATTTTGATAGTGAACACTGAGTTTTGGTGGTGTTTAACAGGAATCCAGGGAGAGGATTAGGGGAGGCGTCAGGAAGAATGCTCGGGGATTTGTGCCTGAGGTGCACTAACAGACCTGAGTGGGGAGCAGCAGTTGCCCCACCTCACCGGAGCATTGGCTGCAGACTCCCAGCCATGCTGTTGACGTGCAGGTGCCAGGAGCCTGACAGTCATCCTGGACTCCTTTGCTGTGCTGGTGCACATGTTCCCTGCTGCCTTCCTCGTCTTCTCACCCTCATCTGATGCACCTGCGGGAAGCGGGGCTGCTGCCCTGTAGGGCCTCTGTCCCCTGACCTCGGCCCTGTCTTTTCTGGGCAGAGGCCCCACAGAGGGTGTTGCAGTGAGTCAGATTGCCTCTGACCCCCAGAGAAGCCTTGGGCACCTGTGGGACCTGTGGGTCAGGTCAGGTCTGACACCCTGTTCCCCTTAGTCCCCATCAAGGGCCTCCATCTGTATGCTGGGCTTCTGCCTCGGCTTCCAGATTACAGCTCTGCTTCCTTGTGCTGTTGACCCTGGTGAAAAGCAAGGCATAAAATCACTGGAGGCCTCTGCATAGCTTTCTTCTCACCCATGTATCCTTCTTCCTTTCATCAGATATGATCCCTATTCTGCGTATTTTGTCCATCATTTCTTCTCTTCATATCTTGTTTATATATTGATCTCCAAACATGAATGTTAAACTTTGTGAGTGTTCAGTTTAATATAAAGGAACTACACTGTATTTATTTTTCAGTTATTAGCTTGTTTTACACTTCATTGAAAAATAATTCTTTTTTCTCATTGCATCTTCCCACCACTCTCAATGCCTGTCTTTTAGTGGTTAATTCAGATGATTTCACATGCATGCTTGGTTAATATATGCCTTTAACCTCTTCCTAAACAAATTCTAATCATCCTACTCTCAGATGATATCATCCAGTAATTTAGTTCTATCTTTTTGAAACCCTTGAATTATCCATGATTATTGTTACTTTATAAGTCAATATATTTTAAAAATTGACTTAAAGTAGCC
>SJYF01000651.1:4694901-4717073 GCA_006410515.1 Procapra przewalskii
GTGCTCATCATTTCTTCTAGCATCTCAGATTCTCTGTCTAGGATTCTATTTCTTCTAAATGAGATATATTCTCTAAAATTTTCTTAGTAATCAAACTCTCAAATTTTTTCTGAAGATATCTTTACATTTCCTTTCACCTTGAAAGAGTTTCATTAAACACCATTATTTTTTTCTCAGCACCCTGAAAATATTACTCACCCATTGTCCTCTGGCATCTGTTATTACAACTGAAGAGTCAGCCACTGATTTGTTTATTCTTTGTAGGTAATCTGCCTTTTCTCTCTGGTTGACAAACTCAGACCCTGAGTAGTTTTGTGCCCTTTCACTATTATGTGCTGATTAATTCTCAGCATTCATTCTTTTTTTGTAATTCTGACTTCTTTTTTTAAAATCATCTGTTTATTTTGGGCTGTGCTGGGCTTCATTTCTTCCCGTGGCTTCTCTAGTGGTGGCAGGCGGGGGCTATTGCCCAGGTGTGCTGCACAGGCGTCTCGCGGGCTCTTGGCTTCAGCAGCTGTAGTGTTTGGGCTTTAGAGCAATCAACATTCGCTCTTGAGATGTTCCCACCTCTTCAATCTCCTCTCTGTTTAGGGGTGTTCAGATTATTCATGTATTAGACCTTTCATTCCATTCTCCACGTCTCTTAACCTCCTGAGAGGTAGGTTAAATTTATGTCGCATTATATAGATATTATATATCTATAGAGTCCTACGGATGTGGCATTCTTGGTCTTCACTGTGACGTTTCACTCACCCCTTCTTCTCCTCTGTCACCTCATCGTCACTCCTTTTTGCTCACACAGCATCTACCCAGTCTTCAGGGCGCACTTCCCACCCCTCTTCCTTGCCTCTGTAAATCTTGCCCTGACTTCCAGATGTCTCATTAATCTCCTCCTGCTTGTGTCTTTCACAGTACTTACTGTCTCTGCAGGAGATAACATGGTGTAGAGCAAAGGGCATTGCACTTGGAGTCTGAGGCTTCAAGTTCAAATTCCGACTCTACCACTTAATAGCTCTGTGACCTTGGGTAAGTCACTTGTCTTGCTGAACTTCAGTGTCCTCAGCTATGAACTGATGTTGGAGGGTTCTTAGGAGACTAAATGCGATGGGGGCCACTGAGTCCCTGAGGTACTGCCCAGTGCTGGCTTCAATATCAGGGTTCTCATGTGACCCTTGGCCCTCTGCCTCACAATGGAAACTGTTCCTGGCTGACTAGTGGCTTGGGAGCTGGATACCAAAGTTGCAACTGTGGAAATGAAGCTGTGAAGCAACCCTTACGTGAGAAAACCATCACTGAGTTGAAATCCCTGGCTTGTATGTCTCTAATCCGTACTCTTCAATCGATTTTCCACTCTTGAAGATTCTCGTGTCCTTCCTCTGTTTAGGGAAGATCAGTACTCCCACTGCCCTCAGAATGAAGTCCATAATCCTTTTAATGGTGTCAAGAGTGCTTTGGGGCCTGACCCCTTCCAACCTCTACACGTCTTTCCACTTCAGCTCTCCCTCCAGCCACAAAGAATCATGTGCTCTTTCCTTTTGCAAACTTCCCCCTTCTCCTTGCCCCTCTGTTTTAACCTTTCTATTTGCAGTCTAACTGGCACTTCCATCCCTGGGCTCCAGAGCTGGGTGGGTTACCTCTCTGAACCCATATTCTATGGTCTTCATCACTACCAGTTATAGTGAGCTCCTCTCACACCCCCCCCCCCAATAAAAATTCTACTAATCTTGATTTCAGTCCAGAGTCAAAGATTCTGGAAGGCAGGAATTGTTTCTCATTCAGTGGTGACTCTCAGATGCCCAGCATGGGACCTGGCTCCTAGAGAGTGGTTGATAAATGTTTATTGGAGGAAAGAAAAGGGAGGAAAGGAAAGAAGGTGTTTTTGGAAATTACAGGAAAAACTACATTTCCTGTTGTCTGAGAGTGAGAACTGGCTCAGATAGAATCCGTAGCTGTATTCTCCAATAATTGTCAACAGCCCTGGAGCATTATCTGGTAAAGCTGTATCCCTTAGCAGAAGATCTTGGTTATTAGCAGAGTTAGAAAGTTTCTGCGGTCCTGATGGTAAGCTTACTCCCTAGCCAGAAGCAGGGAGGTGTGCCCCGCCATTTCCTCAGCCAGGAGGTTGTAGAGTGTATCAAAGGAGATGGGATGGGATGGGATATGATTAATGCTGATTCCCAGTACACGTAGCTTAAGGGTGATCTGGGGAGAGAGAGATGGAGAGCAGAGTAGTGGAGCAGGAAAGCAACTGCTTCTTCCCCCAAGCAACCTTCACATCCCCCAGCCACCGACTGATTCTCTTGAGGGTTGGTTTTCTGTAAAACTGTCTTTGCCATCCTGAACTATGAGGCCATATCACCTTTGGTCTTGGGACAAATTATAATTTTGAGTCCTAGGAACTCATGAAAGAGGCATCAGAGAGCCCACTGATGCTTATTATTTGAGCTACCTGATGAGTCCCCCGTGTAGAATAGCCCAGGCCCTTCAGAGAAGGCCACCCTCAGCAGCCTCTGTGAGAGGACTGGGCGTGTGGGGGTGGGTAGCACGGCCCAGCGGTTCTATGATCTTTGCTGCTCTCAGCATCCAACGTAGCACATAGGTCGTGTACTCAGTGTATCCGGTACAGATGAGTTGCATGGTATTGGGTAGTCATTACTTCTCAGGCACATTCACACGTGTGATAAGCACATTCACGCGTGTGATAAGCACATTAATACATTACTGTAATGAAGTTTCAAACAATCTTAAGGCATAGGTGCTATAATCACTACCATTTAATGGACGAGGAGGCTGACCTGGGTCTCAGAGGGGCTTGAGTGACCTGCCCAGGCCACCTGTTGATCAAGCCCCTGAGCTGTGATTTTAGTCCCTGTGCATAGTCACTGCTCTAAAGCAAACAAGCCCCCCTCCCCCCAACATCTCTGGCACTTGGAATATAGATAAGGTTGCTTTGTCTGTTCAGGTCATCCAAAAGCAGAAGTCCAAGAACTTGGTTGGAGGAAATGCCTTTGAAGGATGAAGGGGAGATGGAATGGGACAGGTGGGGAGAGTCTTAAGAACATGGTGCAGATCTGACACCTGTAAACGGGCAGAGGGAAGGAAGGACGGATGTTTGAGAGGAAGAGCCTGACACGGGAGTGCAGCTCAGAGGAACACCTTGGTCAGGCTGAGGGGAAGCCCCCGAGAAAAGACTGCTCAGTAGAGGAGTCCCACATAGGAGACTCATCCCTCATATAGGGTCGTCAGGAGGAAAAGGGGACGACAGAGGATGAGATGGTTGGATGGCATCACTGACTCAGTTGACATGAGTTTGAGCAAACTCTGGGAGATGGTGAAGGACAGGGAAGCCTGGCGTGCTGCAGTCCATGGAGTTGCAAAAGCCAGGCAGGACTTAGCGACTGAACAGCATCAGCATAGGATAGGCATGGTGGCTCTCTACCCCGGACTCAGTTACAATGCCCTTTGCCCTGAATCAGGCATGTGGTGCCTCCTGGGCACAGTGGATCCTGCAGGGGCAACAGCTGCAGATGGTGCTGCTTGAAGCAGGGTCTCTCTGGGAGGGAGGCTGAGCAGAGCTCATGGCTGCCAGTCTCCATCCTTGAGCTGGTTCCAGCTGGTTTACTAATATACTGCAGAGTCTGGGCAGAGGGTCATGAAAGCCCAAAGGTGAGCTGTCCGAGCACTTCCTGGGATAAAATGATTTCCTGATGGGTCAGGCAGAATGTGCAGTGAATAAAGAGAAGCCAATGGGACTAGTTTGGGTTTCCCTTGTGGCTCAGCTGGTAAAGAATCCGCCTGCAATGCAAGAGACCTGGGTTCAATCCCTGGATTGGGAGGATCCCCTGGAGAAGGGAAAGGCTACCCACTCCAGTATTCTGGCCTGGAGAATTCCATGGACTGTGTTGTCCATGGGGTCACAAAGATTCAGACACGACTGAGCAACTTTAACTTTCAATTTCACTTTCAATGGGGGCTGGTTTAGGGGAGAACAAATTGAAGGGCAGAAATGTAAGCTTAGTCTTTTTGGCTCAGAGAGGCACCTTTTCCCAGCTCAACCACCTTGAAGGGTGTTTTCTAACCCACACAAAGGTGGAGTGTAGGCAACCAGCAGCCTGTGATTCCTGGGAGAGAAGAGAAATCCTTCAGGGAGGGTTCCAGGTCGGTCGGGAGAAAGCGGGTGTTTGGAGCCTGGTATCCACTGTTCTCAAGCCAGGCTTTGCCAGATGGAGGTCAGTGAAAGATCTTCCCGGGTTTTAGATGGCAGAGAAGAGGAGAAGGGGACAGCAGAGGATGAGATCTCTGGCATCACCGACGCAATGGACATGGGTTTGGGTGGACTCCGGGAGCTGGTGATGGACAGGGATGCCTGGCGTGCTGTGGTTCATGGGGTCGCAAAGAGTTGGACACAACTGAGCAACTGAGCTGAACTGAACTGAGATGTGGCCTTGTCATTTTGGTGTTACTGGTCACTTTTGCATATTAAAAAATCAAGTCACATCAAGTGTATCCACCTATTTTAACTCTCCTCTACCTTCAGTCAATACTGGGCTTCAGCTTGAGGTGCTTCGAGTTGGGACAGAGGTGATGTCTTCTGGTCCTTCTTCTTCATAGGCCTTGGCTTTGTCTCTGTCTCCCTCTACTGACCCCTCCGCCCAGCCACCTCGGGGATCTAAGTCCTCTGGTGTTGGGGCAGGGAGGTGGCTGAGGGACACTGCCGAGTCTTTTGGCAAATCCTCGGGATGCCCTTTGGTCTTCTTTCGGCTGTCGCTGCTTCTCCAGCTGAGCCCACCAAGGCCGTCGGGGCATCTACCCTACTGTGTGGATGTGTGTGCCGTCTTCCGGGTGCCCTGTGGTGGGACACCCGCTTCTCTCCCTCTCTCTTCCTGGTTTTCTGCTTATCCCGCCTGGTTGGGGTGGGGGTCGTTGGCTCGATTGCCTCCTGGTAAGTCCTCGGGCCCAGAAAGAAAGAGTTGGCTCCCGTTTAGGTTGTTGGCTACCTTAACAGGGGGCCTGTGACAGTGTGGCGGCTTCTGCATTCTCTGCTTTGGGCGCAGGAAGTCCTGCCACACCTCCTGTGAAGCAGGAAAGATCGGGGACGGGAGTCCCTGCACTGAATCGTGGCAGAGGTCCTGGGGGTGCCGTGGCGGGGGTGGGAGGGTGAGTGACAGTGTGCAGTGCCTTCAGAGTCAGCGTGATGAGCAGCCCAGCCACCTCTGCCCTCTGCTGCGTGACTGGCCGAACCCTGCTGAATGTATGTAGATGGTAAATAAGTGGGTGTGGAAGCGGACATTCATTGTGTTGCAAATTGACCTTTCCCCCAAATAACAGAGAGAGCAGGAGCCCACATTCCCACAGCTCTTCTGTTTATGGAATGATTTTTCAGTTCTTGGTCTCACTTGAAAGTCATAACATGCCCTTGAAATAGACAGGTTAAGATGGTCATTTAAATGTTAAAAGGCATTGGAGAAGTTGAGGGCTTGGCTGAAGGTCCCGCAGGCAGGTGCCGGCAGGGCTGGACAGGCAGACTAAGTGTCCCTCTCCTTTTCCTATCACCCTGCCCTCCAAAGCCTGACCCACCAGACACACGGCCCCTCCGGTACTCCCCAGAGGAGAGCAGCTCCTGGAAAGCCTTTCAGGGGATTGACATTGATGCATAAACACCTCTGAGGCCAGACCCGACTGTCATACTCTGGTGAGACCACATTGTGTAGAACTGCAGAACCTGAGAATGTTTTGTTCTTTGAGCTGAAATGGTCCTTAATTCTGTGCCCCAGTTAAGAAACTGTTTGCCTTGTGTCCATAGATAGACAGGAAATCTTTTTCCTTCCTAAGAGGAACGGTTCTTTTCAGGTGCTCAGTCACAGGTACCAGAGAGATAACCAAGGCAGTAATCATAAGTCATTCTGGTCTGTTCATTAAAGCAGGACTCTCAAGGATCTCCACAGGGCAATGTTTGTTGACTTGTATTTGTAATCGATAGACGCTAAAATTCCGGCTCATTACTAGTTCTTTGCTTGCCCGATTTTACTCAATTAATCCAAATTAGTGTGGCTTAATTTGGAGGAAAGCATGCTAACCTGGGGTCTTAGTAGAAACTCTGCCCCCAAACTCACTGCTGCTAGTTGCTCCAGGCCAAGAGGTCCCCTCACTGGAATAGGGGAAGTGCTGGACAGCTCCTGAGGCTCCCCTTTTCTCTAGACCTTTCACAGAGGCTGAGGGGCAGGGATGAGCTGGGAAGCATGGCAGGATGAGAAAGGGGTTGCAGAATCTGCTGACATTTTTTTCTTTTCTTTTCTTTTCTTTTTTAAACCAGGAATCATTAGCCGAGAAGATGCTGAAGATCTCCTGGAGAATATGACCGAGGGTGCATTTCTGGTCCGGGTCAGTGAGAAAATCTGGGGTTATACGCTCTCCTACCGCCTGCAGAAAGGGTTCAAGCATTTTCTTGTGGATGCCTCTGGGGATTTTTACAGCTTCCTGGGAGTGGACCCCAATCGCCATGCGACGCTCACAGATCTCATTGATTTCCACAAGGTATTCCTCTTAGGGGTGCTAATGTGGGGGAGGGCAGGAAATGCCAGGCTGTGGGCCTTCTAAGAGATGGGGATGGAGAGTGGGCAGGCAGCCCCAAAAGGTCTTTAGGGTCACAGGGATCTAGACCATCCTGATAGAAGAGACCAGAGATTGTCGAGACCAGGCTCTGGAACTGCTGTTCTTTTCTGGGCAACTCTCTACTCACGTGGGCCTCTCCAGCCTTGGTCCGCAGGCGTGTTCTCACCTTGAGTACCTGAGTGGGAAGGGGGCTGGCTGGTTGACTTGTCTTCTGTCCAGGCCCATGTCTCACTCCCAGCTTGTCCCAGGATGTCCGTCTTGAGCGTGTTCCAGGCAAGCCTCTGGCAGCTTCGCAGGGTTAGCTGAAGTTGAGCAGGCAACCCTGCAGTCAGGGAAGCTTTCCTGGTGCCTCTTGTTCCAAATACAGCCTTACCGCTTAGTGTGTGACCTCAGGCAGTTTCGTTATTCATGCTGAGCTGAAGTCCTCTAACTAGGCAAACAAATGTCTTATAAAGAATACTTAGCGTGGCTCCTGTGAGTCTTACATGGGGACTGTATGTAACAGCGCCCTAAAACTGTGAAGCGGTGTGCACATTCTTGTTTCCCACAACTCCATTTGTTACTTGTTCCCCTGCCGGGGACCTCACATTAGAAGAGATGTTGCCTTCCAAACAGTGTGCATAAAAATAAACAACTCTTGTATTAACATGGCTTCAGTACTACCCGTGAGAAAGCCAGCAGTGGAGCTCAGTGACCCAGAAAGGTGGGGCCCAGGATTCTAGGAGAGAGAGCTGTGACCACACAGGGGTCCCCATCTCCCTGAGCTTCGCAGGTGTAGAAGTGTTCACAGAATTTCATGGCCATGTCACTGGGTTTTTGCAACAAAAGGGACTCTGGAATTTGTGTTACTTTTTCTTCCTGAATGTC
The DNA here is from genome assembly GCA_006410515.1 of Procapra przewalskii. Lineage (NCBI taxonomy): Eukaryota > Metazoa > Chordata > Mammalia > Artiodactyla > Bovidae > Procapra > Procapra przewalskii. The sequence continues at coordinate 4,702,381 of SJYF01000651.1, forward strand.
CCCAGGTCTCTGGGGGCAGCTCTTAGCTTCACACACGCAAATCTTTTTAACTTTCATCGTGGCTCTGGCTCCCCAGGTAGTGCAGTTGTGAAGAAACTGCCTGCTGCCAGTGCAGGAGATGCAAGAGACGTGGGTTCAGTCTTGGGTCAGGAAGCTTGCCCTGGAGAAGGAAATGGTAGCCCACTTCAGTATTCTTGCCTGGAGAATTCCATGGACCGAGGAGCCTGGCGGGCTAGAGTCCATGGGGTCACAAAGAGTCAGACATGACTGAGCGGCTAACGCTTTCACGATATATCCTTGAATGCGTGTTTCGAAAGCATAGTCCCTGAAATCAAGCTACAAGTTTGAAACCCGTATGTCACTTTGGGCACCTATTCAAGTTTGGGACCTTAATTTCTTCCCCAGTGGTGGTGTTTAGTCCCTAAGTCATATCTGACTCTTAGCCACCCCAGGGACTGGAGCCCGCCAGGCTCCTCTGTCCACGGGGATTCTCCAGGCAAGAATACCGAAGTGGGTTGCCATGCCCTCCTCCAGGGGATCTCCCCAACCCAGGAACTGAACTCACGTCTCCTTCATTGGCAGGTGGATTCTTTACCACTGAACCACCACGGAAGCCCTTCCTCCTCAGTGAGATGGGGTTAATAATAGTACTCACCTCTTCAGGATCAGGAAGATTTCCATGGGATGTCACTGTGTAAAGCATGAAAACACTGCACCTCACATTTGTGTATTACCAGGGCAAGCTGGTTGTTGCTGACATGTGTCCATGGGCTCTTTTGATGTCCAGGCGTGCACCCCCTCCTTGGTGTGGCCGCATCTTCCAGTTCCTGTCCTCCATCCTCCATCCTCCTTTTGCATCTTCCAGTTCCTATCCTCCATCCTCCATCCTCCTTTTGCATCTTCCAGTTCCTGTCCCCCACCCTCCATCCTCCTTTTGCATCTTCCAGTTCCTGTCCCCCACCCTCCATCCTCCTTTTGCATCTTCCAGTTCCTGTCCTCCATCCTCCATCCTCCTTTTGCATCTTCCAGTTCCTGTCCTCCACCCTCCATCCTCCTTTTGCATCTTCCAGTTCCTGTCCTCCACCCTCCATCCTCCTTTTGCATCTTCCAGTTCCTGTCCTCCATCCTCCATCCTCCTTTTGCTGGACACTTTTGTAGCTTGCTGGTTTCCATGATCACAAACAGTGCTGTTTGTGTCGCTTTGGGCACACACGCAAATCTTTTTCTGGGATGGGTCCCTCAAACTGGAATTGCTGGCTACAAGACTATGCACATTTTACTCTGTAAAGATCTGCTAGACTACCCTCCTGAAATGTAGCGCCAATTCATGCTTCTTCCAAAATTATATGAGGCTGTTCCCCCACACTGCTGCCAATACTGGGGATTATCAGTCATTTTAATTTTTTCCCACCAGATGGGCAGACAGTGTATCTCACTGTTGTTGAGCTTGCATTTCTCTCATTACCACTGATGCTGAGGATTTTTTCACATGTTTAACGGTCACTTGGATTTCTTCTGTGAATTATCTGTTTTATATCCTTTGTCCATTTTTCTACTCAGGTGTCTTTTTCTTACTGATGTGTCAGTTCTCCTGGTGACTAAATTGCTCTTTAGTTACGTCCCTTGTGCTCTCCAGGTCTATTGAAAAAAAGTGTTGAACTTAGATGGGCGTCCCTTTCATTTCCAGGTTCTTTAATGGGTTCTTTTATTTTAATGGGTTCTTTTATTTTATAATAGTCCATTCTTGTTTCATGGGTGATTTATCTTCTTATTTCACTGAGGAATTTAATACATATCTCTGAAAGACTCTTTGTTTTATAAACCTGATATTTTCTTGGGAGTCATTTCAATTGCTTGAGTTTGGCATCTTTCTTTTATGGCTATGATTTTCCTTAAATGTTTATAAGTTTTGGGCTTTGGGGGCAATCTTTGAACTTGGAAATTCCTCTTTGTTCATCTGTGGATACAGTTCCTGTTTCTCAAATACAGCCTCTTCATGTGGCGAGGGTTGGAGTTGACAGTGAGTCGCTCATCTTTGGGAGTGGAATTGTCTGAGCTGTTGGATTGCTTTGGCCTCCTCTCCTCACATGCTCACCTGCCTGAGGCACAGACTTCTGCCATCTGGGGCTCCCCAACCTGCCCACTGACAACTTGTTCTCCCCCCGCCCTACATTCACGCCTCTGACAATCTCATCACGTATTGATTTTGGTCTTGCTTTGCTGGTGGCCTTCCTTCTTATTTTCCCATGCTCTTATAGGTTTATTTCTTTTTAAGAACACTTTTTCTGTCATTTCTATAATTTGAATGAGGAGGAGGGAGGTACATACTCTTAGTCTTTCTATCTTGAACCAGCCTCTCTCTGGTGGACATTTATTTCCTTTTTCTGATTAAAAGTGAATTTTCCTTTTTTTTTCCTTTTTAGGAGGAAATTATCACTGTTTCAGGGGGAGAGTTGCTGCAGGAACCCTGTGGACAGAGGGACAGCCCACCAGACTACCATCTGTTGTTTGAATGATTCTTTCCCCCCTTCTCAGTTGGACTTCTTGGGCATCCTGTTTTTGAACTCAAGAACTTCCCAGCTCAAATCCTTATGGCCTTTTGGAAGATCCACTAGCATCCAGAGGAACCAGTGGATTAGTATATTTCAACAATTATGAAATATATGGTGTGTGTGTTGGTGGTTCCTGACCCAGGACAGAAATTGCTAATAGCTGATGCAGCTCTTTCCTGAAAAATTTAGATGCAACCTCAGAAAATAAAGCCATTTTGTCAGGGCTGCCCTAAACTGAGCTCCTAGAGTACACGGTCATGTTTTAATTAACCAAATAATTCCAGTGCCGAACTCTGAATTTAACCTATGGTAGATGTTCGATAAATGTTTGTTGAATGAATGCACTTCTTTTGAAAGTTTTCCAACGCTTGTTAGCAATGATTTCTAGTAAGTTCTGTTTGTCGCTGTTTATGAAGTCATGGAGATTAGGGAAGAAGTATTGTAAAGGATTTATATGGAAGGCATAGGTACTGTATTTTAAATGATAGTCATTCTCATTGATATTATCATTGGAATTACGTAAGGCTTCTGAGTCCCAGCTTCCAGAACAGATGACTTTGCCCTGCTTTTGTATTTTCCTCTTCTCCTGCCACCTCTCCTTTTCCTTGGAATCATATCTTGGCCTCAGTTTTGCAATAATCAGGCAGTGGTTTCATGTATTTCTACAGATGTGTCTAAGCCTCAGGGAGAATTAAAAATCCAAGGATGGTTTGTAGACTTCTCATATGGCCTTTGCTTTCTAGGATGTGGTCCTGTTTATGCAGGTTACTCAAATAAGTAGCTCTATCCTCACAGTCCTTTTGATTTTGATTTTACTGTCCATTTATACTGGGCTTCCCAGGTGGCATGAGTGGTAAAGAACCTACCTGCCAGTGCTGGAGACATAAGAGACAAGAGACATGGGTTATATCCCTGGCTCAGGAAGATCCCCTGGAGAAGGAAATGGCAACCACTCCAGTATTCTTGCTTGGAGAATCCCATGATAGAGGAGCCTTGTGGGCTACAGTCCATAGGGTCGCAAAGAGTCAGACTTGACTGAAGTGACTGAGATGCATGCTCGCCTGCCTATTTGTACTGAGTATGTTCTATTTATACTATGTTTATACTGAGCACATTCTTCTTATTAACAAGAAGACTCTCCCAGTAACTCCTCAGTAACTTTCAGCATCGGTGTCTTTGTATACTTGTGTTTCACATTTATGGATTATATGTATTTGTATATGACATGTTATCATGGGAATTTTATAGGCTGCAGAATCAAGCAGACTTGCGTTCAAATCACACCCTGAACCTGACTAGTATTATAATGCTGGCAGCATTGTATTTGGTGGGAGTAAAACGATGAAAGGACTCTGGCCATCGGTGAACTGGTTACCTTACTTGATAGTTGTATCAAATATCTCTCATGCTCTGTTCCACCACTGACTTCAGCTGTTCCTCAGACCACCTTGGCTGCTTGCTACTTGTTTTACTCCAGTCTTCACCACTAAAACCAGTTCGGGGTGGGCTTTGCTCTTCCCCACCCTGTTGATCAGCTTTACGTGAGCTTTGGCCAATGGTGCCTTGCTGCATGTGGTACTATGGGCTGCTCTGTTACTGCAGAGGCATTGAGACACCATGCGACCAAGGAGAGCTGGGAAGTTAATTCCCCATGCAGGGAATCCTGGATCAATGGGAGAGAGAGGCTGCTGATCAGCTCTTCTCCCTTCCTCCTCCCTTCTGGATGGACTGTACCATGAGGCAGTTCTCCTTATGCAAGACATATTAAGACAGTCCGATAAGACCAAGCAGCTGGTCATGACAAAACAAGCAGTAGCTGGATCAGTACCATCCCCTCCATCTCTGCCTCACTTCTGCTTTTTTTTCTTCTCTCCTGGTCCCTCAGGACTTTGTTCTCATGTGAAACAGCAGCACATAAGCATGTGGCGCAGGTTTAGCATTTTGGGGAGCCAGGGTAAGGATCCGTCATACAGATGTGTGTTATAATATAAAATCTGCATCCTGACTCCTTGGCCTCCCTTGTATTTCAGGGGCCCTGAATGGATGCAGGAAAGTGATTGAGGGAATCGGCTTTCTGTACTTCAAAGTGCTTTAAAATCTGATTCTTATTATTATCAGTACCTTCTTTCTATTAGACTCTGAGGAATCGAATTAGAGTTTTGGCTGCTAGTTAACTAACCGCATGACGCTGTTCGTGTCATGTAACCTCACCGAAGTCCAGTGTAACTGAGAAGAAGAGAGTTTCCTATATGGCCATCACGAGGCCTCTTGGCAGGCCAGTCAAATGATAAGTATGAGAGGTCTGTGAAATGGAAGGTATCGCTGGCGACAGCTGCTTTAAAAGTGACAATAGTTTCAAGTGTCGAGGGGATAAGATGTGATGATTTGCGAGGTGTTAGAAGGAACTAACAAGAAGAAACTTCTATTCAGCAGCAGCTTTGAAAGCAGACGAGGATGGGCTGAGAACTCGATTCCCTAAGCTGTTGTTCCTGTCACCCCTAATTAACTTGTGAGAGACAACAGCTGAGTTTCCCATGCCCAGCACATTTATTTCCTTTTATTTGGGGCCCGCATTTTCTGCATGTCTCATAGATTTTAGGTTTTACCTGGTCTTAAAATAAATTCCTTGTAAGTTGTCCTGCAAATGAAATTACTGTCTGGAAAACTGCAATCTCATCTTGAGAGTTTTATTATGCTAATAAATGTCAGGATTCTCAAATAAAGGAATTGCCTATTTTTTTTCCTGAGGCCTACAAATATAATGAAAAAGAGCCAGCCAGCTACAGGACTCAGCAGAAGGAAAATTTACAATCCACAGCTAGAAAGAGAAGTTGGAAAAAAACACTGTGCAACTTAATGGAGGATAAATTTCAGAGAATGAAAGGGGAGCTTGGGGTAAAGATTTGGGGGATGGTCCCTGTGTGTGGAGCTGGACCTGCACACTGTGGGGAGAGGGGATATGTAAGGAGCCAGGGCTGCAAAGGGCTACTGAGAGGGAATCCTTAGATGGGACATGTGTCGGGACTTTCCTGGTGGCCCAGTGGCTAAGACTTCATCTTCCAATTCAGGAGGTGTGGGTTCGATCCCTGGCTGGAGATTACAAATGCCTTACAGCGAAAAAGCTAAAACATAAACAATATTGTAACAAATTCAACAAGATTTTAAAAATGGTCTACATGTAAAAAAAAAAAATCTTAAAAAAAAAAAAAACAAGAAAGGATACATTGAATAGGAAGATCTGGGTCCCAGGGGATCAGGCCCCTTTCTGTACCCTTAAGTCCTTCATTATACTGGGGATAAATTTGGAGGCAGAAAGACCTTTGTTTTTGACTCTAAACAAATGTCTTCAACTCTCGGGGCCACAGTTTCTCCACAATGCCTGGTCTCAGAGCAGTTGCTGGGAAAATAACACGATTTTGTTAACAGTAACGACAAACACTGAGTTCTGTGTGTGAGTGTAATTCTCACAGCCATGCTGAGGGAGACAGTGTGTGGGGAAACTGAGGCAAAGAGAAGCTCAGAACTTTCCCAGGGGCACTTGTCAGAGAAGTTGTCTTACAGCAGTGGGGTTCACCAGTCTGGCTTTGGAGCCTGTGTAGACCTCTCACCAGTGCTTTTCAATCTCGGATGTGTGAGTAAACACAGGTGTATGGATGTGAGAGCTGGACTGTGAAGAAAGCTGAGCGCCGAAGAATTGATGCTTTTGAACTGTGGTGTTGGAGAAGACTCTTGAGAGTCCCTTGGACTGCAAGGATATCCAACCAGTCCATTCTAAAGGAGATCAGCCCTAGGTGTTCCTTGGAAGGAATGATGCTAAAGCTGAAACTCCTGTACATTGGCCACCTCATGTGAAGAGCTGACTCATTGGAAAAGACTCTGATGCTGGGAGGGACTGGGGGCAGGAGGAGAAGGGGACAACAGAGGATGAGATGGCTGGATGGCATCACCGACTCGATGGACGTGAGTCTGAGTGAACTCCGGGAGATGGTGATGCACAGGGAGGCCTGGTGTGCTGCGATTCATGGGGTTGCAAAGAGTCAGACACGACTGAGCGACTGAACTGAACCGAACTGAACTGAACTTACTAAAATGTCCTCCAGTGGCTGTGGGGTGGGGCCAGAAGGTGTGCATTTCTAACAAGTTTTCAGGAGCTGTCAATGTTGCTGGACCTTCACCACAATTGGAGAAACAAGCCTTGCAAATTAAAGCTACAGGCCAAAGTCAGCCTCTCTACTGTGTTTCTACAGCCTGAGCCAAGAGTGGTTTTTATATTTTCGGTTGGCTGGAAAAATTAAAAAGAAGACTAATATTTTATGACCTGTGAAAATTACATTAAATCCAAATTTCAGTGTCCATCAATAAAGTTTTATTGGACTACAGCTTTGCTAGTTTGTTTACCTAGTCTTTGGCTGCCTATGGTCTGCAAAGCCTAAAATATTTTCTATCCAGCCCTTTATGGAAAAATTTGCTGACCCCGGCATTAAGTTATGGTGTGTATGTGAGAAATTACTTTTACTTTCTTTTTCTGCTTTATCTAAATTCTACTCCTTAGGAAAGATGCTAACACCATTGTTTATATGTCTGAGAAACCTAAGTAAATGTGTTACATGTTTCCATTTTAAATTTGAAACTCATCTCTAGCAATCAAAGAGGAGGCCTGCTTCTTTGTCAAAGGATTTTAACCAAATATAAGCAAGCGCTATCACAGTTCTATAGATACTTTACAAGGGCACAGGGTCATTTGCTGTCTCGAATGAATCATACTTCCCTACAGTTCTGTTTGTTTTGTCCTTCAGTCTGTGAGGTCCTGGAGGCCAAGCGATGCCATATACCTGTATGTTTTATGGTGCCTGGAATAGTCGCTGTTGTCAAATTGCATTTGTTATAGATTGGGGACAAATGGGCTGTGTGGATTTCAAAAGGCTGCTTTTACCTGTAGGGGAGTCCTATGGTTGAAAAGCCCAAGCTGAGCATCACCGCTGCCTTGGGTTGGAATCCTGAATCCACTACTTTCATCTGTTAAGAGGAATAAACAAGATGGATAAGCTCAAAAACAGCTCTGCTAACAGCTAGTCTGAAGGGGGGACTGAGAATTCAAACAGAAATCACATCTTGGCAAAACTGTTCTGTGATTTGCAAAAAAACGGAACCAATTAAACGGTAACTCCCCGTTCTCCCTTTCTTCCAGCCCCTGGCAACCACCTTTATACTCTCTGTCTGAATTAATGTGATGACTCCAGGTACCTCATGTAGGTGGAATCACTGTATTGGCCTTTTTGCCACTGGCTTGTTTCACTTGGCACAATTTCTTCAAGGTTCATCCATACTGTGGCAAGTATCAGTTTTTTTTTTTTTTTTTCCTGTTTAAGGCTGAGTAATGTCTCATCGTATGTGTATACATTTTGCTTACCCATTCTTCTGTTGATAGACATCTGTGTTGTGTCAACCTTTTGGCTGTTGTGAGTAATGCTGGTATGAACTTGGGTGAGTATTTACATGACTCGTGTGTTCTAAAGATCTCTTGGGTGTTTCAGCCACTCTGTAGTTTGTAGATTCTTTTTTTTTTTTTTTTAATTTTTTTTTATTTATTTTTTTTTTACATGATAGTATACATGTTTTTATGCCATTCTCCCAAACCAACCCACCCTCTCCCTCTCCCTCCAATCCCTGCCAAGGTTATGATCTGATCAACTTCAGCTCCAACAAGTTATCCTATCTAACTCCCACAGTTCTTCTGGTATGTGCTTCCCCTTGCTGCAACCAGCTGATCAGTCTAACTTTGGTTACACATGTATTCCAGGAGGGCTTTCTCTGGTGGGCTTTATAGAGATGATATCTGTAAAGTATGGGATCCATGATAAACAGTTGATAATAGCTGAATGTCCCTTTTCTGTTGACCATGCTAAGATCAGCTGTGAGAGTCACCATTGTGGGCAATAGTCCATGTCCATTTCTAATAGCATCTCACAGAATGAGCTCAAGGACTTGCTGGGCTATGAGCTTATACTCTAGGAAACTGTATAATGTGGACAATGGTGAGGTTTCAGAGCCAGAGACAGACTCAAAAATGGTTATGCCAGGGACTTCCAGTGCCTAAGACTCTGTGTCCCCAGTGTGGGGAGCCTGGGCTGGATCCCCGGTCAGGGAATTGGATCCCATATGTGGCAATGAGGATCAAAGATCAGACGTGCTGCAGCTAAGTTTGGCACAGCCAGACTGACGCATATACACTACCATGTGTAAAATAGATAGCTGGCCAGGAGTTGCTGCATAACACAGGGAGCCCAGCCTGGCACTCTGTGATGACCTAGAGGGGTGGGATGGGAGGAGGGGACAGAGGTTTAAGAGGGAGGGGATATATGGCTGATTTGCATTGTTGTATGGCAGAAACCAGTACAACATTGTAAAGCAATTTTTCTTCAATTAAAAAATAAATTTAAAAAATTAAAAAATATCTTAAAAAACAACCCCCTTCAAAAAATGGTTATTCCAGATACTCTTCTGAAGGAAAATTTGTTACCCTAGAGGCATCACAGGTTAGAGGCCCAGCCATCAAAGTGGCCCCACTCTAGGGGAGCTGAAGGAGAGAAGGCCTCAGGAGCGTCCATGTTCTGTAGAAGCTTATCTATGGTGGACTCTTAGCCTGTTCACCACAGGGCTTCTCCCCTCCATGGACACCTCATCTTGCATCCCCCCCCCCCCACCCCGTAGGCAGGAGGAGGAAGCAGAGGAGACAGAAGAGTAATTCACTGAGGGTCACCAGCATGCATCCAGATCTGAATGGCGAAGAATAAAAGAGGCTTCTAGAAACAAGGAAAAACTGGCGTGAGTAATGGTTCAGTCAGTTCAGTCAGCTCAGTCACTCAGTCGTGTCCAACGCTTTGCGACCCCAGGAATCTCAGCACGCCAGGCCTCCCTGTCCATCACCAACTCCCGGAGTTCACTCAGACTCACGCCCATCAAGTCAGTGGTGCCATCCAGCCATCTCATCCTCGGTCGTCCCCTTCTCCTCCTGCTCCCAATCCCTCCCAGCATCAGAGTCTTTTCTAATGAGTCAGCTCTTCACATGAGGCGGCCAAAGTACTGGAGTTTCACCTTCAGCATCAGTCCTTCCAAAGAACGGTATGGCAGTATAAAAGTGCATGAGTGTTTGCATGCCCATATTCCAGGAAGAAGGCTTTAAAAGCCCCTGTGATCTACAAGTTCCTTCAGAACCAAACTTGGGCTGCATATGTGTGTGTGTGTGTGGTGGGAGGGCGCAGTTTAGCATCTGTGATCTACTCCTCCCTTATCACACGAACTGAGTATCCGTACCGCTAAACTCACCATAAGGGGCTCATTCTGCTTAGATGCTCACTCATCAGCCAATGTCTTGGACACTTCTGTAAGCAATTTGTACCCCTAACTTGGGTGTTGGCCAAAAACTCAGCCTAGGCCTTCCATAACTTGGTTTCTTCCTCACCTATCCTTTCTTGACTCTAACTGATACTGCTATTTATGCCGGTATAACTCTGGTTAATTTTTTTTTTTTTTATTCTCACATCATCATGGGGTTTTGGTGGGGTTTTCCCATTTGGCTTGCTCTGATTGGCTGTAATTATTGCTTGTCGTTTCTCCTTTCTTTAGTGATTCTCCTCCCCCTGCGCAGCTGCTGGGCAATTTACTAAGCTGGGGGCCCACCCCCTTCCATGTTGCACGTGTATTGTTTTCAGCCTTCTATTTCTGCTAGTGGTTGTTGAACAGAACTACGGAAAGTTCTCTGAGCTAATTAATGAGGCCTCTCTCCTCATTTCCAGTTTCTAAGACTTCTTGAAAAGCAAAGAACACTTGTGGCTTACAAGCAAATAAAAACATACAGCAAAACCAAAAGAGTATGCTGAAATACAAAAATTAGTATTTGAACAAATAACTAAACCCATACGAATGTCCGTGATCTAGCAACCCAGGGCCCTACTCTAAAACGTTGTTTTAGAAATAAATCAGACACTTTCCCCAGTCTGCCTGACAAAATATCGTTTTCCATTAACCGCTTAGCAATTTGTTCAGGAGGCATGGGATCCCTGAACACAAGGGCCATGGGGAAACTAATTAATGACACTCTGCATTAGAGACATTCTTAACCTTAAAACACAGAGGCTAACTCACAGTTGAAACAGAAACACAAAAATCATTTTAGGAACAACTTAACTTTTATTACTTAGTACATACCAAGGGAGGAATACTTTGTGTTAAAAGCACTTACCTGATGCGTCTATAAAACAATGGAGCCCAGGCTGGTAGGTATAGCATACAGAGCCGTTAAAGAGAAGCCGTCAATATTCACAACAGAGATTTATGTTCTCAATTAAGCAATTCAATTATTGGTTTAAGGGAGGAATCATTTCTCCCAACAATTTTAAAAGCCTCTGAACACTAATTTTTAACCAATTGTACTAAAAGTACAATGGTGACTCAAAAAGGAGAAAAAGTTAGGAGACACATTTCATAGGCTTTTATAAGCTTTTTGTCTTGTCTCAATTTTTTTCTTCAAATGGAATCATTTTCTCCCCCACTGCATATGTGATTTTTTTTTTTTTTTCAGTGACAGCTGAGAACACCCAGGAAAAGACCTAGGGGCTGTTGGTGTCTACGTCAGTTGGGGCCCCAGTAGGAAGGATGAGGGGGCCTCAACAAGGGGCACCGGATAAAGTTTTATTGACAAATGTGGGGGTGTAGGGGACCCATGGTGGAAAGGGCAGTGGCTTAGTGGCGTCACACCTGGTACCCCAGGCCCTCATGTTGTGAGGAGGGGAGAGCAGTTATCGCATGTGGAGGGAGGGACATGTACAGCCAGCCATTCTGAGCAGCTCAGGCTGTGTCCGGAGAGCCGGCTGACGTGACCTTGCAGGGAGGCAGCCGGGGCAAGAAATAAATAGCCTGCCTTCACCCTGCTCCCTGTCTCTGACCTCTGCTGGGTGCCCCAGTGGCTGAACCTGCCGGTGGCCAGAGGGTCTGAAACTCTTGGTGAACTCTTCACAGGACAGCCACCAAAGGTGGAGGAGTCAGGAGTGAATCTGGGTAGGGGGCAAAGTTAGTCTGAAGGTGTCCCAGCTGTTCCTGCCAACCTTGAGTCCTTGTACGTATTCAGAGACAGTGTCTCTGCCTGCTGTCCTGTTCCACCCACCGCAGTCACCTTTCTAGGTCCGCTTGTGAAGTCCGTTAACAGATCTTTTTATTTTGCTTTCGAAGGCAGAGGCCATGTCTTATCACCCAACCTCTGGCTTTGAAACTTGGCTGTAGTGTTTCAGCATCTCCACCACAAGGACCCTCACCTTTCCCCCCATACCTGAGGAGACAGACTGCCTGGCGGTGGTCACCGGACCCCGGGATGGCAGTCCACCATATCCTCCACACTCCAACATTCTTTAGTTTATGCTGCCTTTCATGGATTTTCCAGTATCATCATTTTTAGCACTGAGCCCATTCTTCATACATTTCTGGCAGTGATCATTTGAACAATCTCTAGTTAAAGGTTTATTTCATTTCTTTCTCCACTTTTCCCATGGTATAGATTTTCTCCTTGTTTGAATCTCCAAAGACAAAGCAATAATAGGAGACAAGGGAAATTCATCAGACAAGCACACACTTGGAGTCGGTATAGTCTGAGCATCACGAGGGTTTTTTTTCCCCTGAACCCTGCCTGGCTCAACGTCCCTGCCAGGGAAGGCAGGGCTCTGCTGCTGGGATGCTGTGGAGGCTTTGGGTGCCCCCTACCAGGCGACTTTGTCCATTTCCTTTGTGTAGTTGCTTTATGGTTTTGGCAGAACAAGGGGATGGCCATTTAAAATGGCTGTCATTTCCTCACTGGTTAATCTGAGCATGGAATGAAATTTCTAGTGTAAATTCTGCAGATTAGAAGGAAGACATGAAGCTCAACTACAGTTTGGACTGGAGGCTGAGTCTTATTGGACTGTATTTGAAACTTTGTGCAATAAAAGGGAAACAAACCAGCAAAGAGGGGAAGGGACCTCAGTTCTGTTTTTGTCTGCCCAGGCAGGAAATTGTCCATTCACAGGGTTACAGGATGGGCATGAACAGGATGATCTAAAGCAGTTTCCAGGGATCCTGAAAACAAAACAAAAAAGCCAAATAGACAGTAATGTTCCTACTCTAGAGATGCTAACCCCTTGGTCTGGGCTGGACATCAGCATCAGTCTATGCTAAGTAAGTGGAGACTCTGTGTTTCTGAGGTGAAGTGTCTCCTCTGTGGGGCACAGGGCAGCGTGGACATGCTGTCTTTGTGACAATGACGACATGTACTATCTTCCTGATTTAGGCAACTGTGTGAGAGATGCCACTTTAATTTTCTGCAATTAAAGCTGCTTTACATCAAGTCCCCGTTTTTTGAATAAAATTTGGTTATTTCAGTTTAAAGTAAGTGAATTCCCAGTCTCTTCTTCCCAGGATGGATTTACCAGTATCATGGAGAGCAAGCAGCTTTATCCAAAGTCCACCAACTTAAATGTTTATCACATCCAAAAACACCCTTGCAAAAATCCTTGGCCACATTATCTGGGCGCTGTGGCACAGCCAAGTTGGCTCATACAATTAACCATTACAGTGGCCCTTAACTCCAGAGGCTGATGATGGTGTTCCACACTGGCCTGCTGATGACACGACCTGGGCCACGGTGACCCTTAATCAGTGGTCCCTTCTCTTGGGGGTCTGCCACACTCACAGGGCTACCATTTGGGCCTCAGACTGGAAGAACACAGATCTCTTTGGCATCCCAAATGAAGCCTGCACTAAAACACTCTGCCTTCTTCTTGATCCCAAAGTGGAGGGGGAGATTGCCCCTTCCCTCTGCCCGCACCCCACCAGCTCTGTTCTTTTCTAAGGTTGGCCAATCCAAAGGTACAGGATTAAAAATAACTCTCTCTCCAGAGTCAGCAGGAGTGGATTCTTCTGGGAGCTCTGCTGTGAAAGCGCATTTGTCAGGGGCTTACAAGCCTGTCCAGTCCCTCCTTCCACCTGCTAGAAGGCGACAAGAAGTGAGCTGCTGAAGCAAATCGCCTGTGGCCTCTGAGCATTGTATGTGACTTCAGAAGCCATCTGCATCAGCTCCAGCTTCTAGGCGTTCCTGAGGGGATGGGCAGCTGTGGGCCAGCTGTGCCTGAGAACTCCAAATGCTCTTTCACATTCCAGAGACAGGTGTTCACTTCACACTAGACCCTTTCCAAAGACAAGTCCCCTCTGACCTTGGGAACGCCACGAATTCTTTCCTTTGTCAGAGACAGTGTGGCCAGGACTCGCACGATAATAAAGAGAATATAAATCCCAGGTTGGGATTCCCTGACCCTCGCCTGCTCGCCTCCCGTCAGGATCTGCCTTCATCTTTTTGCTTTGTTTTGCACCCCGGAAGCAATAAGCCCCTTACAGCCAGCATTTATTCACTTTCCCAACATTTCCTCAATGCCTTCTAAGCTCCTGCCCTGCACTGGGTGCTGGGAACAGAAGGCTAAATCAGCACCGGGCAGTGATCTTGAGGGGGCTCCAGTGTAATGAGGCCACAGGAGCAAACAGAGTCAGAGCCCCACCCATCCCCTTGGGCCCCATTTCATCTTTGCCACAGTCAACACCACGCTTTCAGTAGCACAGTGGCACCTGCCAGTCTTCCTGGAGCCTGGTGCTAGGGCGACTGGAGCCACTGTGCAAGGCTGTGCCTTGGACTTATACCTTCCTTCTCCAACCCTGGCTGCCATTAACCAGTGCCCATTGGGTCCTGAGTGTGGGAGCCCAGCCCCTCACCTTGAGTTGAACCAATTCTGAGGCATAGTTTACCCTCCTGAGGTCCCCTTGGAGGCCAGCTTGAAGCCACCCTGCTTTACTTTTGCCCAAGATCACCTCCTTGCTGGCCTTCTCTTCTTCCTGTCCTGTCTTCCCACTCCCTCGTGTATCTGTCCTGGAGAATTTCCTTCATAAATCATTTGTATGAGGTTTCTCCTCCCAAGGTCTGTTTTTGGGGAGTCTGTCCTAAGGCAGTCAGAGAAACCTAGTTAGAAAAATATAAAACCGCATGATCAGATTTAAGGGGTGCTGGGAATATAGCCCCAGGACACAGAGAAAGGTATAGCAGGGAAGTTCTGGCGCATTGTGGCGCTA
>SJYF01000651.1:4717480-4743226 GCA_006410515.1 Procapra przewalskii
TTATGTCACTGAGGAACAGACTCTGTTGAAACTAAAAGCTCTGGATGGTCCTTGAGTCAGAAGTTTGGGGAGGGTTGAGGGAGAGGAAGGTAGGGGCGTGTGGAAAGGCGCAGAGGGGTAAAAGGGCACCGGGACTTGGCAGTCTGGAGTTACTTGGGGATGCAGTCAGCGATGGCTGGAGAGGGTCATGGTAGAAGGCTCTTACAGGCTCTGCTGTGGAGATGGGATTACAGTGTTTCAATCACTCTCTGCTTTAAAATGTAACCCAAATTGGGTGGGTGGGGGGCTGGGACGGACTTCTGTCACTCTGTAACCTAAACTCTGATGCAAAATAACCTGCAGTATATTTCATTCACAAACAAATATTTCTGGAACATCTGCTGCCTCTAAACTCCCGGGTTCTTGGGTTCAGAACTATTGTGGAGAAAGGATCCTTCCCCATTTATCTTAAATTCGAACCCTTCTCACACAAGAGCCAAGGCGATGGGGATGATGCTTTTAAAAGCAGTTCACATTCTGTGTCCAATTTGGCTGCATTATTTTCATCATCTCATTTTACAGATGAGGAAATCGAGGCTCAGATAACTTGGAGGGTTCTTTGAGGTGGCTCCGTGACACAGCACTGAACCCAGGCCTTCTAGCTCACAGAACTGAGTCTCTTTCTACATGCTCCTCTGAAGATTTTCTGTGCAGGTCACGTTCCAGTGTCTGCCTGGAGCACATGTGAAATACGGCTCACCTCCAGCGTGGTGATGAGCCATCAATCTTGCTTCTTCTGTGTCTTTCCAGTTTGGGTGTGAGAGAAGATGTACATTCATCAGGGCCGCCTGAGCCCGCTGTTAAGGACCCAACTCTAACTGATCCACAGCCTTGGGATTTACAATTATAGGTGGATCTAACCTTGGCCGTGAGGGGCTAATAAAATGAAACTGTGATGTTCATAAGTTTGAGATGCTATGATTTACATGTTTGTGTAAATCACAACATTTTACCGGTATCTACAAGCAGTAACCTGCTAAGGACACAGAACCTATGTGTCCTTAGGAGAGAAAATTCATGTAACAGTAATAGACGCTACGTACTGAATGTCTATTACATACTGGATACCATCCTAGGTAGGAGTATATGGTATCTAGATCACTCACGAAAAATGCAGTCAGGTGTGTGCATGCTCGTTTTATAGACCTAGAATTCAAGGTTCAAGATGATTTAACCATTTTTGTCTGAGGTCATATGGCTGGTGAGTAAAAAAAAGGGGGTTCAGACCATTCTATCTGACTTCAAAGTACAGGCACTTTCATCTACAGTCTCGTTACTCAAAGTGTGGTCCTTGGACTAGGAGCATTGGCATGACCTGGGGCCTTGTTAGTAACACGGCACCCCAAGCTCAAACCAAGAACCAGCTAATCAGAATTTGTGTTTGAACAAGATTCCCAGGAAATGTCTGTTCATGTCAAATTTCAAGGCCCCTCTCCAGGCTCCACAACGAGGCTTCATAGCTTCAGGATCTTGAGGATGGAGTTCTGGTTGCCATAGTTTCAACTGAGCATGTACAGGACAAAGTCTCATGGAACACTTTCCTTCACCTCTATGTGTGGGAAGTTCTACTTTAGTTCTACTAAAGTTCTATTTTAGCCCCCCATCTTTTGTACAGGTTCTAAACTGCTGGAGAGGAGCCAGAATCTCTTAAAGGGAGGGTAACCTGGGCTGTGATATTCGGTTTGGCCAGCAGGGGGCACCTGCAGCATCTGCTGAGGCAGCCTCTCCTGCAGCAGGAAAGACAGGTGGGAGTCTCAGACCATGGCAATAGGAAGGGTGCAATGTAGGAAGTCATACTACTTGTATGATCCACAGCCTCGGGGTTTACAATTGTAGGTGGATCTAACCTTGGCCGTGAGGGGCTAATAAAATGAAACTGTGATGTCCATAAGTTTGAGATGCTATGATTTACATGATTGTGTAAATCACAGCATTTTACCGGTATCTACAAGCAGTAACCTGCTAAGGACACAGAACCTATGTGTCCTTAGGAGAGAAAATTCACGCAACAGTAACAGACACTACGTACTGAACGTCTATTACATACTGGATACCATCCTAGGTAGATGTGTACGGTAGCTACATCACCCACGAAAAACGCAGTCAGGTGAAAAAGCCGTGCCCTCTGCTTGCTTAGCTTGGGGAACTTAGAGCTGTGGCCCAGAGGTGTAGGGGGTTTTGTTAATATGTGTGTTTCAGGGTAAATGATGGCTTTAAGTGTTAGCTGTTCAGTCATATCTGACTCTTTGCAACCCCATAGACTGTAGCCCGCCAGGCTCCTCTGTTCAAGGAATTCTCCAGGCAAGAATACTGGAATGGGTTGTTATTCCCTTCTCTAGGGGATCTTCCTGACCCAGGGAATGAATCCAGGTCTCCTGTATTGCAGGCAGATTCTTTATTGTCTGAGCCACCCAGAAAAGCACACGCACCTCTCCATAGCCTGTAAACCTGTGGACGCAGGAGCCTGTGGACAGGGGGCGGGGATCCTGGGTTCTAATTCTGCCTTTGCAGACTCCCAGTGTCATTCTGGACCTGTGGTCCTTTGCTCAGCTATCTGAGGAATAAGCTGCATAAGATCACCTCAGGTTACAGAGGTGACCGCCTCTATAATATTTTGTGAAGTCATAATTAAAATGCCCCAAGAGAACATTGTCTGTTTAAAAGAATTATTTTGTTAAATCAAACTGTGCAAAGCTAATTATCACTCCTTAATTCATCTATATTCATCTATAATTCATCTTAATTCATTCATTTTAGAACTTTTACTTTTTTTGCTTTGTTTTTTGGTACAAAAATGAATATGTAAAATATGAAAAGAAATAGTAACAAAACACAGATTTAAATAAGTTGCCAAATACCGCGAACACCCTCAAGTTCAAAAAGGTGGTAGAATGTTTTCACTAAATAGCCCTTTTTAACACACCTCTATGGTACTTTCAACTCCTACATATCCTGGCTTCATACTCTTTGATTATATCTCTGTAAAACTGTCATTTGATAATATTTTGCAAATAAATTAAAAGATAAACTATTGCTTCCTCCAACAGAGTTGATAAAAATGTATGTTTTAATCTTGATATTTGGGATGTATAAACATCAGATGGGCTTCCCTGGTGGCACGGTGGTGAAGAATCCACCAGCCAATGTAGGAGTCACAGATTTGATTCATGGGTTGGGAAGATCCCCTGTAGTAGAAAATGGCAACTCACTCCAGTATTCTTGCCTATAAAAACATCCTGTGGACAAAGGAGTCTGGCAGGGTACAATCCATGGGGTCACAAAAAAGTTGGACATAGCTTAGCAACCAAACAACAAGCATCAGACGCAGACACACTGTAGTATCACTACAGGATTGTGTTGTATAAACAGAAAAATGGAAGCAATCGTATTTTAGCCAATTCCCATTACCCCAAAGAAAATATACAGTGCATTTATAACTTTATACCCAGTCTTCTTAAGTGTCTTCTTGAGAGGAGAGAACTTCCATTTGAACTAATGTCAATGAGAATGCTGGCCTCCACCATCAATTGTATATATCTGATGATTTGAAGACTTTTTCACTGATTGACTTCTGGCTCAGGACATTTTAAACCTTGTTTCTCCTCTAACGAGTCAGCACACACAGTATGGGAGCTGTTCCTACACTCCTGCTTTCTCCAAAGCTCTGAAGGAAATCCCAGCTGAGATTTCAGCGCTGGTGTTGAAGGGGTTTCACCTGCAGGAGGCAATGTGGGTCCCTGTCTACAGCTGAACAAGACTTTGATCTCTTCTGCCCCTAAAAGGTGTCCGCAGAGGATGGGACCACTTGAAATACTTCTTTCACAGCTGGGATTCTTCTTCAAGTCTTCTGAGCTGGTTCAAACCTCAGTGCCATTTCCCTCCTAGCTCATGTGTCCTTTCTCTCCATTAACTGTTTTTCTCAACAAGTTTCCAAAGTTTGGAACTATGAATAGGCTTGGGACGGAAAGAGCTTTATTCTAATTTTCCCTCTCAGGGACTAACATAAATGGAAGCTAATGGTTCAGTTAATTCTCTTTTTCTAGAGAATATTTCTTAGGTAGGCTTCCCTGCCTCTTCCCTGTCCTGATGATTCTCTGCCTGTTTTTGTTTGTTTATGCTTTTAAATTGCACCTCAAATGAGGATGTAGAGAGTTAACTTCAGAATGAGGGATATGCTATGGGACAAATGACCCGACTTCTTTGAAAAAGAAATGACATAAGAGAAATATTGGGGGTGGGGAAGTAACTTCTGGATGAAAAGAAACTTAAGAGACACATCAACTGAATGCGACATGTGGACACTGGATCTCCATTTGAACCAATAGCCTATACAAAGGACATTTGTGAAATATGGTGGTCTGGAAATCAGCTGGTACTAAGGAACTGTTGTTAACGGGCTGGGTGTGAGCGATAGTTCGGATTATGGTTCAGCAAATTCTCCTACCACGACCTGCATCCCTCCCAGCGGCAGGGCCTCGACAGTCAAGCACGAGGCAGGCGCAGAGTTCTGGAGAGGCAATGGAAGTGGCCGCAGCTCACGGGGTTGCGGTAGGTTAGTGGGGTTAGACCCAGTGTTCTCTGCCTGGTCTCTCCCATCATCTCCTCCCATTGTTACTCCTTTTCCTGCCCTCTCTGGCCTTTCCTTAGGAAGCTCTCCTTTTGGTCTTACTGGTCTCTATTCTTCACCCTACTTTTGACCTGCCTCCTCCAGGCAGCTGTCTCTACCGCAGCACCTGTTGTTGCCCTTTCCCTGGAAGTCCACTGTACACCCTGAATTTATATGCATTAGCATACAGGTCAGCCTTTGATCACCTGCTCATCCCCCTAGTTGGACATGGGGCTCTTTGAGGAAGGGCAAGAGCTGGCTATTGTATATGCTGCACCCGTCTTATTCTACATGCTCAGAGAGGGTTTGCTGATTGAAAGGTATATCAAGTGAAGATATTTCACCCTGGAACATATATTTGCATAGAGATGGGGTGGCCGCAGCAGTGCCTGTACCAACTGGAGGTAAGTTTGGAGGCAGTGAGAGCACCAGATGGGAGCCTGCAGACCCCCTGGAGGATGAGTGATGTAGCTTTATTTCATCAAGTTGCATCCCCGATCATAGCACTTCAGAGGTGCTCCCTGGGCAGATGACACTTGTCAGCTCCACTGCAGGGGTCTCCACCTGGGGCTCCCTGTAGACTCGCGTGGAGTGCTGAGAAGTCAGCTCTCTTGCCCAGCCCTCCCTGCCCCTCACAGACTCATTAAAAGAAAATCTATGGAGGTAAGCTGTGGACCTAGGCATCTTATTTTTAAAAACTCATCTAGATGATTCCAACTGCAGCCGAGGTTGAGAAGCACTGGGCTGTGGAAATCTTTGCCCCACTACAGAGATGGGATTTAATGGAGTCATTTACAAAGCTGCCAGCTGTTCCTTGTAGGCTGTGCCAACAGAGAGAACAAGCTTATAGTTTTTTTATTTCTATGAAATATTGTGAAAATCCTAACAGGAAGCAACGGAAGGTTCTTAAAGCCACATGCTGCAGGAGAAATTCAGAGGGGTGGGAAAATTCCCTTTGCAGAAGGGAAAGGGGCTGGGCAAATATTTCAGACACTTTTACCTTCTTTGTTTGGGAAGGAAGCTGGAGCGTGCAGTGGGGAGAGGGTACAGCAGGCAACAGGGTAGAAGGAAGGGGACCTAAGGAAGAGCATCACCCTTGAAATTTGTAGTTAAAGGAAGAATTAAGTTTTAGGAGGACTTGGCTACTTGGAGCCCAGTGTTCCCAACCTACCACTTCTCTCTGCTTTGGAGTTAAAGTGCTCAGAGGATGTGACCCAGTGGGATGTGGCTGGGAGCCGAGGCAGGTGAGGTTGGCTGATGGGTGCTGGTGAAAAGAGAGAGTACCAGCCAGCTTGTGACCCTCTTTTACCACAACCAAGGGTCTGTCTCCTTCTTAGCACTTGCTACCCTAGCTGACCACTGAGTGGGTAAAAGGGATGAATTACTTACACGATACTTGAGGTACAAAAAGGGACACATGTCCTAAACTTCCTAAATAATACAAAATCCAGCCCTGAAGTTCTGCCCACGAGGTCTTGCCATTCCTGGGTTCTCCTCAGACAAGTGCCCTGGGGCTTCCATGAACCGTGGTGGCTGCTACGCCTCTTGCTCTGCTCCTTCTGCTGACGACATCCCTACTTCCCTGCGAAGGGCCCTGTGATGATGATCTGGCTCCCATTAGGAACAGAAACCCAAACCCTCCCTTTCTGCAGCCCATCTTTTTTTTTTTTTTTTTGCAGCCCATCTTAAAGGGCTGAAATAATTCTTCTTTCAACCCTCCGCGTTTAAAGCTGCCAGCTCCTCTGCTAAGACTAGCTGTTCTCATTGGATGCCTCTGGGGAACTTTAAAAACTCATGCTTGGCTCTCACCTCCAGCTTCTCTGATTTAATTGGTCTGGATGCAGTCTGGGCATAGTGAGTTTTAAAAGTTCCAGGTGACTAACTTGCAGCCAAGGTTGAGAACTTCTGCCAGCCCAGTTTCTCTTCACTGTGTATGCAGAGAACATTCACAAACTCAACTGCCTGCAGAGGGTGAGTGGCTAACATCAGGATTATTTGGGGTCTCTCACCTGCCCATATCCAGTGTCTTTAAAAGCTTTGTGTAGGCTGAAAACAGTGGCTGCAGGGTGACCCTCAGTGGGCAGTGAAGGACCATTCACTCAAAAATTTTAAAACAAAAACTTACTTATGTACATATCCACTAGGTAACAGAAACCCAAGACTTCAGGAATGAATGCCCTAAATATCTCTTTAGGGGAATAAGACACAATTATAGTATATTTAAGCTAAACAAAGTTATAGTATATTTCTAGCAAATATATAGTGTATTTCTAAATGGGGGCTTCCCAGGAGGCTCAGTGGTAAAGAATCCACCTGCAAAGCAGGAA
The DNA here is from genome assembly GCA_006410515.1 of Procapra przewalskii. Classification (NCBI taxonomy): domain Eukaryota; kingdom Metazoa; phylum Chordata; class Mammalia; order Artiodactyla; family Bovidae; genus Procapra; species Procapra przewalskii. Next base: position 4,724,453 of record SJYF01000651.1, read on the forward strand.
ATGTGAGTTCAGGCCCTGGGTTGAGATGATCCTCTGGAGAAGGAAATGGCTATCCACATCAGTATTGTTGTCTGGGAAATATCATGGAAAGAGGAACTTGGGAGGTTATATAGTCCCTGAGGTCACAGAGTCGAACCCGACTTAGTGACTGGATAACAACAACAGCATTTCTAAATGAGGTTATAGTGTATTTATAACAAATCCTCCTGCTACACTGCTTTACTAGTTCACCCACCTTCAATACCAGTTCTGCGAGACCAGGGACCACCACTATGAATTTCCTGCTATACGGATACTGTACAGGCCAGCGGCTGGCACTCAGCCAATGGTTGTTGCAAGAACAGATGAATGCCTGGATGGATGGATGGATGGGTGGATACATGATGAGTATGTGGATGGATGAACCAGAATTGCTGCCTCCTGAGAGGCTCTGGAACACCAGCCTCTCACTCGGGGCTTATGGTTCTTTCCACAAGCCAGAAGTGGCAAGGGACATCTGAAAGAGGAGTAACCTATAAATTCAATTTTTTAAAAGGCCAGAACTTCAGAGCCCCAGAAAGCTTTATTTTAGCTATTCACACGGTTGCAATTTAAGATTTTAGAAGAGTAGCCGTCTCGTCAGCTTCTCTGTCTTGTGATGTGCAGGCCCCACAACTGAGGAGTGGAAAGCAAATGTATTCCAATGAAAGCCATTCGCCTCAAAGAGTGACCTTTCCAATACAATGATTCATAAGGAAAAAAAGCCACAATGAAAAGAATAAGATTCCTTTCATTTTTACCAGCTACTTTTATTCCTAGAAGAAATACCTTTCAGCTGCCCTCTTCCACTATTGTGTCGGCCTTTTCTCTGCAACTGGTAGAGAAGGGACTCTCTCAGGACAAAGACACCTCGAGCTGGTGAGGGGAGACGGAGGATGTGACGTGGCTACTGTCGGCTCCTGTCCTGACCTGGTTTTGCCCTGGCTATACCTGACCTGTTGGCAGACCTGCAGACTTCTCACCTCTCTTCCTAGTCAGTGAGAAGAAAGTGGCCCGTGTCCAGTGTCACAGGCCCCCTCCAGCCAGGAATGGTGCATCCCAGGATAGGCCGTTGGTAGAACTGTGTCTCAGATGACTGATGAGTTCTTCTGTTTGCTCTATGAGAGCTTTCAGAACTTGATATTGGTCAAGGCTTTAAGACGGGGGGGTGAAGAGGTCATAGAAACTCCTGGGTCAACAGTCTATTGATCCTTGATCCTTTCCCAGGAAAGGGACTGAAGCCCCCTGAACTCTGTTTTTAGACATCATCATGAATGGTAAAGCCCATGCCTGGTGGGGCATCAGTGCTCTGCCCCTGTCTGCAGTAGTGAGTGCCCCAGATGATGGCTGAGGCATGCCCAACATGGGAACATTCCTAAGGAAAGGGGCACCAACTCTCCCTCGTCAACACCTGCAGGGCTGGATGTGAGGACCTAAAGGACCTGGTGAACCCACAAGGTGTGTCCTCTTTTGAGGAGGTGAGCTTTCTGTTAGAGTCCTGCTCTGTGCTGGGCTCTGTGCTTTACACATTTTATTTTCTTTAATCCTCACAACAGCCCCTCAAATGAGCATGGCCACCTCTTCTTAGAGAAGAGGACACAGAGGCCCAGAATCATACAGCTAGTAAGTGAATGATCCATGCTTAGAATCATGGCATGTTTAATGAAAAGCCTACTGACTGACACCCCTGGGCCCTGTGGAAATTCCAGAGGCTCCGCAGGGCCTGAGAAAAAGAGGTGGGAGGAGGAACACATGGGCAGGACAGCGACCTTGTCAGGCTGTGTCAGGAAGAACAAAGCTCCTGAGAGTCTGAGACTCAAGATTAATAAGGACAGGTTGGGCTCAAGGGCCTATTAATTTTGTCTGGAGTTAGTTGAACAAGGACAGTATCTGCAATGTTAAGTTTGGGGCAAGGGTAACAGCCAGAGTCAAAAGGACACCATTTTGCTTCCCACTCCCTGTGGGGTGCATCCATTTATGTACTGACTCAATTGGGATGGAAGAACCAATGCAAAGGGATCATTAAAGACTTTCAGAGACAAGCTGTTTCATTTATATAAAATGAAGAGTTTTAACAGGAATAAATCCTGAGATTATCCCTAGGACAGTAACAGCAGATGGAAAGGTACAAGTCAGAAGGGGTCAGAGCTTTAGGACCTGCCTCAAAAGGCTCGAGGGTTTCGGTCTCAGTGCTCCTGACAGTATGGGGCCTACCAGAAGAAGCAGTGGAACCACAAAATGATGTGTGTCTTGGCGCAATGGAAATCTCATCTGGGGGTTGCATGGTTCAGATGCTGCTGCTGCTGCTGCTGCTGCTGTGTCAGTTCAGTCGTGTCCGACTCTGTGTGACCCCATAGACGGCAGCCCACCAGGCTCCCCTGTCTCTGGGATTCTCCAGGCAAGAATACTGGAGTGTGTTGCCATTTCCTTCTCCAATGCACGGATGCATGCTAAGTTTTTCAGTCGTCTCCAACTCTGGGCGACCCTATGGACAGCAGCCCTCCAGGCCCCTCTGTCCACCGGATTCTCCAGGCAAGAATACTGGAGTGGGTTACCATTTCCTTCTCCATGGTTCAGATGATGTCTGGTGAATTGGCAAATGCATAGAGAAGGATTCATTCATTCTTTCTTTCAAAAATACTCGCATGTCAGTGCCAGGCTCAGGCACTCATAGATTTCCTAATGAAAAGTGAAAGTATTAATTGCTCAGTCATGTCTAACTCTTTGTGACCCCATGGGCTATAGCCCACGAGGCTCCTCTGTCCATGGAATTCTCCAGGCAAGAATACTGGAGTGGATTGCCATTCCCTTCTCTCCAGGGCATCTTCCTGACCCAGGGATTGAACCTGAGTATCCCACGTGGCAAGCAGATTCTTTACCACCCAAGCCAACAAGAAAGCTCTTTCTTAATGTACAGACTGAAACAAGTTCGGGAATAACAAGACTGATTCAGATCCTAACATAAGTGCATGACAAAATTCGAACAGGGGGAATGTCAGAAAGTAACTGGTGAGTGGAGGTTACTTTTGATTGGGTGCCCAGAAAAGCCCTGTTTGAGGAGGTAACATCTGAGCTGATGTATGATTGATGAGAAGGAGCCAGTCATGTGGAGGTCTGGACAAAGGTAACAGCAGTGGTGGACAGCCTGATGCAGGAATCAACCTAGTGAAGAGGAGAAATAAAGGCGTGAGCTTCAGTCCTCTATTGCTGGGAAGTATGGCAGGGATGGCTAACTACTCAATAGGCTTTTTTCTTCTGCTGAGCACCCAAGTTTTATATATTTTCTAACCACCCTAATATAGGTGTGTGACTGGTTATGTTTCAGCCAATGGAACGCCAGTACAAGTAATCGATGTCCCTCTAGTCTTGGCTTCTGAACCCCCCCACCCCTACCCCCCCATGCCTACTCCAGGTATGTTTTCCTTCTGCTGGTTTGATGGTGATGAGCAAAGTGTTATTAAGAGCCTTGCTCTTGAAGGTTTTTTAAAAATTTTACTGTTAGTTGACTTTTTGGAAGATCAGATCGAGGTTTCTGTTTGGGGTACACTAGGCTTGAGAGGCCATCAGACATCCACAAGAATTTGCCTACCAAGAGGTTAGAAGGCACAGTCTATAAGATCACTTTCACTCCAACACCAACTGCAAGTTCAGGGACTTTAAAAACTGCCTTGATATTTAATAATTCACTAGAAAGATTCACAGAATTCACTGAAAGCCATTCTATCCATATTTATGATTTGCTACGAGGAAAGAATACTGATTGAAATCAGCCAACAGAAGAAGCTAGTAGCAGAGTCCAGAAATACCAGACATGGAGCTTACATTGTCCTCTCCCCGTGCAGTCAGGACAGCATCGTTCTACTGGTGTTAATGTGAACAATATGCATGAAATACTAACGAGTGGGGAAGCTCATCTGAGCCTCAGTATTTGGACTTTTTATTGGCATCAATTGTGTAGGTATGATCGATTGCTCACGTAGCCGATCCTAACTTCCATTCTCAGTGGCTCACCAATACCACGTAACTCAAATTCCCTAACCCTAAATCTCATTGTTAGACTATTTTGCATGATCCAAGGCTCTTAGGCAAATAAAAATACTCCTTTCAGGCATGGCATTTTCACAGGCTTAAAGATAACCTCTCAGAAGCAAAAGGCAGAGGCTAGACTTCTTTCGGGGCAAGGTTAAATTCTTTACTGCACAACATCCCAAAGGAAATGTGAGGTAAACAGTTGGGTATATGAATCTGGAGCTCAATAGAAATATCTGAGCTAGAGCTAAAATGGTTGGGGGTGGTCTTAGACATAAGGATGTTATTAACAGCCAGGGGTAGATAGAGGAAATTTGAGGGCCTTGAACAAATCCTGAGCACCCACCATTTGGAGGTATCCAAAGAGCCTGAATTGGAGAAGGCAATGGCAACCCATTCCAGTACTCTTGCCTGGGAAATCCCATGGATGGAGGAGCCTGGTAGGCTACAGCCCATAGGGTCGCGAAGAGTTGGACACAACTGAGCAACTTCACTTTCACTTTTTACTTTCATGCATTGGAGAAGAAAATGGCAACCCACTCCAGTATTGTTGCCTGGAGAATCCCAGGGATTCTGGTGGGCTGCCGTCTGTGGGGTCGCACAGAGTTGGACACGACTGACGTGACTTAGCAGCAGCAAAGAGCCTGAATCAACAGAGGACACCAGTTAGTATCAGCCGGTAAGGTAGGAGAAAACTGGACACTTTCAGAGAGCTTCTGGTATATCTATCTACCTATCTACCTATTTACCTATCTGTCTACTTACTTATCTACCTATGAAAATGGTTAAAAGTGTCAGAAAACTCGAATACAACAGAGTTTAAAGGAAGAATAATTTATTAGCTTTTAATGGAATGTTTAATATGCATTAAAACTTATGCTTGCATTGTGCACAATCTCTTTGAGCTATCTTCTCCTGTAAATCCCCCATTTTATGAAAATTACTAACATTTAGTAAGTGCTTAATATGAGTTAAGGCGGGTGTTCAATTATGCACAAGACTGTGTGAGGTATCTTCTCTATTAAATCCTCCACATTACAGAAGAGGCATTATGGCTCAAGAGAGTAAAATAACGGGACCAGGGCCAAACTAGATTTTCTCCACACCTGCCTGACTTCAGAGGTCTTGTGATAAGCGCAAGGCAGCACAGCTTCAGTCTGGGCACTGGGGACTGAGGACGGAATGAGGAGGGAGGGCAAAAGCGCTTCCTGAAGGGCCGCCATTTGGAAGCAGATAAATGGCTCAGCAGGGAAAGAACGCCTGCAGTGCAGGAGGCTTGGGAGACAAGGGTTCGATCCCTGGGTCGGGAAGATTCCCTAGAGGAGGAAAACGGCAACCCACTCCAGTAGTCTTGCCTGAAAAATCCCATGGGCAGAGGAGCCTGGTGGGCTACAGTCCAAAGGGTGGCAAAGAGTCGAGCAGGAAAGAGTGACTAAGAACTATAGAATTGTTCTGCGTAGCAGCAGAGGGCAGAGCCAGGGCCCACCCTGGTCTGAGAAGATTTCGTTTCACACAGAGAAGACTTGCTGGGGTCTAGGGCTCTCTGAGTCAGGCTCGGGGGTGTGGGAGGTGCACAGGCTGGGTGAGCTATGGTCACAGAGGGTAGACGTGTGTCCTCTCTCCAGCCGACCTGCTGTTCCTTTTATGCGGACCCCATGCTTTCTGAATCATTACCTGTAACCCAAATACCACAAATCCCCACTCCTCTAAAGTTTCTTCTGAGGCCTTCAGAAGAAGGCCTTGGGGACATACCAATGTTGTTGCCATATAAAGCTATACTGAGCACTAATTATATGCCAGGTACTGTGTTAGAAGTGTCTCAACAACCCAGTGAGGTTGATATTATTCCCATTTAAAGGTGGGAGGAGAAAAAAATGAAGCCTGAAGCTACTGTGTTTCTCTATGAGAAGCATTCTACAAAATGTGATTATCCCCAGCTCCAAACCAAGCGTGGCGTCTAGGCTAGTACCTAATTCTTAGGCTTGCCCATGCATGGAGGAAAATGGGATATTGAATACTTAAAAGACGTCATTGTCACATTAATGCAGAAGCTTGGAGTGATCACAATGTGAAATTTACCTGGTAGCTCAGCAGTGAAATTGCAGCTAATTAATTTTGCCTGACTTGATAGAATCCTCCTCAGTCTTTAATCTTCTGTCTGCATTTTGCCAAAAGATGAGTAGGGGGATATGGATGGAAATGTAGTCTGTAACCTGCAAAGTAGCTTCTGTGTGTGGCCACTGGGCATTTCCTCTGTAGGTCACACTGGGTATTCAAGCACAGACATTCTCTTCTTGTGGGGGTCTGGGTGGAAAGAAAGCTGGAAGCTCTTAGGACTGTAGAGTAATTGAAAATAAGGAATCTGGAGAAGGAAGGACAAGGGGGTTTAAGAGTCTAGGTGTACAGATTTGGTGGAGAAACTCAGAGAATATTTTTCAAGCTGGAAAGGTTCTTAGAAATCATCAGTTCTATCCCAAAGACATCTTATAAAATTGCAATTGTCTTTAGGTTAATTCAGACTGACCCTGGGAACTTGACCCGGGAGGATCAAGTTTGGACAAGGACCCCTGAGCCTACCATCCAGGGCTTAGGAAAGCCCAAGGGTTGAGGGTGACATCTGAAAATAATCTGTGGCTGCAACCATGAGGACCAGCACCCGATCCATTTAGATCTGACTGAACTGTGCCTGACCACATCTAGATGCATTGGCTGGTGGAGGGACCCCTGTTAAGCCAATGTTGGGGTTCCAGCCTGGGCTGCTGAACCTCCTTAGGTCTCAAGCTAAGGGAGCACAGCAGCACAAGTCCCTCCAGCCATGACTACAAGTCCCCAAAGCACACCAAAGCTCCTTTTGGGGAACCATGTAGAATGTTTGCTATTTTGCTGGTCAAAACCAGAGCCCTTCCCAAACTTAAGCCATTTCTCAGAATTCTCTCTCTCTTTTTTTTGCTGTGGACCATTTTAAAGTCTTTATTGAATTTGTTAGACCATTGCTTCTGTTTTATTTATTTATTTATTTATTTATTTGGTTGGCCGTAAGGCATGTGGGGTTTTCAGCTCCCTGACCAGGGATTGAACCCACACCCCCTGCATTGGAAGGTGAAGTCTTAATACCTGAACCACCAGGGATGTCCCTCAGAATTCTCTTTTCTTCCCTGTCTTTTTTAATGTTCCCATTAGCCATCCTGTTCTATAACCTGATGAGAAGCAGTCTTCCAATCTTTTTCCATTCTGCTGGCTCTACCAGTTGGTCTCCAGCCCCCTGGGAATGCTAGTTCATGAAAGGCTGAGCTTCCCAAAAAAAGGAATTTGAGTTTAGAAGTGTTGGAGAACCCCTGAAAGTTTCTTCCCCTTTGTTAGATTCTTTGTAATTCAATAACATTTATTTTTATAATGGTGGTTAGATTTACAGAAAAAAATTGCCAAGACAGAACAGAGAATTGCTGTGCACATCTCACCCAATTCCCCATATTATTAACATCAGATGTTAGTGCAGTGATTTTGCCACAGTGCATGCATGCTCAGTTGCTCAGTCATGTTTGACTCTGAGACCCCATGGAATACAGCCTGCCAAGCTCCTGTGTCCATGGAATTTTTCTAGGCAAGAATACTGGGGTGGGTTGCTATTGCCTTGTCCAGGGGATCTTCCTCATCCAGGGATCAAAGCTGTGGTTTCTGTGTCGCCCATGTTAGCAATGGGATCTTTTACCACGGAGCCACCTGAGAAGCCCTGTCACAGTGAATGAATCAATATTGATATATCATTACTAACTACAGTTTGTACCTCAGTCAGTCTTCCTGAGCTTTTATCTAATGTGTCTGCTCTGCTTCAGGATCCCATCAGGGATATCAGATTTCATTTCATTGCCATGCCTCCTTTGGCTGCCCTTGGCTGTGACAATTTCTCAGACCCACCAAAGTCTTTTAAATAGGGGTGATATCTGGTCAGATTTGTGCTTTGGAAAACTCTGGCTCTAGAGTGATGGGAGGTGGGTATGCTCTCAGAGATGGGTCTCAGTGTGTCTGCTGGCATCTAGGCTCAGCTCACTAGTCTGCAGGGCAGGGGTCTGCAGCGGGGGCTATGCCACTCACTGGGTCAGGGTCATGCTCTGTCCCTGCCAGAAGCATTGTCAAGAAATCTTCTCTTTTTATCTAGGATTTTAGATTTTTAGTGTATAATTGTTCAATTTATTATTATTTCATTTATATTGTGTCTGTTGCTAGTTCCTATTTCATTCTGTTGTTTATTTTAATATTTCCCCCTTTTATTTAGATAGGTTTTGTCAAAGTTCTATGCTGTTAATTTATCAAACAACTAGCTTTTGGCTTTGTTAAATGTCTATTTTTTGATTATTAATTTCATTTATTTTTGCCTTTACCTGTATTATTTTCTGCTTTTTTGTTTTATTTGCTGTTAAATTTTCTGCAACTTCTTAAACTGACTGTTTGCTTTCAATTTTTGTTTTAATTTTCCCTGATGAACTTATAAATATCTGAAAAGTTTGGCTTCTGCTATTCCTACAGATTTTGAAATGGGGTGTCTTAATTGTTACTGAGTTTTTAAGTATTTATTAACTTTACTTATGATTTATTAGCCACCAATTTATTAGTAATATGTAATCCTGTTTCCTGATACAGAAGGTTTTGAACTTAAATTTTTGTTGATAATTTCTAATGTTATAGAGAACATTCCTCTGTGATACTGAGTCCTTAGAATTTTCTGACACTCCCATGGCTTAACACATGCTCATTTCTTGGTGCATATTAAGTGTTCAATTAAAAAATTTCATTCTGTATTTTTTGGGTGTGAAGTCCTCTATATTCAATACCTGCGTTATTCAGATACTCTATATTTTTGCTCAATTTTATTGCTATATTTATCAGTTTCTGGGAGTGAGTATTAATTTCTCAGCTGTAACTGTTAATTTATATATTTATTACCACACTTCTGTCAGTCATTTCTTTATATATTTTGAAATTATATTGTAAAGTGCATGAATATTCCTAATTATTAATATATTTTCTTACTCTGCTATTCTCTTTGATCAATATATGGTGTTGTTACTCTTCTTGTTTTGAATTCCATTCTGTCAAGTGTTAAGATTGCTCTCCCGGCTTTCTTTGGCTTCATATTTGCCCGGTCTATCTTTCCCCCATTGAAAACTTTTTAAGGTTTTCGCTATTTTTTTTTGTTTGAAAGGTGTCTAAGACAAGATATTAGTGGATACCTTTAATGAATCCATTGTGTGTGTGTGTGTGGGGGGGGGTCTCATTTTAAACTGTTGTTTGATCCATTTGAATTTTTTATTATTAGATTATGTTCTTTATTTTGATTTAGCATTTGGTCTGGGAAGCTGGTCTTTAGTCAGATTTGAATTTGAATTCCAGTTTTGTCATTTATTAGCATGAAACTAGGAATATTTTCTATTTTAACCTAATTTCTTTTATTTCTTTTGCAAATGGCTAATAACATGCATCTTGCATAACCATTGTGAGATTAAATGTTTACGAAACACTTAACAAAATAGTTGTCATATAATAGCCATTTGATTCATCTCCCTAGTCACTTTCCTCTTTATTGAGGAAGCATATCCTACTCTTTAGAATAATATTCAAAGATATTTCCCATAAAATTTGCCATATTTTGGCACTGAGTGACTCACCCTATGATTTCTGCCCCACTCAATAGCTTTTCTTCTTTTCTGTTAGTCTACAGATACTTTGCACCGTTTGCCAATACCCAGGATGGGAGTAATTTATTTTGCCTTAACTTAAAGTATGTCATGATTTATTACCTTCAATATCATTTTTCAGGGAAGATAGAATAATACACACTCAAACTCTTTAAACTAAGGGATGAACTTCAATCTTTGCAGTGAATTAGTTTGGTAGAATTTAGTTCTGTTCATTCAGTGGGGCCAGCCCTCAGGAATTTTTACTTTTACTTGAGGATGAATTTGGACACATTCTCTGTTTGAAAAAAGAGTCTTGCTGTACTGTCACAGGAGACCTTTTTTAAAAAAATTAATTTTCATTTATTTTAATTGGAGGCTAATTGCTTTACAATATTGTGATGGTTTTTTCCATACATTGACATGAATCAGCCATGGGTGTACATGTGTTCCCCATCTTGAAACTCCCTCCCACCTCCCTCCTCATCCCATCCCTCAGCGTCGTCCCAGGACACCAGCCCTGAGTGCCCTGTCTCATGCATTGAACCTGGACTGGTGATCTATTTCACATATGGTAATATACATGTTTTAATGCTATTCTCTCAAATCATCCCACCCTCACCTTCTCCCACAGAGTACAAATGTCTGTTGTTTACATCTGTGTCTCTTTGCTGTCTTGCATACAGGGTCATTGTTATCACCTTTCTAAATTCCATATGTATGTGTTAATATACTGTGTTGGTGTTTTTCTTTCTGACTTACTTCACTCTGTATAAGGGGCTCCAGTTTCATCCACCTCATTAGAACTGATTCAAATGCATTCTTTTTAATAGCTGAGTAATATTCCGTTGTGTATATGTACCACAGCTCTCTTATCCATTCATCCATTGATGGACATCTAGGTTGCTTCCATGTCCTGGCTATTGTAAACAGTGCTGCAATGAACATTGGGGGTACATGTGTCTCTTTCAATTCAGGTTTCCTCAGTGTGTATGCCCAGCAGTGGGATTGCTGGGTCATATGGCAGTTCTATTTCCAGTTTTTTAAGGAATCTCCACACTGTTCTCCATAGTGGCTGTACTAGTTTGCCTTTCCACCAAGAGTGTAAGAGGGTTCCCTTTTCTCCACACCCTCTCCAGCATTTATTGTTTGTAGACTTTTTGATAGCAGCCATTGTGGCCGGCAAGAGATAGTATCTCACTGTGGTTTTGATTTGCATTTCTCTGATAATGAGTGATGTTGAGCATCTTTTCATGTGTTTGTTAGCCATCTGTATGTCTTCTTTGGAGAAATGTCTGTTTAGTTCTTTGGCCCATTTTTTGATTGGTTCATTTATTTTTCTGGAATTGAGTTGCAGGAGCTGCTTGTCGTTTGCTATTATTTTCTCCCATTCTGAAGGCTGTCTTTTCACCTTGCTTATAGTTTTCTTCATTGTACAGAAGCTTTTAAGTTTAATTAAGTCCAATTTGTTTATTTTTGCTTTTATTTCCATTACTGTGGGAGGTGGGTCATAAAGGATCCTGCTGTGATTTATGTCAGAGAGTGTTTTGCCTATGTTTTCCTCTAGCAGTTTTATAGTTTCTGGTCTTACATTAAGATCATTAATCCATTGTGAGTTTATTTTTGTGTATGGTGTTAGAAAGTGTTCTAGTTTCATTCTTTTACAAGTGGTTGACAAGTTTTCCCAGCACCACTTGTTAAAGAGATTGTCTTTTCTCCATTGTATATTCTTGCCTTCTTTGTCAAAGATAAGGTGTCCATAGATGTGTGGATTTACCTCTGGGCTTTCTATTTTGTTCCATTGACCTATATTTCTGGTTTTTGTGCCAGTACCATACTGTCTTGATGGCTGTAAGGCAGGCAGATTGATTCCTCCAGTTCCATTTTTCTTTCTCAAGATTGCTTTGGCTATTCAAGGATTTTTTTTTTTTTGTATTTCCATACAAACTGTGAAATTATTTGTCCTACTTCTCTGAAAAATACCATTGGTAGCTTGATAGGGATTGCATTGAATCTATAGATTGCTTTGGATATTATACTCATTTTCACTATACTGATTCTTCTGATTCATAAACATGGTACATTTCTCCATCTATTTATGTCATCTTTGATTTCTTTCATCAGTGTTTTATAGTTTTCGTCTTTTGTTTCTTTAGGTAGCTTTATTCCTAAGTATCTAACAAACAAAAGCCCAGGACGAGATGGCTTCACAGGTGAATTCTACCAAAAATTTAGAGAAAAGCTAACACCTATCCTACTCAAACTCTTCCAGGAAGGTAAACTGTCAAACTCATTCTATGAGGCCACCATCACCCCAATACCAAAATCAGAAAAAGATGCCACAAAAAAAAGAAACTATAGGCCAATATCACTGATGAACATAGATGCAAGTCTTCAACAAAATACTAGCAAACAGAATCCAACAACATATTAAAAAGATCACATATCATGACCAAGTGGGCTTTATCCCAGGGATGCAAGGATTCTTCAATATTTGCAAATCAATCAATGTGATACACCATATTAACAAATTGAAAGATAAAAACCATATGATTATCTCGATAGATGCAGAGAAAGACTCTGACAAAATTCAACATCCATTTATGATAAAAACCCTCCAGAAAGCAGGCATAGAAGGAACATACCTCAACATAATAAAAGTCATATATGATAAACCCACAACAAGCATTATCCTCAATGGTGAAAAATTGAAAGCATTTCCCCTAAAATCAGGAACAAGACAAGGATTCTCACTCTCACTACTATTCAACATAGTTTTGGAAGTTTTAGCCACAGCAATCAGAAAAGAAAAAGCAATAAAAGGAATCCAGATTGAAAAAGAAGAAGTAAAACTCTCACTGTTTGCAGATGACATAATCCTCTACATAGAAAACCCTAAAGACACCACCAGAAATTTACTAGAGCTAATCAATGAATATAGTAAAGTTGCAGGGTATAAAATTAACACACAGAAATCCCTTGCATTCCTATACATGAACGATGAGAAAGCAGAAAGAGAAACTGAGAAAACAGAAAGAGAAATTAAGGAAACAATTCCAGTCACAGGAAACATTCTAAAAGCGAATCTGTAATAGAAGACTGGAGGTGGACTTTGGAGCAGCTTGAAAGTGTTTTGACTTGATTGAAGTAAAATTTGTTTTGACTTGGTTGAAGTAAAAGTAATGCATTTTCAGAAAATTAAATTAAGTAAACAAGTTTGCGAAAGTGTATAGAACAGACACAGGCAAGACTAATGAGCACTAAGGGGAGATTGGAAGTATTAGGTAATTGTTGGTACAACAGACAGTACCTGAGAAGGAATTTGAGGAGGTGTAGAAGGTTGGAGATGTTCTAGGTAGACTGGGGAAGGGAAATTTAGATGGAGAGAACAGTATACAGAGGAATTTAGGTGTGGAACAGTGCAAACATCTGTGCACCTACGAGTGGCTCTAAATTGGTCCTGAAGGGGCAGGAAAACGATTACTGCTTGTTTAGTTCTGGCTGCGCTCAGATGGGCTGAAAGCAGCGGGCAGGTGCTAGCAAGCACAGTGTTTTCAGAGGTTAGTCTGCATTTCCTGAAGGCCTCCGAGGCATCAAGTTAAGCGAGGACTGGTTGTTTGAGGGAAGGCCACAGACAGGCAGGCAAGTTGGGAAGTTATGGGAATCATCCACATGACAGACAGCAAAGACTGGAATCTCGTCATGTCATCTGGGAATGGAGAGAAGGGGATATGTTTGCATCAGATCAAGGAGACAAATTGACAGCACTTGGCTATTGATTGGATATCGGACTTTGGGGCTGACTCCCACTTTCTGGAGTGAGTGACTGAACAGATGAGAAAGCCAGTCATCAGGATAGAGCGTCTACAAAGAGGAGACAGCTGGGGAGACAAGGAGCTCAATCCAGGACCTGTTGAGGTGAGGCTGCCTTTTCAGAAACCTTGAAATCTTGTCCTCGTTTTTGTAGGGTGCTTGTTGAAACCAACTGCCACTTATCTGCCTCTGTTGTTGGCACATCATAGCAGCTCAGTTTCAAATGTGTGGCGATTTAGGGAAAGTATTTCATACATTAGAAGAGAGCCTGGAGCTAGAGCAGTCTTGGAGAGACGGCACAGGAATTGAAGACAGACTCCGTGTACCATGAGTTTTGGCTACTCAGATAGTCAGGAAACTCCTTTCAGTGGACAAAACCTGCTGAATCTCTGAAGTAAGATAAGCCGGTGGGGCCACGTGGAGGGAAGAAACCATGGCCAAAACTCATGCAGGAGGTGGCTGTGAAATGGTAGGAATCCTCTGGCCAGTATTCGACCCCAGAGGAGGCTGATGCTGGGAGCAGAAACAGAGTGATTTCTCCCTTAAGGGCAGCCAACTGGGCTGGTGTCCTCAGTGCCTTCTCACTGCCCTACTTGGCCTACAGGACAATGACGGGAGGTTTTGCCCCAAGGTGGGAAGAGTGAGAGGTGGAAACATGAGGAAAAGGGCAAGCCAGGCTTGTTAGGGACCACCCAGGAGTTCTGTGGTCCCCAAGTGAGGTGGTGCCTTCTCCTGCCCTGCAGCCCAGCCACTCTGCACCTCACACTGATATCCAGTCAGGCTCTCCTGACACCTTCCCAGGCCCTGATCCTCTTTTCAAGGGAAAGTCACTACATTGGTGGGGAAAGGAGCACTGCAGAAGGAAGATCCAGGGAATTCTGTACCCCTGCCTACCTGAAAAATGAGCTGAAGTCCTAATTTGTAGTGCATATCATTTATGTTTTAATAGAGGTTCTTTAGATACTATCTCATACCCCAGCCAAATTCCTAGAATTGTGGAGATTTTAGGTCTTCTTATGGAAGGGCATTCAGTCCTGTGACAAGATGTCCTTGTTTGGGCTAATGCACGTGCTGACTTTTTCAGTTTTGTGGTTGTTCAGCTGGGGATTTGTGTGACATGGCACAGGCAGCACAGACCAGTGACATAGTGCTCCACTCAGCTGGTTGGAAGTCTGGGAATTAAAACACCCTTTGCTACTCATTATTTGATTGATTAGGAAGGTAATTTATTTATGAAGGTTGCTTTTGCTGCAGTAGCACGGGGACTGGTTTGCTAATGAGACAATCACAGGACACGGAGTTCTCTACATGAGGGAGGGGGGCAAAGTCGTGAGGGCCAAATGCATGGGTTTTAGATCCAAGTGATGTGAGGTAGAACCCTGCCCCCATTATTTATTTGCTGGGTGACCTTGACTTCCCTGTATCTCAGTTACCACACTTATAAAATGGGGGCAATGACATGTGCCTCAGGGGGCCATTGCAATGATTGGATGAGATTTGTCAAAGAAGGTACCTGCAATGCAACAGGTACTTCATCAAGGTGGCATTTCCTCCCCTCTAGAGAAGCTGGATTTGAAGAAAGATAGCAACTGGAAGCAGATAACCCAGAACCAAGTGCCACGGCCAATCCTTCCAGCTCCGAGAAGCTCTTAGTCGCTGAGACACTTGCCTCATCTGTATGAGAGGATTAATATCATTGTTCCCTCTGATGATTTCTGACAGACGCTATGAAGTCCTCGACTTATAGTGTTGAAAATCCTTTAAGAGCCGTGAAGCCTACTGTGATGTAGGAGGATGTGTGTGAAGGGTCAGGATGGAGAGTGGAGGGTGTGAATCTGTCTAGATAGGATTTGTAGGTGGAAAATATTCACTCAGTATCCAGCAGATATTTGTTAGTATGGGTTTGCTGCTGCTGCTAAGTCGCTTCAGTCATGTCCAACTTTGTGCGACCCCATAGACGGCTGCCCATCAGGCTCCCCCGTCCCTGGGTTTAAGCTACGTTAATTCTAGGAGTTAGCATGGTCTGTAGGAGTGTATGGAGGTGGGATTGATCCTGATGTTAATTCAATGGAAGGCACTGGGATCTCTCTTGACACGAAGTACGCCTGAGAGGAAGTCAGCATCATGGTGCAAATGCCTTGCTGCTGGTCAAGAGGCCACTATGGGAGGGGTGAGGTGAGATTGCCAGGAAGTCTGTCCTTCACTCCAGACCCTTGGGAAAGATGTCTGAGCCTTAAAATAAGTGAATCTGAAGGGGCTATATCCTACTGATCCTCTACAACCCAGTAGTGATCCCAGTACCAAACAGACCTACAGTAATATACTTTGAATGAACAAATGTGTTGAGCGTCTCTGTGGGACACAGAAAAGACAAGGCACTGATAGATTTGGAATTCAGGATGGCAGTGGCATTGACTTTAGTGCTCTTGGCATTGAGCTGTGGCATCTAAAGAGCATCTGGGCCTGGTTGGGCACTGGGTAGTGGGCCTCACTTCTTGAGTGGGTGAAGGAAGGAGAAATTCCCATAAAAGGTACTGGAGGACAAGAGGCAAATTGCAGATACTAACTTCTATGCAGAGTACATCATGAGAAACGCTGGACTGGAAGAAACACAAGCTGGAATCAAGATTGCCGGGAGAAATATCAATAACCTCAGATATGAAGAAGACACCATCCTTATGGCAGAAAGTGAAGAGGAACTAAAACGCCTCTTGATGAAAGTGAAAGTGGAGAGTGAAAAAGTTGGCCTAAAGCTCAACATTCAGAAAACGAAGATTATGGCATCCGGTCCCATCACTTCATGGGAAATAGATGGGGAAACAGTGGAAACAGTGTCAGACTTTATATTTTTGGGCTCCAAAATCACTGCAGCCATGAAATCAAAAGATGCTTACTCCTTGGAAGAAAAGTTATGACCAACCTAGATAGTATATTCAAAAGCAGAGACATTACTTTGCCAACTAAGGTCCGTCTAGTCAAGGCTATGGTTTTTCCTGTGGTCATGTATGGGTGTGAGAGTTGGACTGTGAAGAAGGCTGAGTGCCGAAGAATTGATGCTGTTGAACTGTGGTGTTGGAGAAGATTCTTGAGAGTCCCTTGGACTGCAAGGATATCCAACCAGTCCATTCTGAAGGAGATCAGTCTTGCGATTTCTTTAGAAAGAATGATGCTAAAGTTGAAATTCCAGTACTTTGGCCACCTCATGTGAAGAGTTGACTCATTGGAAAAGACTCTGCTGCTGGGAGGGATTGGGGGCAGGAGGAGAAGGGGACGACAGAGGATGAGATGGCTGGATGGTATCCCTGACTCGATGGACGTGAGTCTGAGTGAACTCTGGGAGTTGGTGATGGACAGGGAGGCCTGGCGTGCTGCGATTCATGGGGTCGCAAAGAGTCGGACACAACTGAGTGACTGAACTGAACTGAGCGGTAGCTCTGAGGTCTCGTTCTCAACACTCATGTGTGAAACCTCTTGACCACTTTGAGAACTGGAAGGAACTTGAGCGGGATCAATGTTTGCATGGAACACATTGTTGCAGCTAGAGAAGCATTTTTGATAGCCAGGCTATTGTGCATGTGTAGGAAATGTTGGAGAGAAGCAAAGATGCATGAAGTAGAGTCCTCATTCCTAATAGAACTTTAGCTTAGTGCTGAAGTGGACATGTGCATCCCTGATGTAGGGTGGACATGTGCATCCCTGATGTAGGGTGGACATGTGCATCCCTGATGTAGGGTGGACATGTGCATCCCTGATGTAGGATGGAGGGAAGTAATTAGGGTCAGAAGAGAGGTCAAGAACAGGTGGTATGAGTACTCAATGGAAGGCGAAGTGTCATCTGGCCAGAAAATCAGTGTAGGGGTGGGCTTTGATCTGGGCAGTTGCCTCTACCAACATCACGTGTGTATCGTGTTCCTCTCAACTGTGGCCAGGGAGGTAGGCTCCTGAGAGGAAGACGTGGCTGTGGGATCTTTGCTTCTTGTCCCTCCAGTCCGATCTTAGAGATACCATGTTTCCCTCATCAGGACTCTCTGCAGCTCAACCCTGATAGTCTGGCTTCCATGTACGTGCTCAGTCACCTAAGTTGTGTCCGACTCTCTGTGACCCCATGGACCATGGCCCGCCAGGCTCCTCTGTCCATGGGATCCTCCAGACAAGAACACTGGAGTGGGTTGCTATTTCCCTCTCCAGTGATAAAGTATGAAGTGACGGAAGTGAAGTCGCTCAGTCGTGTCTGACTCTTTGCCACCGCATGGACTGTAGCCCACCAGGCTCCTCCGTCCATGGGATTCTCCAAGCAAGAGTACTGGAGTGGGTTGCCATTTTCTTCTCCACTGGCTTCCATGGAGCCACTTAATTAATTTCCCCGAAGCATGACCATTTATGTCGTGACTCTGCTCTCAAACCTTCAATGCTTCCCAATTGCCTCTGCAAAGATTTTTCAAACTTCCCCGGTGATAAGAATCTCTCACTGGAATATCAGGACTTTCCCCTGGAAATTCTAAATCAGGCTGTTTAGGTTGTTCCCCAGTAATCCATTTCCAAAACAAGCACTTCAGATGATTCTTAACCTCAAGTAAACTTGAAAAACCTGCAGAATAAATTCTAAACTCGTAAACCTAAGACTCTGGAGAATGCAATAAAGTAGTCTGTCTGCAGAAAGAGAGAATGGACGATATTCCAGGAGAGGCGAGGATGAAAGAAAGCTTTTCACTTTTTATAAGACACCGTGTGTTCTGACAATAAAGACCTTTATTTGCCTAAAAATGCATGAGCAACCAAGGGATCTTGCTAATATATGAAAGATAGTAAGAGGTACACAGACTGGTGAAAACACTGTCACCTCCTCTGACTCCCCCTGGCAAAGGTAGCTCAGCTCTGTTACCCTCTCTTACTTTTTCTTTCCCTTTTCCCCTTTGAATCTCAGGGAAAGGAATGTAGAGTTTATCAGATGATGGAATATCCTTGATCTACTTCAAACTTTTCTTTGTTACCCAAATTCATTCTAGAGCACACGCAGTAAGTCCTCTGGTGTCTCCCTGAGGAGATATCTCTGCTTGGATACCTGGAATGATGGGGAGCTCACTATCTTACATAATAATCTTCATATTTTAAGAATTTCATGGCCTCTGAGGGAGAGGGAGAGGGTGGGTTGGTTTGGGAGAATGGCATAAAAACATGTATACTATCATGTAAAAAAAAATAATAAAATAAAAAAATTTAAAAAAAAAAAGAATTTCAGTGG
>SJYF01000651.1:4755042-4773983 GCA_006410515.1 Procapra przewalskii
TTTTTTTTTTTTTTTTACTTTATTCTGGTCTTCAGAAGTTATTTCCACCATTTTATCTTCCAGCTCACTGATTCATTCTTCTGCTTCAGACATTCTGCAATTGATTCCTTCTGGAGTATTTTTAATTTCAGTAATTGTGTTGTTTGTCTCTATATGTTTATTTTTTAATTCTTCTAGGTCTTTGTTAATTGATTCTTGCGTTTTCTCCATTTTGTTTTCAAGGTTTCTGATCATCTTTACTATCATTATTCTGAATTCTTTTTCAGGTAGTTTGCCTATTTCCCCTTCATTTAGTTGGACTTCTGTGTTTCTAGTTTGTTCCTTCATTTTTGTAGTATTTCTCTGACTTTTCATTATTTTTTTTAACTTATTGTGTTTGAGGTCTCCTTTTCCCAGGCTTCAAGCATAGCTGAATTCTTTCCTTGAAGAAGGTTGAATTCTTCCTTCCTTTTGGTCTCTACCCTCCTAAGGTTGGTCCAGTGGTTAGTGTAAGCTTTGTATAGGGTGAGATTTGTGCTGAGTGTTTTTTTTTGTTGTTGTTGTTTTTGGTTTGTTCATTTGTTTTTTCTCTGATGGGCAAGGCTGAGTGAGGTGGTAATCCTGTCTGCTGATGACTGGGTTTGTATTTCTGTTTTGTTTGTTGTTTAGGTGAGGCATCTTGCATAGGGTGCTACTTGTGGTTGGATGATGTTGGGTCTTGTATTCAAGTGGTTTCCTTTGAGTGAGTTCTCACTATTGATACTCCCTAGGGTTAGTTCTCTGGTAGTCTAGGGTCTTGGAGTCAGTGCTCCCACTCCAAAGGTTCAGGGCTTGATCTCTGGTCAGGAACAAAGATTCCACAAGTGGTTTGTTATGACATTAAGTGAGATTAAAACAAATACCCCAAAATGAGAAACAAAAGATGAACCCCAGACAAATTGTGATTATAAAATCAAACAAATAATAATTAAAATAATGGAATATATACACCCATGAGCAAAGTCAAAACAGTCCAACAAAAATAAAGTAGAGTAGATTGACCCAGCAAATAAAGGAAATTTAAAAAAAATTATATTAACCAGTTAAGAACAAAATTAACTAAAGCACAAACTGGAAAACAAAACTGAAACAAGGGGCCAACTGGGGAATAAAGCAATGAAAACAAAAGTAACAAATATGTTGAGAGGAAAGAAAAGAAAGAATATATATGCAAAGTTAAATAGAGGTAGATGAAGATTTACATACATTAAAGATTAACTGCAAGGGGAAAAGAACAGTAGGGATGGCAAACAAAGAATAAATGTAGAAAAAATATAATAGGTTTAAAAACTTAAAAATCAAAATTATGAAAAAGAGAAAAAAAATGGGAGAAGAAAGAAAAAAGGAAAACTCCATAGAACTGCAAAAGCCCAATGCAGAGGCAGAGGTTTATAATAACAGTAAAAAGTGTGACTGGATATACACATGTACATATATACCTATAAGCAAAATCAAAACAGTCCAGCAAAAATAAAGTAAAAGTTGTACCAGAACAACACTAACAAAAGCACAAACTGAAAAACAAAACTAAAGCAAGGTGCCAATTGGGGAATAAAGTATTGAAAATAAAACTAACAAATATATTGAGAGGAAAGGAGAGAAAGAAAAGAAATAATAGGTATACAAAGTTGGATAGAGGTAGATTTATATGCATTAAAGATTAACTGCAAGGGGAAAATAACAGTAGGAAAAGAAAACAAAAGAATAAATGTAGAAAAAATAAGTTTAAAAATTTTAAATTAAAATTTAAAAAAGAGAAAAGAAAAAGATAAGGAAAACTCAATAGAATTGCAAAGCCCAACGCAGAGGCAGAGGTTGAAAACAACAATAGAAATATGACTGAGAAAAAGAAAAAGTTCCAAAGGTTAATTGGATTTCAGAGTGCCAATAAAATCAACAACTACAACAGAGAGGGGGAAAAAAGAAAAAAAAATCCAAACGATTCTATAGAACAAGTGAAAACATAAGAATAACAAGTGTTTTTCTTGAGTCACTGCTGTGAGAGTCCTTTCCCTCGCTGGGAGTCACAGTGCACCTCACCTCCCTAGGATGCCCTCCAACACTCTGCTGATCTCTGGACCTGCTGTGGGGGCAGCTCAGATTGTAATCTGGTCCTACTCCTGTGTGTTCTTGCCTCCAATGTCCACAGCTATCAGAACTAGTGTGTTTTCTTTTGCAGGAGCTCTCAATGACCTTTTATATATTCCATAGGCACAGAGTCTGCCTAATTGATCATGTGGATTTAATCTGCAGCTTGTACAGCTGGTGGGAAGGTTTTGGATCTTCTTCCTTAGCCACACTTCCCCTGGGTTTCAACTGTGGTTTTATTTCCATCTCTGCATGTGGGTTGTCCACTGAGGTTTGCTCCTGAGGCTGCCCTGGAGGACTTGGGTTTGCCCCATGAGGGCCAGGTGTGGAGGTGGCCCGCTGCTTGGGTGGCAGGGGTTCTGGCAGCACCAGGTACTCAGGGGAGTTGGCAGCTAGGGCAGCAGGAAATATAGTGCTCTAGAAGGGCATGGAACCAGTATTGGCAGAAACACTCCAGTATTCTTGCCTGGAGAGCCCCTCTCCCTGACAGAATCCTGGCAGGCCATAGTCTACAGGGTTGCAAAGAGTTGGACACAGCTTAAGCGTCCCCTGCCTGCACAGACGCAAGATTTTTTTTGCCTGTGGCAGCTCTGCCCCAGTGAGAGTTGAGCTTGAAGGTGGCACAGCTGCTTGGCTTATGGGGACTCTGGCAGCGCCAAGTGTGCAGGGACATGAGCTGCCTCCACCGCAGGAGTTATGTTCTTATCAGAGTCTTTATTCGAACCTCTCGTGGCTGGCAATCAGAAGGCCTCTTTGGCCAGTCTTTCTCCGTAGCGCCACCTGTTCAGGCACTTAGAGGGCTCCCTTGCCTGGGGTCCTTCTCTGTCGTTTGGTGCATCAGGCACATAGAGGGGCCCCCCTGGCTGGGGTCCTACTCTGTACTTTGGCACATCAGCTGCGTGAAGGGGCACCCTGGGTGGGTCCTTCTCTGTTGTTCAGGGCATCAGGCATTTGATGGGCCAGCCTTCCTATTGTTCAGCTGCCGATGTTGGCCTGTGGGGCGAGAGGGGCTATGGTGATGGCCCCACTCCCTACCCGTGACTCAGCGGTACCACCTTGCTTCCATAGCTCCCTGGTTTTCCGCCACAGGCATTTCCCAACACAGTCTCCTCCCTCACACCCCCTCAGGCAGTCTGTCCACAGTCAACGGCAGCCCTCGCCCTAGGATCCACAGTCCCTAAACTCCAGCTCCTAGCCGTGATGCCTTCTAGGGGACCAGCATTCCTGTCTGGCTGCAGGAGTATGTATGGCTGCAGCAAGGACTGTCTGATTCTCATTCCATTTAGGCTGCCACAGATCAGCTGTTTTACTCTCAGCCTTAAATGTTTCTCCTCTGACTCAGACAAGTGCCCCAATGTGGGGATCGGACCCCTGCTTCAGTCCCCGCCCCCGAGGGCAGGTCCAGTCCTCACTGCTGTTTTTCCTCCTCGTTCCCTTCTCCTACCGAGTTTTGTGTGGCTCTATGTATTCTTTTCTGCTGGTCAGGTCCTCCTGTCCTCTCTCAGCTGGTGTCCTGCACGCGCTTCTGTGTCTGAAGGTGTATTCCTGCTGTATCCACGGAGAGAGATGTACTCCAGGTCCACCTACTCCTCCACCATCTTTTTCTCCCCCTATTTTAAATACAAAATATTTTGAATGTGTAATTAATTGTGGTTGCTTTTATAACTCTTTGCTAAAACTTTTCATACAAATAAATTCACAAATCCGAGTCAGTTTATTTATTTATTTTTATTTTTTACTATCTTCTGGTCAAGTTTACAGCTGCTTCACCTGTCGAGGGGCGTCCCCAGCACCACCTGGGTCTTGCTTTGACTTCTCATCACCGCCCCAGCCCAACCCATTCCAGTGGCCCAAGCCTCTGTTCTCTTTGCCTGCGGGGAAGTCGCCATCAAGCAGATGGATGGGTACTTTTCAGCTTTAGAGCAAATTTTACTTCAGCAACCCGAGAGCAGTTTGAGAAACAAATGTTTCTGTTGTAAACATCTCACACAGCCATAAACTTCAGCCTCTGTTTACAGCCCCGCAGAGGGTGACCCTGCCCTGCTGCGACCCTCGCAGCTGGGCACTGTGGTTTATGAGCCCTTTCCTCTGCGGCGGGAATTGGTGACTCTTTAGTCAGGATGGAGAGAAGCAGAAATACAGGCAGCCAGTCCCCAGGGCCTAAGGGAAGTTCCTTCCAGGCTGCAGGCAGATGCCTACTCAGTTCAGAACCCTCTCTGGGCCTGGAATCGTGGCGGGAAACAGGGGGTGCCGGCTGGTCCCCACCAGGCCCTGCCTGGCTGTAAGTGCAAGTCCAGCCCAGCCCGAGTCCTTCCTCCTAGCTGACCTCCGCATCGGTGGAAGGACAGCCACTGCCTTTCTAGTCCTAAGACGACACGTTACCCTGCTGGAGCTGCCCTAGCGAAACCAACCTGGGAGGCTTAATCAACAGGACTCTGTTGTCAGAGTTCTGGAGGCTAAGAAATCCAAGATCAAGTTTTGGCAAGTTTGGTTTTTCCTGAGGTCCTTGGCTTGCAGACGACCGCTTTCTTGCTGTGTCCTTACACTCCTTTTTCTCTGTACATACTCTCTCTCTCTCTCTCTCTTTTTATCAATGAGGCAAGGCATTATTAACCGGAAGAGTACAGTACATGTGGATAGACAGGAACATGGGCCAACTCAGAGGAAGAGTCCCCGAGTTGCCTTTTGGAGGCTCTACGTGGCCAAATTTTCTCTCTGGTTTTGGTCCTCTTTCTGTTTATTATGGAAATATACAGTTGTATATAATAACATTCACTTATTCAAAAGTACACTTTAATGAATTTTATGAAGTACACACAATTATGTTTCTTCCCTCCTAACCAATATTAACAACAGTCTCTTTATAACTTAAGGGCCCTGAGGAATGGGGAGAAGGCTGCTGTGGCTGGAGTTGAGTGAAAGATATGAACTAGAAAGCTCAGAGAGAGGCAGGATCTCCCTGTCCCTAATACTGTCTGCTCATAATAGAGCATTAAACTTCAGCTCTACTTGTTTCTGTTTTCTTAGTAATTTTACAATGAAGGCTATTATATAGGATACTTCTATTCTAAAAGTGTTCTAAATAAGTAGATTTTAAACATAATTTTATACTTTATTAATGTTTCTATTTTTATTAAAATTGACATTGTTTTTATTATGTGCTGGTTTCTGTCATACAATGTTAGATGTCAAATACAATGTTAGATGTCAAATACATTTCAATTAAAAATACATGTAATAAAGATGTTTATAAAAGTGGAGAAAAAATAAAACATTTCATAAAACCCGGTCCCTTTCCGCCCAGAATATGCCCTGTGCCCCTCCTCTGCTTTTGATCCCCTTCCTCCCCCCCAGCCCCAGGCAGCCATTGACCTGTTTTCCTTCACTATAATGTTGCCTCTTCTATAATTTCATGAATGGAATCATTCAGTATGTAGACTTTTCCGCTTGATTTCTTATATTTAGCGTAATGTTTTGAGATTCATTCATGTTGTTATATGTCTTAATATTTTGTTTCTTTTCAACACTCTGTAGTATTCTATGGTGTGTCTATACTATTTATACTGTTTCCAGTTTTTGGCCTTTATGAATAATGCTATAATTATTTGCATGAATTTTTCATGGTGATATATATTTTTATTTCTCTCTAAAGAATACTTATGGATGGAATTGCTGGAAAAGGTCAGTTTTCATTCCAATCCCAAAGAAAGGCAATGCCAAAGAATGCTCAAAATCCTTCAAACTACGATTCAACAGTATGTGAACCAAGAAATTCCAGATGTCCAAGCTGGATTTAGAAATGGCAGAGGAACCAGAGATTAAATTGTCAACATCTGTTGCATCATTAAAAAAGCAAGAGAATTCTAGGAAAACATCTACTTCTGCTTCATTGATTATGCTAAAGCCTTTGACTGTGTGGGTCACAACTAACTGTGGAAAATTCTTAAAGAGATGGGAATACCAGACCACCTTACCTGCCTCCCAAGAAACCTGTATACAGGTCAAAAACCAACAGTTAGAATCAGACATGGTACAATGGGTTGGTTCCAAACTGGGGAAAGAGTACATCAAGGCTGCATACTGTCACCCTGCTTATTTAACTTCTATGCAGAATACATCATGCAAAATGCTGAACTGGATGAAGCACAAGCTGGAATCAAGATTTCCAGAAAAAATATCAACAACCTCAGATATGCAGCAAAGAGAAACTTAAGAGCCTATAGATGAAAGTGAAAGAAGAGAGTGAAAAATCTGGCTTAAACCTCAACATTCAAAAAATGAAGATCATGGCATCTGGTCCCATCACTTCAAAGCAAATAGATGGGGAAACAGTGGAAACAGAGACAGACTTTATTTTCCTGGATTCCAAAATCCCTGTGGATGATGACTGCAGCCTTGAAATTAAAAGATGCTTGCTCCTTGGAAAAAAGCTATGCCAAACCTAGACAGTATATTAAAAAGCAGAGATATCACTTTGTTGACAAAGATCCATCTAGCCAGTCATGGTTTTTTCCAGTAGTAATGTACCAATATGAGAGTTGGATCATAAAGAAGTCTGAGTGCTGAATAATTGATGCTTTCTAATTGTGGTGCTGGAGAAGACTCTGGGGAGTTCCTTGGACTGCAAGGAGATCATCCCTGCCAGTGGAAATCAGTCCTGAATATTCATTGGAAGGACTGATACTGAAGCTCCAGTACTTTGGCCATGTGAGGTGAAGAGCTGACTCATTTGGAAAGACCCTGATGCTGGGAGAGCTTGAAGGTGGGAGAAGGTGATGACAGAGGATGAGATGGTTGGATGGCGTTACCAACTTGATGTACATGAGTTTGAGCAAATTCTGGGAGATAGTGAAGGACAGGGAAGCCTAGTGTGCTGCAATCCATGGGGCTGCAAAGATTTGGACATGACTTAGCAGCTGAACAACAACAATAAATGAATATTTAATATTATAAAATACTGTTATATTGCTTTGCAAAATGGCTGTAATATTTTGCATTCTTACCAGGAATGCAGGAGAGAGTTCCCATTGCTCCACATCCTTACCAACCTCACCAATCCTTGTTACTGATGCCTTTAACTTTAGTAATTCTAGTGGGTGTGTAGTGGTACCACATTGTGGTTTTAATTAGCACTTCTCTGAGGACTAGTGATGTTGAATGTGTTTATCATATGCTTACTGGCCACTTGTATATCTTCTTTGGGGAAATGTCTGTCTCAAACTTTGCCCATTTTTTTTATTACGCTTTTTCCTTCTTTTAATTAAGTTGTAAGAGTTCTTTAATTTGAATACCAGCCTTTTGTTTTGAAAAATTGTTTTTAGTCCGTGGCTAACCTTTGTGCTTTCAAATTCTCCTATAAGGACACTAATCAGATTGGACTAGGACCCACCATAATTTTAACTTAGGGCCTTTAGAGAGGTAATTATCTCCAAATATAATCACATTCTAAACTGGCAAGGGTTAGAGCTTCAACATATGATTTTTTTTGTTGTTGGCGAGGTGGGAAGACACAATTCAGCCCATAAAAGATGGGAAAGAATTAGCTTGTAGGGAACAAGGAACAAAGTAGAAAGCAAAGAAAAAGAACGTTTTTTAAGGTAAAATAGTAGAGCTTGGCATTTCAAGTATAACCTCTATGGTTCTCTTAAGACTCGGAGAGCCAGTGTAATATAATAATTTATTGTCTTGCTGGGGCTGTGATTTGAGTCTTGCGTCTTGCAAGCCCATAGGTAGTTATGATAGTACATGGCCCAGAATCCTTACCTAAAAGGGACTCTGTTCTTCTGTACACATTTTACAAAGGAAATAGTATTGTCCATAAATTTTTGAGAACCTGAGAATATCTATCAACGTGTGTTTCCCCTTTGTCCTGGGCCCGTCATGACCTATGTCCAGCACACGTTCATTTAGGAAGATGTGCGACAATGACAGTCCCCTTTCCACCTCTCTGAGTGCCTGAAACAGGTGTGCTATCTTGCTCACAACAGTGCTGCATCTTAATAAGTGAAGAAACCGAGGCTCAAAAAGTTTAAGGACTTAGAAGCCCTAACCAGAGGGTGACAGAGAAAATGGTCTGGAGTGGAGGGGAGGGGTGGGCTTAGAGCATTGAGAAGCAGAAAGAAGAGCAGATAAATAAATGCACAATATGCCAATTAATCCGGTGGAAGATCCAGATATGGATACTTGTGTCCCTGGCTTGAGCTTTCTGTTGAAGGCTTCTCTCTGGCCAGGCTCAGGGTTGGAGGAGGTAGGTGGGGACCAGGGATAGTAGCCACGGGAAGCAGGGCTCGCTGATGCTACCGCCAGAGGGAAGACGCTTCATTTCTCCAGCAGGTGGCGCCATCTAGCTGGTTATCCGAAAAGAGCCTGCTTGGCTGGAAAAATGGTTGTGTGAGGTACTTTCAAACTGCAGGTGCCCAGGAGTCGCCTCTATACCATGAGTACGCCGGCCTGGCGTTTTCTCCTGGGGCGTTAGAGAGAGGGTGTTTGTGATCACCTAGAAAATATGATCTTTACCAGCAGGTTCCCCGGAAGGAAGGTAAACGTCTGTGTGGCTGGGCTTCCTGGCAGGGGTGGCCAGTGGACACAGGTCCAGGGCCAACCAGAATCCTCTGCTTTCCCCCAGCAGCCTGAAGCTCTCTCTGAAACAGGGTGAAAGACTTCTTAGTGGATAAGAAAGGGAACCTCTCCCTGAAAACCTTCTCTCTTCACCCAGTAACTGGCCAATTCCATTTTCTCTGTGGCTGCTCTTGAGATGTGGAAGGTCTTGAAATAAATGTTTAAAGTATTTTCCTAAATATGCCCATTTGGATTTGAATTCATATGTCTAAAGGACTGGGGAGAACTTAGGTTCTCCTGTCCTGGTACTCATAGTTTTGTGCTGTGGAATGTCAGCCACAGAACATGGTTGCAGGTACAGATGCTGAATTCAAATCCAAACACTTCTATGACTTGCTGTGTGACCTGGGAAGGTTTCTCAATCTCTCTGTGCCTCAGTGTCCTCTTCAACAACTATTCTGTCATGAGTTTGACATCACGATTAAGTTTAATAAATGTAAAATGCTTAGGGACAGTGTCTGATGCACAGATATTATAGCTAAGCAGTTATTGCCATCAGTTGAGCACAGGACAATTTTCTCAACCAGGTCATTGTAACACTAACCCCCGACAAGCAGTAGCTTCCCAGTGATGCTGAACTGGACTTAACTGGGCGGTAAAAGAGTTGCTAGCAAGAAGCAAGGGGATGGGACAGTCCATGTTAGTGGCTGGAGGGCCACAGGAGCGCCTACTCCCCTTCCCAAGAGGGACCTGCTGTTCATGCCACCAAGATGCAAGACTCAGGGCAGAAGAGTTGATGGGAGAGGGCGTGAATGCTGCAACTTGTAGCTGGGGTGCCAGAAGCAGAAGGGGGCTTCCATCTGGATCCATGCCTAAGAAATAGGAATAGAGCCCCATTTCAAGGGAAGGGCTGGCGGAAGCCATGCCCCTGGGAGCTTAGCCAAACAGCCTGAGCTGGGAAAAACCAGGAACCAGAGACAGAAGCTGGTGAAGAGTCAAGCCACACACGGCCCTGGCAGGGAACGAGGCTCAGCTGGGCACACGGGAGACCGTGAGGGCCTCCAGTTTCCTTTGTCACCGCCGACGCCTGACTCAGGAAGAGCACCAGGCCAAGGTGGGCCTGATGAATAAACTGTAGCAACCTCTCTGGTGCCTTCTAGAGACTTGACGAGTGGGTGCCTTCTACAGACCTCACACCTGCTTAATGTTGGATCCTGAGTGGTGGGGTGGGGGTCAGCGAGAGGGGCATACCTCCAGGAGGGGGCTGAGCAGTGACTTTTTGTCAGTTTAGAAGTATTTTAAAAATTCAGCAAACTGGCTATGCTTGTGTAACTCAGCTGAACTCCAGCCCTGGCTTTCCTCTTTATCCCTACAGTCACCTTGCTCGTTGGCCCACTGAGGGTGCAAAGGGGCAGGCAGCTGGAAAGGGCTGGAAGGAAGGCGCTGCCTAACCATTGCATTATTGTTTCATTCCCACAGCATCTGGAGTGTCTCTCAGATAGGATGAGACAGGATGGGTCCTGGTGGTGAAACCTCATGGTAAAGAGCTAGAGGCTCTGTTTTCAGCCTGCCTGAATTTGAATTCCACCAATCCCAAGCTGTGTGACTCAGGGGAAAGTCAGTTGCCCTCTTTGTGTCTCAAATTCCTCCTTGCTAAAATGAGAGTAATAATAGTGTCTCCCATACAAGATGCTATGAGGATGAGCTGACCAAAGCATGCAGCGCATTTGGAGCAGTTATAACTATTTATACTTACAATACTTAGAACCACTCAACATACATTAACTTTTACCACTAAGTACACATTAAATTTGCATCCGATCTCAGACTGCATAGTCTCTGGCCCTGAGGACACATAAGCTTTCGGGAAGGGACTGTGAACGCTGTGTCAGTACTCAGATTAATGACTATGAGAGTGATTAGTGGCAGAACAGATAATAACCCGGTTTCTTTTTCCTCCTTTTTCCACCTAAGTGGATGCTTGGGCTCTGATCTGTAAGGGTGAGGGAGAGCTGAAAGCAGAGCTAGCCAGAAGTCATCATGGTTTTATTTCTCAAGGTCTTAGTCTCAAAGGGGAGGGGAGATTGGAGGCAGACAAGGAGAGCACCTTGGAGGAAGCATGCAGGGAGAAGGATCTGCCCCGAGACTGGAGGGATCTGAGGAGAGAAGCCCGGGGGCTGGAGAGAACTCCGTGGTGGCCTGCTCCAGGCTGCCACTGGGACCCCGGCCCTGTGCCTGTTCACCATTTTCGTTGCTGCAGACCTGGCTCCACCCGTGGCTCTTTTCTGCTGGAGAGATCTGGCCACTGCAAGAGTCTTTCAGTCAGAGCACACTCAGCAATGAATGGCAGCGGCGGATGCCCATCGCAAGCACCTTTTACTCCTAATTCTGCTGGTGTATGAAGGGTTTTATAGACTGCTCTGATTCGGGTGGAAATAGAACCGCTCTGAACTTGCTACCTATTACCTGGAAGACATTTCCCATAAAGTTTTTTTTTTTTTTGCATCATCCACCGTGTGCTCTAGCAGCAGCTGAAGGTTTAACCACCTTGTATTCACACAGGAATGGGTATATTGACTGTGCCATTGTGAGACCCCTGGCTTGGACGCATATGTGCTGGAATGGATTGGCACTGTTCTCATGATAGGAATTGTTATGAAGCTGCAGGCTATGTGAGGGGCTTGGGGTCCTGGTCCAGTCTCCCCAGTCCCCCCAGCTCCCGGAGCTGACCTGAGCTGAGTTTTAGGCACAGCCCCCTCCTTGGCCCATATATTGCTGTCACCTGTAACCCATCACACATATTATAATTTGATTTTTCTGGCTTCCGCCACAGAGCAGGAAGCCAGGTCCCTGGTGGTATGGAGGAGGGGCGGGGCATACCAGGTTCCTGAGGAGCCTGGAGGTGAAGCAGGCGGAACCACCAAAATAAAATCTCCTGACTTCATGGCTAGGGCTGCTGAAAATTTACCAGTTCCTCAGAGGGAGGCAGGAAAAGCCTGGGCTGTAAACTTCTTGAAGTGTTGCAGGCTTCTTTCCTTTTCTTCTCCCTGTGTCTGCATCAGTGTTTAACAGCGCTTGCTCAGCCTCCCTCTGTGTGTCACTTAGGACCTGGCCTGGCTGCAGGGCTGGCCTGGCAGCGAATGGACCACATGGACAGAACCGATTGCCTGGCCCTGGATCCTGGGTGACTCTTTCCTCCAAAGCTGTGGACAGATGCTTTTTCATGACAGGATGCTGTGCTGATGCTACCCTGACAGCCCGGGTCCTGTGCCACATGACGACGGGGAGGAGGCTGTGGGGAGGAGGGAAAGAGTGGCTGCAAAACCCCTGTTGGTTGCTGTAGCAACGTTCAGAAATGACTGGAGATCAATAGCAGCAGCCTGAATTTTATTTGCTTTTATTTTCTCTTCAGGAACAGCATCACGCCTAAAAATAAAAAATGGCAGAAACCAACTGCTGGGCTAGTTACTGCCACTGTGATGGCTCCTGGGTCTGGAAGGTCCAGAGCAGAGGAGAGAGAAACAGGGGTCTTGTGGGTGCTCAAGGGTGGGAGGCGGGGATCAGGGAACGAGCCGTGTGTGTGTGGTGGGGGGTGGTGTGGTAGTGGAGGGGACTGGGACCCCTGCCAGGCCCTTTTGCCTGCCTTGTAGCCACACAGTTTGGCAACCTGGTCTCTCTCAGGAGGAAAAAATCAATAGTGCTATCTGCACATGTGTGCCTCTCTCAGCTTCTGACCACTTTACCTTTCATAAAGATGCATCAAGGAGTATAAATAGAGCACAGAGGTGGGGCGTTGGATTCCTGCTGTTGCTGAGCTCTTGTGGGGCAGACAGGACCTTGGAGCTAGTCCATTCAGGATGCTTGGAAAGAAGTCATGAAGGCCAAGTCTAAGCCCCTAGGCAGAGGATAAATGGTCCACTTTAGGTGAAGTTATTTCTGACACCCTGTAAGACTGTGTACTGAGATTCCCTGGGTCATCCCAGCGCTCCTGCCTTAAAAACCTGAATCAGCACCGCTTTACAGATTACAAAGTGCACGGTATCCATTCTCCCTTATGACTGCCCTTGCACTCTGTGGGGTGTGCAGAGTATATTGTGGGTTAATTGGCTGATCAATATGTTCTTCAATTGTTCGTGCACTCATTCATACAAATGTGTATTAGGTAACTGCTGTGGACCACGCACCCTTCAGGTGAAAGAAGGAGATTTCTATGCCCTCAAGGAGATGACAGTCTAGTTGTGAGGAGGCAGGCTCTAGGAAAACGAACAGACATCTAGCATGTGAGATGGTGTCAGTGCTGTGGAGAAAAATGAAGGTGGGCATGCGGTATAGGACATGAAGCTGGGTGCTGGTGGCAATCTGCCATTCATACCAAGGTGTGGGGAATGCCTCTGGTATTTCAGAAGAATCCTGAAGGAGGTGAAGGTGTGTGAGCTCTCAGCGCTCTGGAGAAAAGCATTCCAGATAACAGATTCAAGTTCAAATGCTCTAAGACATCAATGTGCTATTGTTTGAGGTGGAGTAAGGTGGCCAGCATGGCTGGAGTGGGAGAATGAAGGGCAGAGAGGTGGAAGATGTCACAGGAGGCCAGGGACTGGTGATGCGGGACCAGGGCCCTGCTAGGCCTTGCGGGTCATCAGCGGGGTTCCCTCAGCAGAGTGGCATGGCTGATTTACGTTTGCAAGGAATCATCTACTATTTTACCACAATTTAAGAAATTGCCTGCTAAAAGGTTGATGTTGGTGGTAGGAAGGAAGAATGAGAAGGCTGTGGATGGAGGCTTGGACCAGACACGTCAGGGAGGTCCAGCAGAAGTGGAGAGAAATGGTGGGCTTCTGGACATATTCCAAAGTCATCACTAGCAGGATTTACTGAGAGATTAGATATGGTTTGTGATGAATTTAATGTAAAATGTTAGAAGAATAAGGTTATATAGTTAGTGTAACCATTAGCATATAATTATAGAATATGAACATATCATTTATTCAAATATCACCCCATCCCTTTCATTTTATCACAGTCTGCATCTTACAAAATATTTTCACAAGTCCTTTCACTGAGTTATCAAACCACCCCCGACAAGGAGTAGGGCTTCAATTTCAAGGTGAGAAAATGGAAAGATTAGAAAGAAGAGATGATTTTCCCAAGGTAACTCAGCTATTTTCATTTTATGTTTTATTTATTGAGGTCTGTCCCTTATTGGATTCAAAGTTCTGACTTGAAACCTGGAAACCACATTTGGCTGTGATTGTTTTCTCACCAGTCTCCCCATGAGAGCATGAGTTTCAGAACTCAGTCTCTGCCTTGTCATCTTTGTGCACGCTGCTTAAATTCTGTGCTTCCCCCAATATGATGCTCGGGTGTCCCTGGCACCTGGCAGGCACACTGAGACCAGACTTAGCAGAGGGCAGGAGAGCGTGATCAGTCTCAACACTGTGGAGTGACTCATGACCCCAGCAAATGGGGTTTGAGAGCCAGAATTCCAAGGCTCTTTTGGAATTGTTGGCTAGCAATGAATGATCCCAAGTGTGTGCTGCACGAAGGGCTGGGTAAACAGCTCTTCCTAGCTGTCCATTCTGAATCCTTTCTGAAAGATTATGACGTTGAACCCAGGTCTATGCCTCTCCTAGTTAGACTTTGGATGGTCCTTTGCCCATAATATGCCCTTGTTGATGAAACAGATACAGGGCAAGCAAGCAAGCAAGGGCAACAACACCTTGTCTTCGACGCTCCTCTTAGAGCTTAATTGCCGAGTTGAACCAGCAGCTCAGTTTTCTTGGCGAGCTTCTCTCCAGAAGCTGCAGTTGGAAGGATCTTCCTTGTGGAGAGCTCTCAGGATGTGGTGAGGTCTTGCCTGTGCTTTGCTGGGAAACTTTGAGCACCAGTGTGGGGCATGTATTTTAGGATGATCCCGGTAATTAGTGAAGGAGACAGGATATTTATATGCGGACTCCTCAGGCATTTGTTGTGCTGGTAGACTCGTAGAGGAGAGAAAGCCCACAGATAAGGAAATATAATATTTGAGGTTGGAAATCTGGACTGCTTTCTCTGAAGGGTAAGAACCAGGGATATGGCTGTTGGCTTCAGCAAGCGGAAACAGATGACTTCATAGGATTTGCAAGTGATCACCACAGAGGAACAGGAACCATGCCCATGAAATCTTTCTAGAATCTGGATCTTTGTGATTTTTCTGTGTAGGTCTGAGTCCTTGATCTTTTTTTATATACCTCAGGATTAGAACGGGATTCTTACTGTTTCAGTTTTGATTGAAGAATCAAATTTTGGCAGGAACAAACAAAAGTTTATTCGAGTGCTTCCACTGGGGATATATCCCAAAGTAAATGGCCAAGAACTGTTTAAGCCACTCCATGAGCAATTTGTTCACAGTCTCCAATGACATGAGGAACTTGAATCAGAAAGTAGATCAGCTACATTGCTAAGCACATTATTTAATTCAGCTGACTTTTTTTTTTTAATAGCAAGACTTTCTTGATGAAGGAAGCAATGTATTGGTTTATAACCCATCACAGACTCTGTGTCTTGTTTGCCAGAACCACACTCTGAGCAACACTGATTTAGGGCACTTAAACTTCTTTTCATGTTGAGGTATAAAAGTGTCTGGAAGAAGAAATTTTCATTTTTTCTTGGACAGGTGCTGGAGTGCCTATTCCTAACATCAAGAATAATGAGAAGTACTTCTATGGAACTACTCTGTGACCTTAGTAAGAGCTGCATTTAGAGACCTAAAAGGGGAGAGAGAGTCTTGCAACAGGTGGACCAGCTGAAGGAGAGGTGACCAGAATCACGCTTGCCCATGTCTCTAGAATTAAGTAGGACAAATGCTGCCTGAGTGTGTCTCACTGAGCAGATGAAGGCTCTTGATGAGGGAACGGGTCTGGGTCATCTCCATTCCCATGCAGTAGGCTGCTTGCAGGGTTGATGGGACCTCAGCAAAAGCAAAAACAAAAACAAAAACAAAAAACAAAAAACCAACCTCTAGGGATGGGCCACCGGATTCCTGACTAAGCCACTCACCAAAATGGAGATGTGTGTGTTCACATCAAAGGAACAGCCGGGGAGCAATACCTCTGGAGAACTCACCGTATCTCCCCCACTAAAAAAAAATATCTTTTAAACACTTGCCAGGCCCAGAGAGTACTAAAGAGTGTGCCTGCTACTCAGGTAAGATTTTTTTTCCTTCTCCGCCAACACTGGGAGGTGGTTTTCAGAACATCGGCCAGATGATGGTGGGTGGGTGTGGTAGAGTAGCAACAAGACTGTCCCTGGGTTGGTGAGGCGGTAACTGTTGAAGGCGTGTAATGATTGATCATACTGCTCTTTGACATTTGTGTGTGCTTGGAAGTTTCCACAGAAAATATTAAAAAGTTAAAAGAAACAGCAGGTAACAAGTGGTAAAAGAGATGAGCAAGGAGAGAGAGGCTTTGCAACTGCGGGAAATCCTAGCTAAGGAAGCAGATAAGTCTTATTTTCAAATTAAGAGAGAAGTGTTGATTGTTACATAGAGCCAGACCTTCTAATCTCACAATCAAGACAGAGCTTTGTGACTTCAGGTGACTATAGGACTTTATAGTGGCCAGAAATAACCAGGAAGATCCTGAAAATTAATCCTGGGGCAGAGGAAAAAACTAATCCCTTGAAGCAAATTTAAAGGGCATTAGAAGATTTTAGGCGGAGAAGGCAATGACACCCCACTCCAGTGCTCTTGCCTGGGAAATCCCATGGATGGAGGAGCCTGGTAGGCTGCAGTCCATGGGGTCGCTAAGAGTCGGACACGACTGAGCGACTTTACTTTCACTTTTCA
Source organism: Procapra przewalskii (assembly GCA_006410515.1). NCBI lineage: Eukaryota > Metazoa > Chordata > Mammalia > Artiodactyla > Bovidae > Procapra > Procapra przewalskii. The sequence goes on from SJYF01000651.1 coordinate 4,771,529, forward strand.
CTTTCATGCATTGGAGAAGGAAATGGCAGCCCACTCCAGTGTTCTTGCCTGGAGAACCCCAGGGACGGGGGAGCCTGGTGGGCTGCCGTCTATGGGGTCGCACAGAGTCGGACACGACTGAAGTGACTTAGCAGCGGAAGATTTTAGCAGGGGGGAAAAAGGTTTTGATTTGCTTTCAGACAGATTTTGGATTCAAAACCCTGCTCACTGTGCCATCTTGGGTCTTAGTTTTCTCATCTGTACAATGTTTGTGATGATGCCTATAGAAAGCCATTGTGTGAGGGGCGACACACACAAAGTGCTCTGTATAACAAATTGCAGATGCTATCGTTAACCTGATTATTGTGTTATCATGTTCATGTAATAATTACATAGCAATGCAATCAGTGTCAATGAGAGTTTAGTGAGTACAAGCTATATTTCCAGCCCTCCGGCAGTTTGCAGGATATGATAATCTATAGGAGAGAAAGAGTTGGAAAGCTTCTTTGTGATTGTATCTCATGAGCTGTGCTTGTGCAACAAACAGTTCCTCCTGGGGACCAGCAGTAAGCCTGAATGTTTTAAGTGCCTGGGCTCACGTCTGTGGGGGAGTGTGCCATGCTGCAGTGCAGGCTGTATTGAAGGCTGGTATCTTCATCCCTTGGGAGGGCTGGCTGAGTTCCCAGGGCTATGAGGAGGAATATCCTACCTCAACTTAGGAAGAGAGAAGACTCTCTATTCATGAGCAGCTGTAACCACTCTATTTAGCTGTGTGGCCTGGGGGCACTATTTCTATGATTGTCCTTGATTTCCTCCTTAGTAAAGTGGGAGAAGGGAAGGTGAGGAAGATGGTAGAATCTCAGGGGTATTCTTAATAGCACAAGGCAGAGCGATAAGCCTCCAAGGTTTGTCTTCTAGAAAGGGCTGCAAAAGATGCTAGAGAGAAAGCGCCATCCAGCTATTCTCACCGAGGAAGCACTGGATTCCAGTGGCAAGTTCACATCAGGATTAGCGGGTGGCATGTCACATGAGTCCATGATTTGAAGGTGGGGAAGAGTCATATGGCAAGTAGAAGTCTCACTATAAACTCAGATGTGCAACGAAGTATTGCTTTATTTTCCAAAATATTTTTTATTTTCAGCCTTTGTTCTGCTGGGCAGCTGGGAAACTTTAACATTCTTTCCTGCCGTTTCTGACACTGAAGATAGTGTCAAAATCCCAGGGCTTCCATGGGACCAATGTCTGGTAATGGGTGCTCACCTGGCCCTCACATGACCTCTCCTTTGAGGTCAGGTACTGCTGGACAGGGACCTTTCCATTTGGCAAGGCCTCTGGATCCTGCACTCTGCTTTATACCCATATGACCCTTGGAACATGAATTCCTCTTGGGGGCTGCGCATTCTGGCCCCTGCCCTGGTGTGCCCCAAGCCAGCTCTTTTTGGGGTCTTGTCAGTTGCTGAGCTTCCTGCCTGGATGCTCCGTCTTGGGACCTGCCCCCACCCTTGCTCTCCTGCAGACTGTTTCCCGTCCGGAGTGGCCACAAGAGGATTGGGGGAAAGCCTGCAACAAGATCTCTTCTTCCTTCTTTTGAGATAAGACTTTTGGAAATAAAAGGCTGGAAGTCTGATATCATCGTTTTCCTTCCTTCTACAGCTCTCTCTGAGACAAAGGAGAGAGATGATAACCCTCCTTGTAGAAATTATGGTAGGTCCCAGGTGGCCTTCTTAGAAACTGGGTCATTTTTTTCTGTCTAAAATAGGCAAAGTCAAACAGTTCTGCATTGGTTTGTGCCCTTTCCTCACTTTAACACACTTCCACCAGCAGAAAGGAGGGATATCAGAATATGCTAACCTAAGGAATGATGATACTTCTTATTCAGTTGAAGTCTTTTTCCTTTAAATTTTATTAATAATGTGATTTGCAATGAAATAGCTCCATTAGACATTTTAATGTGTTTTTTTTTTAATTACAAAAGCAGTAGAATCACATTTAGAGAATTTTAAAAAATGAGGAAGGAGAAGAGTAAGGGAAGAAAGAAAGGAGAGGGACGGATGAAGACAGCAAGATACACACTGTTCCAGAACCCTTATTACGTAGTTGACTTCTAGGTCTTTTCTGTGAATTCTAACTCAGTCTTCAACGCATGCCTCTGGTGAGTGTTGTTATTATCACTGTTTTGCAGTGGTGAGACTGCTGAGGCAGAGAGGTTAAGCGATGTTTCCAGAATCACACAGCTCCAGGCAGTCTGACTCAGCATCAAACAACACTGTCTTCTATATCAGTTGGATTGAGTTCTGTGCTTCTTGGCACTCTTTTATGAACAATTGAGAATTTTGATTTGGATTGCCTTTTATTTATTTATTATTATTATTATTTTTACTTTACAATATTGAATTGGTTTTGCCACACAACAACATGAATTCAACCCGGGTGTACACGTGTTCCCAATCCCAAACACCCCTCCCACCTCCCCCGA
>SJYF01000651.1:4782919-4801407 GCA_006410515.1 Procapra przewalskii
TAAATAGGTCTCAAACAAAGGAAAAGAATTCAATGGATCTATAGTGTTGTTTTCAACTCACTTAGTCTAGTGAACAGTTATTACACTCATTTGAAAGGAAGACTGAGGAACTGGCTTGAATGTTGTTTTGATGACTTATTTTTGTCTAAAAAACCACCCCCAAACTTAGTGGCTTAAAACAACAACTACTTAATGATATTGCATAATTCCATGGGTTGACTAGGGCTCAGTTGGCTGGTTTCTCTATTGTCTCTTTTGGGGTTTCTCTTGCTGTTTGATGGAGCTATAACCTGGGTGCTACTCCATGTAGCCTCTATTTCTATATGGCATCTTGTCCTCTGGGTCTTCTCCATATGACCTCTCTCTACCCTGGACATTTAAAATGGTCAGCCTGGATCTCCAAAAGAAGGAACTGAAAGGGTTCAGGCGATCTCAGTGTCTGGGGTTAGCAAGTCTCAGGATGTCACTTCCTCCACATTCCAGTGGTCAAAGCTGTCTCAGTCCCCACTCATATTCAAGAGGAAGGGGTACAACTTCCACCTTCTTAAAAGGGAAGGCAGAGATGGGGCTTCCCAGGTGGCGCTAGTGGTAAAGAATCCACCTGCCAATGCAGGAGGCAGGAGACACGCGTTTGATCTCTGGATCAGGAAGATTCCCCTGGAGGAGAGCATGGCAACCCACTCCAGTATTCTTGCCTGGAGAATCCCGTGGACAGAGGAGCCTGGTGGGCTACAGTCCATGAGGTTGCAAAGAGGTGGACACAACTGAAGTGACTTAGCACACACACAGAGAGATGTTTGGGCCATTTCATACCCCAATCCCCCAGCACCATGGCTCGTCCCCAGCATCCTCTTGGTGGGGAGATGGGTAAATCTCAGTTCTGGAAGGCCCACTTCTGACAAGGAGGCAGGTTGATAAACCTCCCAATAGGGCCCATTTTCAGTGTGGTCCTTTGGTGTGAAGTTCTTCACATTTGGTTTTTTTAGGGCAGCCAGCATTTTTCTAGGCTCTCAAGGATTTATTCAAGCAAACAAAGCTCCCAGGAGACTGGTGCACAACTTATCTATTGCTGTGTTTATTTACAATGGCATCTTTACTTTTCCCCCAACAAAGCATTTGGACACAGAATTATTTGTCAGAGAATCTGAGCCCTGGGCTCAGGGAAGGGGCCTAAGAATCTTATCCAAAGTGGAAAAACATTGCTGATTCATCCCAGGGCCCCTGGACACTTCTTTGACTTATGGTTTTTGCCTTCTCTTTTCCTAGGATTATGTAGTTCCTGCTTCTGCTCACACATCCCCACTCCCAGCTATATTAATACTATTGATAAATGTATAGACTATAATGGGCTTCCCTGGTGGCTCTCTGGTTCCTCTGCCTTTTATAAATCCAGCTTGAACATTTTGAAGTTTGTGGTTCACGTATTATTAAAGCCTGGCATGGAGAATTTTGAGCATTACTTTGCTAGCTTGTGAGATGAGTGCAATTGTGTGGTAGTTTGAGCATTCTTTGGCATTGCCTTTCTTTGGGATTGGAATGAAAACTGACCTTTTCCAGTTCTGGGGCCACTGCTGAGTTTTCCAGATTTGCTGGCATATTGAGTGCAGCACTTTCAAAGCATCACCTTTCAGGATTTGCAATAGCTCAACTGAAATTCCATCACCTCCACCAGCTTTGTTTGTAGTGATGCTTCCTAAGGCCCACTAGACTTTGCATTCTAGGCTGTCTGGCTCTAGGTGAGTGATTACACCATTGTGATCATACCCCCCACTTTCTTCAATTTAAGTCTGAATTTGACAATAAGGAGTTCATGATCTGAGCCACAGTCAGCTCCCGGCCTTGTTTTTGCTGACTGTAGAGAGCTTCTCCATCTTTGGCTGCGAAGAATATAATCAACCTGATATCAGTGTTGACTATCTGGTGATGTCCATATGTAGAGTCTTCTCTTGTATTGTTGGAAGAGTCTGTTTGCTATGACCAGTGCATGAGGACTTTATGGAGGAGATATCTGGACAAAATCATGAAGCCTGGCTTTTTGAAGGTTATCAAAAAGTACAGAGAAATAATTAAAGCAGGAAAGTGGAATGCCACATGGCATGTAGGGGATACGAATAGATTGGTGTGAACTAGTAAGTGCCATAGATACACAGTTTGTGATGATTGCTGTGATTATTTGTTGTGTCTATTTTTACATTCCCTAGGGTAGACGTTCCTTAAACAGTAAGACCATGTCTTATAGTTAAGTTTTGGGTTTTTTTTTGACACACATAAAAAAAAATAAGATTAGATAACAAGGTGATGGGTACGGAAGGGGAGTTCAGTTCAGTTCAGTTCAGTCGCTCAGTCATGCCCGACTCTTTCCGACCCCATGAATCGCAGCACGCCAGGCCTCCCTGTGGATCACCAACTCCCGGAGTTCATTCAAACACATGTCCATCGAGTCCATGATGACATCCAGCTGTCTCATCCTCTGTCGTCCCCTTCTCCTCCTGCCCCCAATCCCTCCCATCATCAAAGTCTTTTCCAATGAGTCACCTCTTCGCATGAGGTGGCCAAAGTACTGGAGTTTCAGCTTTAGCATCATACCTTCCAAAGAAATCTCAGGGTTGATCTCCTTCAGAATGGACTGGTTGGATCTCCTTGCAGTCCAAGGGACTCTCAAGAGTCTTCTCCAACACCACAGTTCAAAAGCATTAATTCATTGGCTCTCAGCCTTCTTTACAGTCCAACTCTCACATCCATACATGACCACAGGAAAACCATAGCCTTGACTAGACAGAGCTTAGGTGGCAAAGTAATGTCTCTGCTTTGGAATATGTTATCTAGGTTGGTCATAAATTTTCTTCCAAGGAGCAATTGTCTTTTAATTTAATGACTGCAGTCACCATGTGCAGTGATTTTGGAGCCCCCCAAAAATAAAGTCTGACATGATTTCCCCATCTATTTCCCATGAAATGATGGGACCAGATGCCATGATCTTCGTTTTCTGAATGCTGAGCTTTAAGACAACTTTCTCACTCTCCTCTTTCACTTTCATCAAGAGGCTCTTTAGTTCTTCTTCACTTTCTGCCATAAGGGTGGTGTCATCTGCATATCTGAAGTGATTGATATTTCTCCCAGCAGTCTTGATTCCAGCTTGTGTTTCTTCCAGTCCAGCATTTCTCATGATGTACTCTGCATACAAGTTAAATAAGAAGGGTGACAATATACAGCCTGACGTACTCCTTTTCCTATTTGGAACCAGTCTGTTCCATGTCCAGTTCTAACTGTTGCTTCCTGACCTGCATACAGATTTCTCAAGAGGCAGGTCAGGTGGTCTGGTATGCCCATCTCTTGAAGAACTTTCCACAGTTTATTGTGATCCACACAGTCAAAGGCTTTGGCATAGTCAATAAAGCAGAAATAGATGTTTTTCTGGAACTCTCTTGCTTTTTCCATGATCCAGTGGATGTTGGCAATTTAATCTCTGTTTCCTCTGCCTTTTCTAAAACCAGCTTGAACATCAGGAAGTTCATGGTTCATGTACTGCTGAAGCCTGGCTTGGAGAATTTTGAGCATTACTTTACTAGCATGTGAGATGAGTGAAATTGTGCAGTAGCTTCAGCATTCTTTGGCATTGCCTTTCTTTGGGATTGGAATGAAAACTGACCTTTTCTAGTCCTGTGGTCACTGCTGAGTTTTCCAAATTTGTTATATTGAGTGCAGCACTTTCACAGCATCATCTTTTAGGATTTGCAATAGCTCCACTGGAATTCCATCACCTCCACTAGCTTTGTTCGTAATGATGCTTTCTAAGGCCCACTTGAATTCACATTCCAGGATGTCTGGCTCTAGATGAGTGATCACACCATCGTGATTTTCTGGGTCATGAAGATCTTTTTTGTACAGTTCTTCAGTCTGTTCTTGCTACCTCTTTTCTTAATATCTTCTGCTTCTGTTAGGTCCAGACCATTTCTATCCTTTATTGAGACCATCTTTGCATGAAATGTTCCCTTGATATCTCTAATTTTCTTGAAGAGATCTCTAGTCTTTCTCATTCTGTTGTTTTCCTCTATTTCTTTGCATTGATCGCTGAAGAAGGCTTTCTTATCTCTTCTTGCTATTCTTTGAAACTCTGCATTCATATGCTTATATCTTTCCTTTTCTCCTTGGCTTTTCACTTCTCTTCTTTTCACAGCTATTTGTAAGGCCTCCCCAGACAGCCATTTTGCTTTTTTGCACTTCTTTTTCATGGGGATGGTCTTAATCCCTGTCTCTTATGCAATGTCACGAACCTCATTCCAGAGTTCATCAGGCACTCAATTTATAAGATCTAGGCCCTTAAATCTATTTCTCATTCCCACTGTATAATCATAAGAGATTTGATTTAGGTCATACCTGAATGGTCCAGCGGTTTTCCCTCCTTTCTTCAATTTGAGTCTGAATTTGGCAATAAGGAGTTCATGATCTGAGCCACAGTCAGCTCCTGTTCTTGTTGTTGTTGACTATATAGAGCTTCTCCATCTTTGGGTGTAAAGAATATAATCAATCTGATTTCGGTGTTAACCATCTGGTGATGTCCATGTGTAGAAAGATGGTATATTAGGCAACTTAGGAATCCCAAGAAGATTCTATTATCTAATTCTTGGCATTGCAAATGTGATGAGATATCATAGCTACAGATATGTTATCTTACAGAGCAAAAAGGATTTTGTAGATGGAATTAAGGCCTCTTATCAGTGACTTTAAGATAAAAGAATTATCCTGAATCTTTTGGATGGACTCAGTGTTTTTATAGGAATCCCGAAAAGCAGAGAGAGAAGAAGTCTTCAGAGACTGAAAGCACAAGAAGCAGGCCACATGCTCTGCTGGGTTCTCATGTTAAAGAGCTGGGATCTCAGTCCTGCCACTCCCGGGTACTGCCACTCCCGTGAATAAGCCTGGAAGTGGGCTCTCCCGCTGACCCTCCTGATAAGAGCCCAGGCTCGCTGACCGACACCTTGACGTTGGTCTTACGAGACCCGGAGAAGGTTACCTAGTCACACTGTGCTAGATATCCGACCCACAGAAACCATGAACATTTGCGTTGTTTTAAGCCACTAAGTTGGTTGCAAACGTTTACAGTGGCTTTGGGAAGCTAACAGAGATGACATGGTTTCTTCTGCCCCTCTGTCTCTTCCCCTTCCCCTCCTCTCTTCCTCATCTAGTTCAGTCTGAGGTTCTCTGCAGCCTTCAGAAAAAGGCAGATACCAGAGGAGTGCCACTGTCTTGATCTAGAAGGCAGTGGAGGCTAAATCGTTTGACAACCTGGGCTAAATGTTGAGCCTCCGGGCTGCTAAGTCGCTGGTTGAAGGCACTCAGGAAGTGGCTTCCATGCGAAGATTTCTGGGCTGCTTTCATTCCGCTCTTACCAGCTCAGGGTGCCTAAGCAGAAATCAACTTATCCAGACACCTTACTCATCCTCTCCTCTTCTCCCCTGACTCTTGGTCCCTCTGCCAAAGTTCCTTCCTGACAAAGTGCCTTGAAGATGAAGTGGAATTTGTCACTCACACCTCTTTCAAAACTCCCTTCCCTAGAGACTGTCTTAATTTCGTGCTGGCCAGATTTGGGGAATTAGCACTAACATATGAACACAGTTTATTCCATCCTGATAGGGAGAATTTGCAGACCCCAAGGGCAAGTTTCTTAAGTCTGAGTTTTTCATTCATTACACAAAGGTAGCATTTTATTTATTCCTTCCTTCCTTTGGTTACCATTGTGAAGGTTTCTGTTCTTTGCCTTTTACAAAATAATCACTCCCTGATTTTGGTCAATGTATTTCTTAAGATACAAAGCCAGCTCCTCTGTGAAGATTTTCTTGATTCTCTGAGGTATGGCCATCCCTCCCTCCTGTTTTTGCACTTCCCATGGATATAATCCTCATCAGGCTGTACTGAGTTCTCTGTTGATGTGTGGCCTCCCCTTCTGGACTGTAGTTCCTTATGTATCTTGTCTTCCCAGTAGCCAGAATAATGTGGGTGCCCAGGGGTTGCTCAACAAAAGGAGGGGAAAAGAGCATGAATGCAGAAGCAGCCTGCTGAAACAGACAGATGGGACCTGCCAGATTGCACAAAGCAGCTGGGTGTGAGGTATAAAATCCAAGGCAGTTAATTAAAAACATTTTTATTTGACCTGATTAAAAAGAAGTTAAAGAGATTGAGGTTTCTGCTGAGGAATTAGGAAGGGACATGAGTTAGGTGAGTCATAATCACTGTGGAAGGGAGAGGGGCCAGCTTGTTCTTGGCTGGAGAGTTAAGCCCAGCCACTAGCTAGCTCACAGTGACCTGGGTCCTAGGGCTTTCCACCCCAGGCAATGGGGATTTGCATTCCCGGAGCACTGAGAGCTCTTCCAATGGACACAAATGTGTTGGCTGAGCAGGCTGGGATGAGCAGCTGTGGTTCACACTGTGCCTGTGCTGGGTGGAGTCCAAGCCAGCATCAAGGGAGGGGAAGCAGAAAGTTCAGGCCCCAATATTTTGGGGTTGCATAGTTATTGCTTTTATTTAGAAGTATACCCATTATGACCTTCAAATTTTTCTATGTAGAGGCAATGTATATTCCAATATTTATCTTCTCTCAGTGGAACCCCTGTCTCTGTATTTGTTGATATGCTTAGTGCCTTTAGGTAGAGAATAGGGAAGCTAAAATGGTTTTGCAGTATCCTTTAATAACAGGAAACACCAGCTGCGTTGGAGCCCAGTGGCGCATGCTTTTTAGAAGACTGACATGAAAGCAACTTCCTCTTAAAATTGCCCCCCTTCCATGCCTCAAGGCACAGAATCCTCCCTGGGAAGGACCTCACCAACCAGAGAACAAGTAAGATGTGCCCTTTGTCTTTCAATTGGGAAAAACAGGTCCTGTGAAGGACATTAACCAGCCTAAGACGAGAGCAGCCAAGGTTTATTGTACGAGTCTCTCTTTCATCAAAGATGAAGCTTTCTCATTGTGAAAACTCACTGGGTAAAGGAAAAAACAGATTTCTTGACCTGCTTAGCTTGATGGGCTCTAGATTGATAAAGGATAGAGAAGGGTTTTGCTTTGATGCTGGGAGAGAAGCAGTGAGACCGTAGGTGCACAGTACCTGCTGCTGAAGGGCTCGAGCAGGTGGAGAAGTACAGGTGACATTAGGTCATCACCACAATCAGAGCTGCGCAGTTTTTGTGAATTTCAGTGCCTTGTTCCAAAACAAGCTAGAGATTAAGTGGTTAACTAACAGTCTATGAGACCTTGTACCTGGGAGCTTAGATCTGCTTCTCTCTTGGGCATCAGGTATCAATATTCCTGGGAGAGGTTTCAGTTCAGTTCAGTCGCTCATTTGTGTCCGACTCTTTGCGACCCCATGAACCGCAGCATGCCAGATCTCCCTGTCCATCACCAACTCCTGGATTTACCCAAATTCATGTCCTTTGGTCGGTGATGCCATCCAGCAATCTCATCCTCTGTCGCCCCCTTCTCTTCCTGCCCTCAATCTTTCCCAGCATCAGGGTCTTTTCAAATGAGTCAACTCTTCACATCAGGTAGCCAAAGTATTGGAGTTTCAGCCTCAACATCAGTCCTTCCAATAAATACCCAGGACTGATCTCCTTTAGGATGGACTGGTTGGATCTCCTTGCAGTCCAAGGGACTCTCAAGAGTCTTCTCCAACACCACAGTTCAAAAGCATCAATTCTTCAGCGCTCAGCTTTCTTCACAGTCCAACTCTCACATCCTTACTTGACCACTGAAAAAGCCATAGCCTTGACTAGATGGACCTTTGTTGGCAAAGTAATGTCTCTGCTTTTTAATATGCTGTCTAGGTTGGTCATAACTTTCCTTCCAAGAAGTAAGTGTCTTTTAATTTCATGGCTGCAGTCACCATCTGCAGTGATTTTGGAGCCCCCAAAAATAAAGTTTGACACTGTTTCCACTGTTACCCCATCTATTTCCCATGAAGTGATGGAACCAGAGGCCATGATCTTAGTTCTCTGAATGTTGACTTTAAGCCAACTTTTTCACTCTCCACTTTCACTTCCATCAAGAGGCTTTTTAGTTCCTCTTCACTTTCTGCCATAGGGTGGTATCATCTGCATATCTGAGGTTATTGATATTTCTCCCGGCAATCTTGATTCCAGCTTGTGTTTCTTCCAGTCCAGCGTTTCTCATGATGTACTCTGCATATAAGTTAAATAAGAAGGGTGACAATATACAGCCTTGGCATACTTCTTTTCCTATTTGGAACCAGTCTGTTGTTCCATGTCCAGTTCTAACTGTTGCTTCCTGACCTGCATATAGATTTCTCAAGAGGCAGGTCAGATGGTCTGGTATGCCCATCTCTTGAAGAATTTTTCACAGTTTGTGATCCACACAGTCAAAGGCTTTGGCATAGTCAATAAAACAGAAATAGATGTTTTTCTGGAACCCTCTTGCTTTTTTGATTATCCAGCAGATGTTGGCAATTTAATCTGTTGTTCCTCTGCCTTTTCTAAAACCAGCTTGAACATCTGGAAGTTCACAGTTCATGTACTGCTAAAGCCTGGCTTGGAGAATTTTGAACATTACTACTAGACAAAAGGATTCTTCTTTTTTATTAATTTGTTTATTTTAATTGGAGGCTAATTACTTTAAATACTGCAGTGGTTTATGCCATACATTGACATGAATCAGCCATGTGTGTACGTGTGTTCCCCATCCTGAACCCCCTCCCAGCTCCCTCCCCATCCCATCCCATCCCTCAGAGGTATCCCAGTGGACCAGCCCTGAGTGCCCTGTCTCATGCATTTAGCCTGGACTAGTGATCTAGTTCACATATGGTAATATACGTGTTTCGATGTTATTCGCTCAAATTATCCCATCTTTGCTTTCTCTGACAGAGTCCAAAATTCTGTTCTTTACACCTGTGTCTCTTTTGCTGTCTTGCATATAGGGTCTTGGTAGGGTGGCGCAGTAGCAAGCACTTTGGAATTCAGCCTCCACTGCTCAACAGCATAGTGACCTTGCCAAATTTTCTTTCAGTTGAAGTTTCCTTAATTTGACAATATTGAAAATTAACCTTTGAATCATGGGTTTGTTGTGAAGATTAAATTATTTAGCATATAGAGGACTTCTACTTTAAATGGCCTCAGGCAATCGGATCTTAAAAGGTTTTCCTCCCAGTTGCTCTGTGAATGTTAATAAAATGAAAGAGAAACAGTTCTGAAAATAGAGTCAATCATCTGAATATTTGGGGGAAACTTCCCAACTATAATTCTAATGAAAGATGGGCCAGGTACTTATTGTCTCAAGGCCTCTTTTTCTAATCTGTACAAGTGATTTATAATATTGTCCAAGAACTGAGTATTTACCAGGCATAGCAAAATGGCCCCAGAATTCTCAGCTTCTTTGGTGGTTTTATGCCCAAGTCGTGAAATCTCCCATTGACCACCAGGGAGCTGGCATCCGATGCAAAAGCAAGAGAGTTTTTATTACCAAGCTCGAGCTAGGGCTAGGGCTCCCACCGTTACTGAGCAGCAGCTAAGAAGAGGAGCCTCAAACTCTGGGTTTCATTGCTTATATAGGGTATTCTCGCACCAAAAATGATACCTTCTGTGGAAGGGTTAGGTGTTGGGTTCTGATTGGTTTTCATTTCCCGGGTTCTGATTGGTTCCCATTTCCCGGGCTTAATTCAAATTTCCTGGGCAGGTCATAAGTCCTGAACGTAAAGTCAGGAGATCCTGATCTGGGATCTGATTAGCTCGTAGGTGGTGGGGTGAGGTCAGGGGATTTCCAAAGACTCTTAACTCTAAAATGGAGTCTTTTTTTTAACAAAATGGGGTGGCTTCAGTGGCACAGGTTCTGCCCACTGTCTGCTCTGTAAGGAATGGATGATAAGGAAGGACAGTCTCCTCTCTTCCCCCTGTCTACCCATAGTCAGAGAAAGATTTTGCTCCTTGAAACTGGCAGGCTCCTTTCTGAGGGGCCAGGGTCTTGCCTTCCATTTCCTATGCCCATTGGATTGAGTCTGTTCTGTTCAGAGTCTGGTTTTTCCATGTACCACCTAGGGAGGGCCTGGCTGTCATGCACTTCATCCTGAGGGCTGCTGTGGACAAAGGATGGAGGAAAGGTGAGTCCTGGGAACAGGGAATTCTGGGAACAGGTGGCAGCTTACAGATTTTTGCCAACTGCAAATGGTTGAGAGAAAACTCGCAGCTTCCCCTCACCTTTACTAGGGATTACATTCTTCGCCTTAAAGACAGGCCTAAAATCAGAGCAGTAGGAAATACACTAGTCGCTAGAGTTTAGAGTCAGGGAGCTGAACGTCAGTCTCTCTTCTAGATTTAACTCTGAGAAGGGATTCTTCTTGGCTTTGGCACTTACTAGCTATGTTATTTTTGGAGAAGGCAATGGCACCCCACTCCAGCACTCTTGCTTGGAAAATCCCATGGACGGAGGAGCCTGGAAGGCTACAGTCCATAGCGTCGCTGAGGGTTGGACACGACTGAGTGACTTCACTTTCACTTTTCACTTTCATGCATTGGAGAAGGAAATGGCAACCCACTCCAGCATTCTTGCCTGGAGAATCCCAGGGACGAGGGAGCCTGGTGGGCTGCCATCTATGGGGTCGCACAGAGTTGGACATGACTGAAGTGACTTAGCAGCAGCTGTGTTATTTTAGATAAAGTATTCCACATCTCGAGTTTCTCATTTCTAAAATAGGGACTGTAATATATGCGTCATAGGGCTGTAAGGGAGATTAAATTAGCCCTCAGTACATGCACCTGGTCCTTAGTTCAGACATTTTAGTGCATAAGGCCTCAAAATATCGATAAATATATTATTATCAATACAACTTAGCGACTGAAACAAAAATGCCTCGTCTAGTGTCTGCACTGGAGGAGAGGCAGGCAAAGTAAACCATCCACTCTGTTAATAAACAAAGGCCTCACTAGGAAGAAACATGTTTAAGAATGAAATAGCAAAAAAAGAAAAGAAACAACAAATAGAATAAGGCCTCAACGAATCCTGAAGCAAAAATGACTTATCAGATTTATCATTAGGGTACAGAAGAGCATTTACCCAACACATGTGTTTTAGAAAACATTGCCTTTGTAAAACAAGAATAAGCAAAGAAAGAGAGGTGATACAATGAGATGCAAAGTCAACAGGTGAGATGGCAAGAAAGCTAATTGAACTTTAAAAAGATTTTCAGAAAAATGAGACAAATTACCCTAACTGTAGATCCAATGTTGATGTAACCCCACAGAAAGGAGTTACCCCAAGTGACACTGCAAGTGAGCACGGCACTTCTGCAACAATAAAGGCATGTTCTCCAGAGACAAAAGGAGCTGCAAAATATCTTAAACGTGTTCAGTAATGATACTGGCGACAGTAGTGTTAGTATTGCTACTCTGAGGCCTGTGTATCATGGAATAAATCAAACTAATTATTCTGTTATTGACATTGAAATCTGAGACTTTTGGAATAATTGGAAGGTGAGAAAGATGTAAGATGGATAAGGTTAAGCTTTAAAAACTCTGTAACTCTGCATTTAACTCGTCATTGTGAACTGTCTTTTACCTGAAATTATTTTCCTGTTGACTAAGAAGGCCTAGAAGTAATGACAAGCCCAGTAAGCAGTGAGCATTCCTAGTTCAGACTGTCCTTTCTTTTTTCTTTTTTTGGCCTCACTGTGTGGCAGGTCGGACTTGCCCTACTAAGGATTAAACTCTCACTTCCTGCAGTGGAAGCGTGGACTCTTAATCACTGGACCACCAGCGAAGTCCCAGATTCTCATTTCTAATACCATTTACTATTGAGAGGAACCAGAGACTCTTGGAGAATTGACTGATTCCTGCTCTGGGGAAGAAAAGGTTCAAGATGAACCTAAAATAACTTGCCATACTAGACAGGAATGAGGCTTCCCAGGTGGTGCAGTGGTAAGGAACCCACCTGCCAGTGCAGGAGACACAAGAGATGGGTTCGATCCCTGTGTTGGGAAGATCCTCTGGAGTAGGAAATGGCAACCCGCTCTAGTATTCTTGTCTGGAGAATCCCACAGACAGAGGAGCCTAGTGGGCTACAGTCCATGGGGTTGCAAAGAGGTGGACACCACTTAGTGACTGAGCACAGTGCAACGCAGCACAGATAGCAAAGAGGCTTTAAGATACTCCTAGAGATGTGTCAATGTACTTAAGAGATTACCTGAAGAAGCTCCTACTGGCTACAGATAGGACAAATAGATCATCCAGAAGGGCAAAAACTGCAATGGATTAAAACTTATCAATCAGGTTTTAACGCATGTGTTCATAATGATAATAATAATGGAAAGCTTGCCAGTAACTTTTGAAAGGATATCAAGGAATCACCTTGTGGTTTTAAAATCTAGATAATAAAGGAAAAATATAAAAATTTATCCTGTTTTCATTTTAGGATTTCTTCCTCTGGATCATGGGTTGAGGAGGAATAGCTTTTCTGTATAGAGGAATATCAGCTGAAATTCAAAGACTGATCACTTTAATCCATTTTGTGGTCTCTAATGCATTAATGAATGCAGACAATGGAACCAGACAGTACATATAAGTATGAAAACATCACATTATGTGAGACAACCAGAATTTATGTATGTCCTGATGGAAATAAACACCACCACCTCTGAAAGAGTCTTGCTTGTGTGTGTGTGTGTGCGCGTGCATGTGCATGCACACACATATACAGAAAGGAGAAATGTGGGAGAATGAATAAATATATATTTCAGGGTGTTGCCAATGTCATAGTCTTCCAGTATAAGCTTTGGAGATCACCTTATTTGCAGGATCACAGTAAAGTAAGCTATTTCCCTAGAACTTTTAACTCTGACCCTGATGAAACTTTAACTCAAATACCAATTTTCAGGAAGCACAGGGGACAAACGAACATGTCAATGATACCACAGGGATGCAATCAGCAAATCCAAAGTGTAGGAAATGCTACAGAACAAATGACCTAGTTTCTACAGAAAAACAGAAAAACAGCAAAAAACCAACGCACATAAACCTTCAAGGAAAATAAGAGAAGCAGAGGAAATCTACAAATCAGAAGAGATTCAATAGTCACATCAACTAAAAGTTGATTTCTATTAAAAAAACTATTAAAAAAAAACCCTGATAAAACGTTGGAAAAATCTGAACAGTGATTAAATATGTGTCTATGCTAAGGCATTATCATGAATTGTTTTAGGTATGATTGTGGAATTGTTGATATTTCTTCAAAAGAGGAGTCACCTTTTAGAGATACATAATGAAATACTAATACTTATATAGATGAGATGACTCTAATTTTGTAGGTATTTAAAATATCTCATAATAAAAGGATAATGAGAAAAAATGACTTCAGGAAAATAAGAATGCAAAACCAAATGAAAATCTGGTTATAGACTATGGGGAACAGAAACAACACTTAAAAAATCGTGATCACTGATGTAGAGAACAATCTCAGATAGTTCTCCTGCAATACAGAAGTGAAGTGCTTACGTGCTTTCATGAAGATGGTAGGAACTTAAGATATTTTTTTCCTCTGCTCCTAGACTTACTTTTCTACTTCATCCTGCTCCAACCAAAGCTAGAGCAAGGAGGAATTGCATGGGAAATGCCATATGGCAGTGGTTTCCTAAGGATGGGAATTTGTTCACATTCTGTACCGTATTAGTAGAGCAAGGCTAGAAGCTGGGCTCCCAACTGTCCTGTGCAAAAATGAAGTTCTAGGAAAACAGGTTATTTTCCAGGGTACTTGAAAACATGTTTATCTCCAAATCCTGAACTGAAAGCCTGTGACATCAGAAATTTCATGAAGTGTGTGAAATGTGTTTTTATTCATTTTTTCATAATCCTTCCACCTACTCACTGATACCTGAAATCTTTGGGGTTTGAGAATATAATATTATTCTTTGATACATAAAATTTCAGTGACTCCCTTTGCCTAAAATTAATATGGCAAGTTCCATATGGCTGTCAAGCCTTTCATTTACAAATGCTGTAATTCTTCAGCAAGTATGCTCTTTTCCATCTCTGCCAAGCCTCATCCAACCCATTCCTCAAGGCTCAACTCAAAAGCCTCTCCTTTCAGGAAGATTTTCCTGATCTAGTTTTGTATTTCATAACTTCTCTCTTTCTCTCTTCTCCTTCTCTTTTGAACTTTCACAAAGCTTGATCTGTATTTCTGATAATTTGTATCTTTTGCCTAATATTTATGTTGATGACTCATCTTTCCTGGTAGATTTGGGCTTTTGTGTTATTTATGTGTACTGCTAATAGACTCTCTCTCTCTCTCTCTACACACACACACACACACACACACACACACACACACACACACAGACTAAAACACAAATTAATATAATTCTCTGTTCTCCAGATAAATTTAATGCATTTATGTTTTGCATGATTACTGAACTCTTTACCCTTATTTCTGGGGCTTCCCTGTTGGCTCAGACAGTAAATAATCTGCCTGCAGTGTGGGAGATCTGGGTTCGATCTATGGGTTGGAAAGCTCCCCCGGAGGAGCAAATGGCAACCCACTCCAGTATTCTTGCCTGGAGAATTCCATGGACAGAGGAGCCTGCTGAGCTACAGTCCATGGGGTCACAAGGAGTCAGACACAACTAAGTGAATAACATACACACACACGCACACACTCATTTCTATGTCAATTCCTATTGCTCATCATATTCTTTTTGGATTTATTTTTATATCATTTTTTGCTCTCTGAATTGATAAAATTTTCTTAAGTTCCATGATTAGATCTGATAGACAGAGTGCCTGAAGAACCATGGACGGAGGTTCGTGACATTGTACAGGAGGCAGTGATCAAGACCATCCCCCAAGAAAAAGAGATGCAAAAAGGCAAAATGGCTTTCTGAGGAGGGCTTCCAAATAGCTGAGAAAAGAAGAGAAGCTAAAGGCAATGGAGAAAAGGAAAGATATACCCATTTGAATGCAGAGTTCCAAAAAATAGCAAAGAGAGATAAGAAAAGACTTCCTCAGTGATCAATGCAAAGAAATAGAGGAAAACAATAAAATGGGAAAGACTAGAGATCTCTTCAAGAAAATTAGAGATACCAAGGGAACATTTCATATAAAGATGGGCACAATTAAGTACAGAAATGGTATAAAGCTAACAGAAGCAGAAGACATTAAGATGAGGTGGCAAAAATCCACAGAACTGTACAAAAAAGATCTTCATGACCCAGATAAACGTGATGGTATGATCACTCACCGAGAGCCAGACATCCTGGAATGCTAAGTCAAGTGGACCTTAGGAAGCATCACTACGAACAAAGCTAGTGGAGGTGATGGAATTTCAGTTGAGCTATTTCAAATCCTGAAAGATGATGGTGTGAAAGTGCTGCACTCAATATGCCAGCAAATCTGGAAAACTCAGCAGTGGCCACAGGATGGAAAAGGTCAGTTTTCATTCCAATCCCAAAGAACGGCAATGCCAAAGAATGTTCAAACTACCAATTGCACTCATTTCACATGCTGATAAAGTAATGTTCAAAATTCTGCAAGCAAGGCTTCAACAGTGCATGAACCATGAACTTCCAGATGTTAAGCTGGTTTTAGAAAAGGCAGAGGAACCAGAGATCAAACTGCCAACATCTGTTGGATCATCAAAAAAGCAAGAGAGATCTCCCTTAAAATCTATTTCTGCTTTATCAACTATGCCAAAGACTTTGTGTGGATCACAATAAACTGTGGAAAATTCTGAAAAAGATGGGAATACCAGACCACCTGACTTGCCTCCTGAGAAATCTATATGCAGGTCAAGAAGCAACAGAACTGGACATGGAACAACAGACTGGTTCCAAATCAAGAAAGGAGTACATCAAAGCTGTACATCGTCACCTTGCTTATTTAACTTAGACGCAGAGTATATCAGGAGAAATTCTGGGCTCGATGAAGCACAAGATGGAATCAAGATTGCTGGGAGAAATATCAATTACCTGAGATACACAGATGACATCACCCTTTTGGCAGAAAGCAAAAAATAACTAAAGAGCCTCTTGGTCAAAGTGAAAGAGGAGAGTGAAAAGTTGGCTTAAAACTCAGCATTCAGAAAACTAAAATCATGGCATCCAGTCCCATAACTTCATGGCAAATAGATGAGGAAACAATGAAAAAAGTGAGAGACTTTATTTTTTGGGGGCTCCCAAATCACTGGAGATGGTGACTGCAGTCATGAAATTAAAAGTCCCTTGCTCCTTGGAAGAAAAGCTATGACCAACATAGATAACATATTAAAAAGCAGAGACATTACTTTGCCAACAAAGGGCTGTCTAGTCAAGGCTATGGTTTTTCTAGTAGTCATGTATGGATGTTAGAGTTGGACTATAAAGAAAGTTAAGCGCCAAAGAATTGATGCTTTTGAACTATGTTATTGAAGAAGACTCTTGAGTCCCTTGGACTTCAAGGAGATCCAACCTGTCAATCCTAAAGGAAATCAGTCCTGAATATTCATTGGAAGCACTGATGCTTAAGCTGAAACTCCAATACTTTGGTCACCTGATATGAAGAGCTGACTCATTTGAAAAGACCCTGATGCTGGGAAAGATTGAAGGTGGGAGGAGAAGGGGACAACAGAAGATGAGCTGGTTGGATGGCATCACCAACTCAATGGACATGAATTTGAGTAAGCTTTGGGAGTTGATGATGGACTGGCAAGCCTGGTGTGCTTCAGTCCGTAGGGTTGCAAAGAATTGGACACAACTGAGTGACTGAACTGAACTGAACTGAAGCTTCCTTCTGTTTGGCAAGCCCATGTTGGTTACATTTCTTATAATGGTTACTTTTAGATTTGAACATATATATTAATTATGCATTTATGCATTTCAGTATCTCTCTACTCTCTTCTAAACATAGAAAATGTAGAAAAAGGCTTTAGCACACTTTGTTGCATACATTCTTTTATTCTGCCAATCTTATTGTTTTCTAATGCTTTGTTTCCAGATTTTAATACAAATATTTTAGTTTTATTATTATAGTTACACTTTTTGGTCACTTTCCTTACTAACGATTGTTTTCTGTACAAGAAACTGCTGTTCACATTTTTTTCTTATTAAAATATGTTATTCAGTATTTTTATCAGTGAGAATGTGTGAGTGGTTAGCTTTCTGTTTTGTAAGTATCAGAATATATTTATTTTGCCATAACTTGTGACTGAAGATTTGTAAATACAATAATTCCAGGTGACAATTATGTCCCATCAGCAGTGAGAGATGCCATCCCATTTTTTCCTGAGATCCATTGCTGCTTATGAGAATTTGAGAGCAATTTATTTGTCTCTTCTTATGCCTTCTATGCTTTCTCTGTATTTTGCATTGTCATTGCAGCTAATCTAGGTATGGATTTATTTCTATCCCTCTTATTTTACTTTTAATTTTAAGAATTCTCATCATTTTTAATGCCAAAATTTTTTGGCCATTATTTCTTCATATTGCTTCTTTATTCCTTCTACTTTTTACTTTGGGTACTCTTATTAGACAAATGTTAGAGCCATTCAGTTTTGTCTATGCATCTCTTACTTTCTTCTTCATTAATCTCTCAACCTCTGAGTAAGATCCTCAGAGATCTTCCAATTCATCAATGTCTAGATGAGTCCACCAGTTCAGTTGAACTCTGTCTAATCTGGAGTTCATTGCACCTGTATCAGCCCATTTTAAAACAGTTTTCTGTGGCCATGTTTTACTTCCCAGGATTTAGAATGAATTCTTTTCAATATTAACCTCATATGCCTGTTTTTTTTTTTAAAATAGAAAATGCTTACTTTTTAGCTGGATTATAAAAAGCCTCAAATGAAAACATTGCCCAGTTGCCTTCACCATAGTTCCTTGTGTCTTCTCTGCAGCCTCACTTGGGAACACCCAGGCTGTGTTGCCACTGCTCTCTGTCAGCTGCAGGCAGGGTAAGGGTGTTACCATATAAGAGTATATTAATCATGCTGGTACATTGGCAAAGGTGCTACAGGGGGTCCATGGTCACCATAGCAACTCACACGTTTTGATGATGCTTTTTCTTTTATTTTCTTTTACTTTAAGGAAGGATGCTTGGACCACACACGCTGAAACTATGCAAACTCCAGTCCATAAATCTACTTATTCTAAGTTATTAAGTCTCAAACAACTGTGCACTAATGTTATCTATAGGTATCAATATTACTAGGCTCTAAATTATTTAATTTTAATTCCTAGTCTGGCAATGAGCTAAAAATCATAAATAATTTGCTAAACAATTGCAACTCATTTGCTGAAGTTATTTCATCAGATTTCTTAATTAGAAGAGTGTTATTGAAAGTATATCTAAAAACTTAATAAAAGGTTTTATGTATCTTTTGATTTCTAAAACTAATAGGGTTGCTTCCAAAACTAATGTATTATTTTCAAATAATTCAGAATAGATTTAATTGGTTGTGAAAGCCATAGTTTGGGGAATACTTTAAACCAAATTTAAGTTCTTTAATTTATCTAGACCTAAGTGATTTGTTC
>SJYF01000651.1:4802365-4813257 GCA_006410515.1 Procapra przewalskii
TTTTCAAATTTTATTACCCACTACAAAAATTCCGTCAGGTGACACTTGGCTTGACTCCACTGACCGTGATTTTTGTGAGATTGTCCTTTGATTGCTACAGAGCTGTTATGCTACAGAGCTGTTATGCTCAGGGCTGAGCGCTGCACGGGTGAGAACTGGAAGACTTGGCATCTCCAAGGGGGCTCAAATTCATCTGCACTCTGCGCTGGGGAGGGGATGAGCTTTTTGTGGGGACTTTGAGCCAGGACTGGAAGATCTTTCGCTTGGGCACTTTTGCCATTCCTTATTTGTGGTGTCTGGTTCTGTTTTGTTTCACGTTTGTCGTTGTTCTTTTCAAAATGAATGTTATTCTTGCATTATCTTTGAGGATCTTAAATATACCAGTTGTAAAGTCAATATGTGATTGTTTAAAGTTTTTGCATTTTGTTGAGAGTGAACGCATCCTCTCATTACTTATTTTGCTGTCCATCCTTCTTAGTGTGACCTTATATGTGTTGCAGTTCTAGTTTCCTCTGGGCTCGTACTGAGAGGGGGTATTTTGTTTCCCTTCTCTGCACTCCCTTCTCTCTGCCCCGCAGATCGATGGTTGTCTCCATCTGGCCAAATGGAACCTCACATGTAGCCCTTCCCTCCCATGCTGGCATTACCATCCTATCAGAGCTATTCCATGCCCAGGAATTGGTCCTGCATCAACAGCCTTGTCTTCTCCCTCCCAGAGCTGCTGTTGCTGCCACAGGCGGCTTTCCCAGGGAGTGGTCACAGCTTGTTTCACATGAGGCTGTTGCTCCAAGCCCTATTTTATGTGGCAGGATGGCTCTTTCCCTCCATTACCATTGAGGTTTGGGGTCTTCATTATTTCTGGAAGTGGAATCCCCATCACTTATAGTTTTGATCTGATATTAACAAGGGCATTACCTTCATGGATTTGCATTTGGTTTGTCTTCTGTTTTGGGTTTACTAAGAAATTTCTTTTCTCTCTGCAAGGGGTTTTGTCTTAATTTTAAAAATCCAATGAAGAAAATTCAAATATAAATGTTCTTTTTAGAGTGGAGGAGGTAATTTAAAGCAGGAAATCTTGACTAGAATTCTGGCTTTGAGTTCTTGAACAGGGGATTTGAGTGTTCTTCCTCGGTAAATGTTTAGAGTTAGCATCACACTTTGATAGCTCACAGCCAAATATTTACTGAATAAATAATTCATCTGGTTGAGTAGCTTTCAAACTTAATCTTCAGTACTGGAACTTTCATTTTCTCAAATAAAATCTTATATACAAGTCCCTAATACATAAATATATAAAAGTGACATTTTATTAGTATTTAGTTATTTTATTAAGTTCACATTTTTTGATGTTTGTTTATTTTAATATCAGTTATTAAGTTCAGGAAGACCTTGGAAAAATGAACATTTTTTCAATTTCTATGGTTGAGAAGAGCTATTGTTTTAGCCTAAGCTTCTAATTTTTTTGTTTCCTTTTTTAAATTCTTTTTTTGCTTTCTTCTTCTCTCCAATTTCTCTTTTCTTTCTTCCTCTCTCTTTTTTCTTCCTCCCTCCATCCTTCCCTCCTTTCCTTCCATTTCTTCTTTCTCTTTTTTCCCAGTTATTTCTATTTGTTTTCCCATTATCCTTAAAGTACCTCCACAAGTGGAAGAGTCTATTAGCAGACATGGTTTGAGTCAGTAGGGCAGTGTGGTCCCCTGTGGGGGCAGTTGGTGACTTACAGGTTACACTGTAAGTCAGTGTCAGAGGTGGAGTAAGACCCAATTTTCTGGTCTCGGTTCCACATGGGAGTCTTTTCTTTCACTATGGTATCATGTTAAAGAGAGGTGAAGCAGCCTTGGGAGGAGTTTTACCACCTCCCCTTGTCTGACATGACCAGTCATGCTACAGACAAGTCAAATTTCAGGCCCATCTTTTCCATGCCCTTGCTTGTTTCACTCTTCTCCCAGGCCCTCTTGCTCAGTGTAAACAACAGGAAAGAGCTGGAACAACGGACACTTGCTGTCCTCAGATGGTGGCCTGGCCCTGAATGTCAGTAGAGGGACCTCTCCTGAGCATCCCTTCATATAGAAACAGAATTTGAACAAACATTGTGGGTAGTGATCAGTGACAGGTCCTGATGGTCATTCTTTCTTACTGTTCTCTGCTGCTTTCTGAACAGAATCTGGTTACAAATGTCCATAGGAAGGAGATGTGAAGGGATTAAAGTTGAGAGAAGCAACCAAAGGTCTAATGGTATGCTGGTAAATGTATAACCACCAGCCTTCTGAAAACCAGAGTCTTAGTTTGTAGAATTTTTCAGTTTCAATGGTGTAAGTACCTCACCAGAGCCAATTTCAAGCTACCAACAATTTAACATGAGGTTTGGAAAATTCAAAAAAGGTAACAGCTTTTCTCAGGCTGGTACAAGTTGGCTCTAGTACATTGCTGGCCGATAGACACATGGGCAAAGGGTGCCTGTGCCAAGTACTCAGGGCTTGCACTTCAAGTGGAGCTTCGAGTCCATGTGTGAGCCTCCAGCTGTTCTTCAGACTTTGCTCTAGGATGCCCAGTTGGTTCTCATTTCCTCAACCTTTTTCTCCTGCTGCTCCTCTAGCTTCTAGTCCAGCTGGTGTGACTTTCATCTTAAGGGCCTCTGTGCTTGCTTGAAGGTTCACGGTGGTAGGTGTTTAGATAAACAGTCATCACAACTAAAATTTGAATCTGGTTTTCTTTGCAATTTGGAAAGAGAGAAATGACTAATTATGAAGGGTAGCCTTATCCTTATTACAGAACTATGTAGGAACTTGTTAGAGTAAATGAAACAAAGCCTGCCTCCTTGAGTTACCCATGAATACATACTCCAGCTGAATAATAGCTGGAAGGAAGTGGAATAACAGTGGAAAGAAAAGAAAATGTCTTCACATTCCAGGATGTCTGGCTCTTGATGAATGATCACACCACTGTGATTATCTGGGTCATGAAGATCTTTTTTGTATAGTTCTTCTGTGTATTCTTGCCACCTCTTCTTAATATCTTCTGCTTCTGTTAGGTCCATACCATTTCTGTCCTTTATCAAGCCCATCTTTGCATGAAATGTTCCTTGGTATCTCTAATTTCCTAGAGAGCGTATTAAAAACCAGAGACATTACTTTGCCAATGGAGTTCTGTCTGGTCAAAACTATGGCTTTTCCAGGAGTCATGTATAGATGTGAGAGTTTGACTATAAAGAAAGCTGAGCTCTGAAGAATTGATGCTTTTGAACTGTGGTGTTGGAGAAGAACCTTGAGAGTCCCTTGAACTACAAGGAGATCAAACTAGTCAATCCTAAAGGAAATCAATCTTGAATATATACTGGAAAGACATGCTGAAGCTTAAGCTCCAATACTTTGGCCACCTAATGCGAAGATCTGTCTCATTAGAAAAGACCATGATGGTGGGAAAGATTGAACACAGGAGGCGAAGGGGATGACAGAGGACAAGATGGTTGTATGGTATCACTGACTCAATGAACATGAGTTTGAGCAAGCTCTGCGAGATGGTGAAGGACAGAGAAGACTGGCATGCTGGAGTCCACAGGGTTGCAAATAGTTGGACATGACAGAGTGACTGAACAACAACTCCTTCCCCCACTTTGTCTACAGTCTGTTCTCTATGTCTTCATCTCCACTGCTGCCCTGCAAATAGGTTCATAATTACCATCTTTCTATAGTCCACATAATATGTTAATATATGATAATTGTTTTTCTCTTTCTGACTTACTTCACCCTTATATTAGGCTTTAGGTTCAGTTATCTCATTAGAACTGACTCAAAAGTGTTCCTTTTTATGGTTGAATAATATTCAGTTGTATATATGCACTACAACTTCCCCGTACATTCATCTACTGATGGACATCTAGGTTGTCTCCATTTCCTAACCATTGAGAATAGTGTGACGATGAACACTGGGGGCCATCTGTTTCTGTATTTAACATGTCAATAGACACACACCGTAGTTTATCTAAATACTCTTCATTTATTTTACTATTCAGTTCAGTTCAGCTCAGTGTCTCAGTCGTGTCCGACTCTTTGTGACCCCAAGAGTCGCAGCACACCAGGCCTCCCTGTCCATCACCAACTCCTGGAATGCGTCCATCGAGTCAGTGATGCCATACAGCTATCTCATCCTCGGTCGTTCCCTTCTCCTTCTGCCCCCAATCCCTCCCAGAATCAGAGTCTTTTCCAATGAGTCAACTCTTCGCATGAGGTGGCCAAAGTACTGGAGTTTCAGCTTTAGCCATCATTCCTTCCAAAGGAATCCCAGGGTTGATCTCCTTCAGAATGGACTGGTTGGATCTCCTTGCAGTCCAAGGGACTCTCAAGGTTCTACTCCAACACCACAGTTCAAAAGCATCAATTCATCAGTGCTCAGCCTTCTTCACGGTCCAACTCTCACATCCATACATGACCACTGGAAAAACCATAGCCTTGACTAGATGGACCTTAGTCGGCAAAGTAATGTCTCTGCTTTTGAATATGCTATCTAAGTTGGTCATAACTTTCCTTCCAAGGAAAGGAATTTAATTTCAGGCTGCAATCACCATCTGCAGTGATTTTGGAGCCCCCAAATATAAAGTCTGACACTGTTTCCACTGTTTCTCCTTCTATTTCCCATGGAGTGATGGGACCGGATGCCATGATCTTCATTTTCTGAATGTTGAGTTTTAAGCCAACTTTTTCACTCTCCTCTTTTACTTTCATCAAGAGGTTTTTAGCTCCTCTTCCCTTTCTGCCGTAAGGGTGGTGTCATCTGCATATATGAGGTGATTGATATTTCTCCTGGCAATCTTGATTCCAGCTTGTGTGTCTTCCAGTCCAGTGTTTCTCAGGATGTACTCTGCATAGAAGTTAAATAAGCAGGGTGACAATATACAGCCTTGATGTACTCCTTTTCCTATTTGGAACCAGTCTGTTGTTCTATGTCCAGTTCTAACTGTTGCTTCCTGGCCTGTATACAGATTTCTCAAGAGGCAGGTCAGGTGGTCTGGTATTCCCATCTCTTGAAGAACTTTCCACAGTTTATTGTGATCCGCACAGTCAAAGGCTTTGGCATAGTCAATAAAGCAGAAATAGATGTTTTTCTGGAACTCTCTTGCTTTTTCCATGATCCAGCGGATGTTGGCAATTTGATCTCTGGTTCCTCTACCTTTCCTAAAACCAGCTTGAGCATCAGGGAGTTCACGGTTCACGTATTGCTGAAGCTTGGCTTGGAGATTTTTGAGCATTACTTTACTAGCATGTGAGATGAGTACAATTGTGCAGTAGTTTGAACATTCTTTGGCATTGCCTTTCTTTGGGATTGGAACGAAAACGGACCTTTTCCAGTCCTGTGGCCACTGCTGAGTTTTCCAAATTTGCTGGCATATTGAGTGCAGCACTTTCACAGCATCATCTTTCAGGATTTGAAACAGCTCCACTGGAACACCATCACCTCCACTAACTTTGTAGTGATGCTTTCTAAGGCCCACTTGACTTCACATTCCAAGATGTCTGGCTCTAGATGAGTGATCACATCATCATGATTATCTGGGTCTTGAAGATCTTTTTTGTACAGTTCTTCTGTGTATTCTTGCCACCTCTTCTTAATATCTTCTGCTTCTGTTAGATCCAGATCATTTCTGTCTTTTATTTCTGTCCATCTTTGAGTGAAATGTTCCCTTGATATCTCTAATTTTCTTGAAGAGATCTCTAGTCTTTCCCATTCTGTTCTTTTCCTCTATTTCTTTGCACTGATTGCTGAAGGAGGCTTTCTTATCTCTTCTTGCTATTTTTTGGAACTCTGCATTCAGATGCTCATATCTTTCCTTTTCTCCTTTGCTTTTCGCCTCTCTTCTTTTCACAGTGATTTGTAAGGCCTCCCCAGACAGCCATTTTGCTTTTTTGCATTTCTTTTCCATGGGGATGGTCTTGATCCTTGTCTCCCGTACAGTGTTACGAACCTCATTCCATAGTTCATCAGGCAGTGTATCTATCAGATCTAGGCCCTTAAATCTATTTCTCACTTCTACTGTATAATCATAAGGGATTTGATTTAGGTCATACCTGAATGGTCTAGCAGTTTTCCCTACTCTCTTCAATTTTAGTCTGAATTTGGCAATAAGGCGTTCATAACTTTAACTTATTAAGAATACCTTTTCTTTACCATAGACATTGAAAAGATTTTTTCCAAAAATACTTTTTCCTAGTCTGTGTTTAAATATTGTATGTGATGACTTTTGATATACAGAACTTTAACTATTTCACATAGCCAAAATGCATGTGCCTGGCAGCCCCCATAAATATTTCTTTAATAAATCAAATAATTGTTTTCCTTTGCTTTTACATATTTAGAATGCTCTCTCATACTCAGATAGGAAACCATTCCTCTATGTCTCTCTCTCATTCGTTTCATATGTTTCGTTTCGACCTCTAGATCCAGAGCTCCAACTCCTCTTGTACACTGGATGGCAGTTTAGTTGCTAAGTTGCGTCTGACTTTTGCAACCCCATGGACATAGTCCGCCAGGCTCTTCTGTCCTTGGCATTTTCCAGGCAAGATACTGGAGTGGAGTGCCATTTCCTTCTCCATGGGATCTTCCCAACCCAGGGATCAAACCTGCATCTCCTGCATTGCAGGTGAATTCTTTACCCCCAGCCACCAGAGAAGTCCAGTCTTGTACATTAGTCAATAATATTTTGGGAGACTTTACGAAGCTCAGCTTTCCATACTCTCTGAGGGTATGACTTCAGAGTTTATTATTTTTTTAAAATAGCATCCCTCTCCTTTTCCCTAGGGTATTCTGATGTAGTTAGTCTGGAGTTTGGAGATCACTATCAAACATATTTTATATGACATGCTCAGAGGTTAAAGTATCTGCCTGCAATGCAGGAGACCCGGGTTCGATCCCTGGGTAGGAAGATCCTCTGGAAAAGGAAATGGCAACCCATTCCAGTACTCTTGCCTGGAGAATCCCATGGAGGGAGGAGCCTGATGGGCTACAGTCCATAGGGTCGCAAAGAGCTGGACACGACTGAACAACTTCACTCACTCAATCAAACATATTTTATCTGACATGCTAGTGAAATAATGCTCAAAATTCTCTAAGCCAGAATTCAACAGTATGTGAACTGTGAACTTCCAGATGTTCAAGCTGAATTTAGAAAAGGCAGAGGAACCAGAGATCACATTGCCAACATCCGCTGGATCATTGAAAAAGTGAGAGAGTTCCAGAAAAACATCTACTTCTGCTTTAGTGTCTATGCCAATGCCTTTGAATGTGTGTATCATAACAAACTGTGGAAAATTCTTCAAGACATGGGAATATCAGACCACATGACCTGCCTCCTGAGAAATCTGTATGCAGGTCACAAAAGAACAGTTAGAACTGGAATGGAATAACAGGTTCCAAATCGGGCAAAGAGTATGTCAAGGCTGTACATTGTCACCCTGCTTATTTAACTTATATGCAGAGTACATCATGAGAAAGGCTGGGCTGGAAGAAGCACAAGCTGGAATCAAGATTGCCGGGAGAAATATCAATCATCTCAGATATGCAGATGACACCACCTTTATGGTAGAAAGCTAAAAAGAACTAAAGAGCTTCTTGATGAAAGTGAAAGAGGAGAGTGAAAATGTTGGCTTAAACTCAACATTAAGAAAACTAAGATCATAGCTTCTGGTCCCATCACTTCATGGGAAGTAGATGGGGAAACAGTTGAAATAGTGTCAGACTTTATTTTTTTAGGCTCCAAAATCACTGCAGATGGTGATTGCAGCCATGAAATCAAAAGATGCTTACTCCTTGGAGGGAAAGTTATGACCAACCTAGATAACATACTCAAAAGCAGAGATATTACTTTGCCAACAAAGGTCTGTCTAATCAAAGCTATGGTTTTTCCAGTAGTTCTGTACGGATGTGAGAGTTGGATTATAAAGAAAGCTGAGCACAGAAGAATTGATGCTTTTGAACTGTGGTGCTGGAGAAGACTCTTGAGAGTCCATTGGACAACAAGGAGATCCAACCAGTCCTGCTGCTGCTGCTGCTAAGTCGCTTCAGTCATGTCTGACTCTGTGTGACCCTATAGATGGCAGCCCACCAGGATTCCCCATCCCTGGGATTCTCCAGACAAGAACACTGGAGTGGGTTGCCATTTCCTTCTCCAATGTGTGAAAGTGAAAAGTAAAAGCAAATTTGCTCAGTCGTGTCAGACTCTTCGCGACCCCATGGTCCACAGCCTACCAGGCTTCTCCATCCATGGGATTCTCCAGGCAAGAGTTCTGGAGTGGGTTGCCTTTGCCTTCTCCTCCAACCAGTCCATCCTAAAGGAAATCAGTCCTGAATTTTTAATGGAAGGACTTTTGCTGAAACTGAAACTCCAATACTTTGGCCACCTGATGTGAAGAGCTGACTCATTTGAAAAGACCCTGATGCTGGGAAAGATTGAAGGTGGGAGGAGAAGGGGACGACAGAGCATGAGATGATTGGATGGCACCACTGACTCAATGGACATGAGTGCGAGTAAGCTCTGGGAGCTGATGATGAACAGGGAAGCCTGGTATACTACAGTCCATGGGGTCACAGGGCGTTGGATAAGACTGACCGATTGAACTGAACTTTAATGTAGTCCAATTTACTTTTTTTTATTTGTTTTTGTGACTTGGGTCTTCCATGTAGAAGAGATTTTGCCTAAACCAAGGTTGTAAAGATTTACGTTTTCTTCCAAGACTCTTTATAGACTTAGCTTTTGCACCTAGGTCTATGTTCCCTTCTGATTAGCTGGTGTGAGTTAGGAGTCCAACTTCAGTCTTCTGCATGTGGATATTCAATTATCCCAGCATCAGTTTTTGGAAAAAGACCATTCTTTCCCCATTGAATTGTCTTGGCACCTTTGTCAAAAATCAATTACCTATAAGTGTTAGAATTTATTTCTAGGCTCTCAATTGTATCCCACTGATCTATTTGTTTATCCTTATGCCAGCATCATGTACTTTGCACTGTTTTGAAAATGGGAAGTATTAATCTTCCAATTTTGTTCTTTTTCAAGATAATTTTGGCTCTTCTGTGTCCTCAAGAATTTTCACATTAACTTTAGAATCAGTTTCTCTATGCAGGAGCCACCTCTTGACATCTTCTCCTTGATCGCAGTACTTTACATTCCCCCTGGCCACAGGCACCCACCTGACATGTTTTTACGAATATGAATTATTTATAAAGTAGATGGTGAATTTTTCATTGTAGTTAAAGTATATTTCAATTCAGTAGCGAAATGGAAAACCTAGGGGCTTAATCTCTTGGGACTCACTTCCCCCTCTATGAACAAAGGGGTGGGAACAACATGTGGATTGACCAATCAGAGGTTGACCACATGTCCCACTCCACTCCCTTCAACAGTGATTACTGGTTGTACTCTCCCTGCATCCCTTTTTTTCCTTAGCCTTTTCCTCCTTGCTTCTATGCTGTCACCTGGACTTGATCTTTTCTCAGATTCCTGAGGCTTTTTGAAGACTATGATTTGATGACAATTTAGCATTCTCAGCAAGTCTCCTTTTTGAGAGGTGATGGCATTTCTTTCTTCCGAAGGTCATTTCCAGCTACCAGGTCTGTTCAGTTTGTCCTGGTGTTAAATCACTTACAGGCCTGATGTGTTTGTTTCTATAAAAATGTCCATTAACTAAAACTGTGTCTGTGCCCCCTGGACTTTTGTCACCTCATCCATCATAAGAGTAGAGCCGGTGTCAAGGGAAGATAGATATTTTATTTTCCCAGCACCATGTGCTAGTTTGCACTATTAATTCTAGATTGTCTCTGAATCACTGTAGAAGAGTTAACTGTAAATGGAGTTTTCCAACTCTGATGAGAAAAGGGAAACCTGACTTAGGATATATTCAAAGTCCCTTTCACTGGGCTCTAAGCACACCTTCTTTCTAGTCTCTCTTGGGTGAACGGGCTATAGACTACAGAATCTGGTTTCTAACGACCCTGAAGAATTCCTTTAGGTATTCCTCTTGTCTAACTGTCACTTCTAACACATTTGAAAGCAGAGGTAGGATTTGTACCTGGTATCTAAAGGAGCTTAAATATTTATTGGATAAATGAATGGATGCTTAATTCTGCTATTGAGGCTTACAGTATTCTAAGTACTACACCATGTGGATTTCAGTTAATTTTTATTATAACCTCATATGGCAATGGCACCCCACTCCAGTACTCTTGCCTGGAAAATCCCATGGGTGGAGGAGCCTGGTAGGCTGCAGTCCACGGGGTTGCGACTGAGCGACTTCACTTTTACTTTTCACTTTCTTGCATTGGAGAAGGAAATGGCAACCCACTCCAGTGTTCTTGCCTAGAGAATCCCAGGGATGGGGGAGCCTGGGTGGGCTGCCGTCTGTGGGGTCGCACAGAGTCGGACACGACTGAAGTGACTTAGCAGCATATGTTTTTAATTCATTGACTAATATTAATATTTGTTGACTGGATAATACTGCCACATTTCATATTATTTGAATCTCCTAATATCCTGTGATAGACACCATTGGTTTTACCCCCATTTTACAGTTCACTGGCATGCTGCAGTCCATGGGGTTACAAAGAGTCAGACATGACTGAGTGACTGAACTGAACTGATATAGACACCCAGATGTTTAATGCTTTAATACAGTGTTTTTCCAACTTTAACACAGCAAGAACCTCCTGAGGTTCTCAGAATCTGATTTGGCAGGTCTGGGTGGGCTTGAGAGTAGTGGGTTTAACAAGTCCCAGGTGACACTGATGATCCTATTCTACAAGTTATACTTTGAGTAGTAAGGCTTTAGAAAGAACATTTTCTTTGTCTTTGTGAAGGTGAGGGGTTAAAAAATAATCTATTTCTCTCCTTCCAGCAAAAAAAAAAAAAAAAA
>SJYF01000651.1:4813262-4824905 GCA_006410515.1 Procapra przewalskii
AAAAAAAAAAAAAAAAAAAGAGCTGGAGACTAAGCAGCCCAGAAAGAAAGTATCTTCTCAAATACCATTAACTGAAACCATGACGATGATGTTTGATAAACTAGTCATTCTTTAAGTCTACAAGGCATACAGCATACAATATACTGTAGATGAATAAAGTTGGAGGATCCACCTTCCAATTTCACAACCTGAAGCAATGCTAGTTTTAAAAATCTAAAACCAAAGATGCAAATAGACAAAAATGAGAAGACCCTTGTGACTATTTTGGAAAAAAAAAAAAGGTTATTTTTGACCAAGGTAATGAAGATTAATGTTCATAAAGTGCCTTGATATTTTCTTATAAAAGAGGCTTGAAAGGTGTGGTTAAGAGCCGAAGTTGTATAGAGCAACGAATGAGAACATGCTGTAAGCACAGGGACCTCTACTTAATGCCCTGTGGTGACCTGACTGGGAAGGAAGTCTAAACAGGAGGGGATAGATGTATATGTATGGTTGATTCATTTTGCTGTACAATAGAAACTAACACAACAATGTAAACAATATACTGTGATAAAAATTAATTTAAAAAAGGTTTAATATTGTTTGCATATTATACATAGAAATGGAAAACTAACATCACTCTTGGGAACTCTCAATCATCTTCATAGTCTGCCTAAGAACGCAAAATTGTCCTAAAGCATAGAGATGAAAGCTTGCTATTTATGACTGTGCCCTTGATCAGTTACTGGAGCTTTCTATGTGGGACTCAGCAGACATTCATCATTGCTGCTACCTCTCACAACCAGAATTTCTCATCTGCCCAGAGAAGATAATTCCATATCTCTTCATGTACTAAAGAGCTCACCGTTTTACCTGGACATTGTTTCCTGAAACATGCAGATGCTCTCTTTTTTTTTCCTTCTTATTTTTCTTTAAAAAAAATTATTTATTTTCATTGGAGGCTACTTACTTTACAATATTGTAGTGGTTTTTCTTATACATTGACATGAATCAGCCATGGGTGTACATGTGTTCCCCATCCTGAACCTCCTGTCCACCTCCCTCCCCATCCCATCCCTCTGAGTCATCCCAGTGCACCAGCCCTGAGCACCCTGTCTCATGCATTGAACCTGGATTGGCGATCTATTTCACACATGGTAATATACATGTTTCAGTGCCATTCTCCCAAATCATCCCACCCTCGCCCTTTCCCATAGAGTCCAAAAGACAGTTCTATACATCTGCGTCTCTTGCTGTCTTGCATATAGGGTCATTGTTAGCATCTTTCTAAATTCCATATATATGCATTAGTATACTGTATTGGTGTTTTTCTTTCTGATTTACTCCACTCTGTACGATAGGCTCCAGTTTCATCCACTTCATTAGAACTGATTCAAATGTATTCTTTTTAATGGCTGAGTAATATTGGAAAGTAAAGAGCAGAAGGCAGTGAGGAGCTGCTGGCAGCTGATATCCCAGTTGTAGGCTGGCAGAACTGTAGCAGAAGGCAAAATGCTAAGTGACGGCTATGGGACTATTGGGCTTTACCTATTATGCAAAGATTTTTAATTCAGAAGGCCATTTGTGTCCTTTATCATAATAATTGCTAGAAAATCTTTGCAGCTAGTGTTTTCCCAAGTACCAAGTTCCTGATTATGGGTGTGTCCCTGAGTTAAGTAAAATGGGGGAACCCCTTAAAGGTAACTGGGATTGAAAAGATTTTTGGAAGGATTATAGGCTCAGAGAAATTAAAGTGAGGATAATCTTTAGAAGTCAAATTGGAATTTCCAGTTTAAGATGGCTGTGAAACCTTTGAGTGAACTCTCCCTGAATCCTGAATTCCACTGGATGACTAACTAAGCATACAGGAAACCATCAAACCATGCTGCCCATCTTCCAGAAATTTCTGCATGGTGAAGTGCCGCCAAGACCACGCTGAGTGGAGTCTGACTAATTTATGAGCTATTACATCAAAAATGAAATTGGCCTGAGAATTAATGGATAGGACTTCTGTTAGAAGCTCTCTAATATTAGAGAAAGACCAGAGCAGAGGGGCCAGGGATAAGTGCAGTGTGTGGTGTGCTTGGAGGCAATCTGTAGCTCCAATTGCACATCTTAAGGCAAACTTGCACTGGTGGAGATAAAGGAGATGGCTAGATTGGGGATGCACTCTCCGTGAGCTCAGCTGAGGTTCTCTGTAAATTGCATGCCACAGGAACGACTAAATGTTCTGGGGAGCATTGCCTAAGTTAGAGAAGGACTGCATCAATTTTTCGATTGCAATGATAAACAAGAAGTAACCCTTCTGTATGAAGGTGAAGCAGAATGTTACCCAGCTGCTTCTTTTGGATGTAGCTCCCTTCTCCCCACAGGAAACTAATCTTTTGACCCAAGAAAATAAAACTACAAGATTTTAGTATCCAGGTGGAGCTGTGAGAGGAGAGTTGATTGCATGAATCTAGACCTTGGAGAAATCTGGGCTGGAGTCAGCAGTACACGGACAGTAAGTAAAACTCTACTTGGGGATGAAGTCGCCTGGGGAAAGAGTAGACTCTGTAAAGAGAGGACTCAGAGCTGAGGCCAGGAGAATCCCAGCATTGGGGAGGAGTGTTCTGAGGAGGAAAGAACTGCAAACCGCTGAGTGAAGACGTTCCAGAAAAGGAGAGGGGAAGGCAGGGTTCTGGAGTATTTGGGATGTCCAGACACAAGTGTTTCAAGAAAGAAGAGTTGTGTTAAATGCTAATGGGAAGTCAAGTAGGAAGACACTGAAAAATATCGTTAAAATTTCATAGCATTTATGTCTATGTGAAATAACGGATCAGGTCCACTGATGAGAGACTGTGTGTGTGAAAGCTGGTAGCAGGGAGTGGGGAGGATGGGTGTAGTTATCAGGGTTCTCCAGAGAAATAGAACCAAAAATATATATGCTATTACCAAAGAGAGAAACAGGCGGAAAGAAGTATAAAATCTGGAGGGTAAGCTGGTAGTAGAGAGACCTAGAGAAGAATTGATATTGTGGCTCAAGTCTGAAGGCAGTCAATTGGCAGAATCCCTGTTCCTTTGGGGACCTTGGTCTTCTCCCTTAAGGCCTTCAGCTGATTGGACGAGACCCATTCACAGTGTGGAGGGTGATCTGCTTCACCCAAAGTCTGTTAATTTAATTGTTGTGTTGTATGTTTAGTTGCTCCGTCAAGTCTGATAAATGTCATAAAACTGTGCATATCTGTATGTTCATAGGTAGGAAAATAAGGGAAAACTCGTCACTCACAAATCCAAAGATTGACTCAGCAATTCTTATCAAGTTTCTTTAGCCCCTCTGAGTATTTTCAGATGAATTTTTGTGCATAGTTATATGAGTGAATGGGGCTACCTTGGTGGCTCGATGATAAAAAATCCACCCGCTAATGCAGGAGATGTGGGTTCAAACCCTTGGTCAGGAAGATCCCCCAAAGTAGAAAATGGCAACCCAGTCCAGTAATCTTGCCTGGAAACTCCATGGACAGAGGAGGCTAGTGGGCTACAGTCCATGGAGGTGCAGAGTTGGACACAACTTAGTGACCCAGCAACAACAGCAACAATATGAGTGAACACACACAGTATATGCATATCAATTTCCACAACACGTTATATACGTTTTTCTAATGTTGTTAGAAAGTATATATATTTTACATTATAAGATAGTGATTTATGAAGTGGATGTCATGTAGGTAGCATAGACCATGCAGAGATGCTTTGATGATTGTAATCTTTGGATAGTCCCAATTTGAACTACTGTAATTATCTTATACCTTTTAGCTCTTTTTGTATTTTGAATTATTAAAACAGTGGGATTATTGGCCTAACTTTAAGACTTAAAAAAAAAAACCATGTGAAATGAATTGTCAAATATCTTTCCAGAAGTTCCCAACAATTTATACTACCTTCAGAAAAAGCAGTAAAGTACTGATTTTGCCAAGTTTCTGAATGCATTGAACATCTTATTAATCTTTTGCTAATTATTAGGTGAAAATTGTCAATGATATTTATACTTCTTAATTTCTTATTAAGCTTAACTTTCCCCCATCACATTAGCTTACAGGTTGCGTTTTCTCTTGCGTAACTCTCCTGCTGATGGCCATTTATCTTAATGTTTTTCTCATCGATTGGCATACTCTCTCTGTTTAATAAGAACATTTACTCTTGTCATATTTCCTGCAAACATTTTTTTCAGTCTGCTGTTTGTCTTTATATTTTAGTTGCTTTTCATGTACAGACATTTTCAATTTTTTTGTAGTCAGATCTTCAATATTTTCCTTTGTCCTTTCCTGTGTTACTGCTACATTTAGAAAATAATCTTTTAAAAATATATCACTCTGTTGTCTTCTAGTTTTTTTTTTTCATTGATTTTTTTCAAGGGAAAATAATTTAACTCTTTAATCTATTTGAAGTCTATCTTGATGAATTAAGAGGAGGTGATAACAAGTCTCTTAAATGAACAAAGGAAAATAAAGACCCAGCGGAGAACATAATGTAAAATGAATGAGTAAAGTGCCCACCGAGGGCTTCCTTTGAGTGCTACTTTTATTTTGCTCTGACCCAAGTTTAGAGGACAATGCCTGGGATGACAAAACGATCATGGTCCATGTGATGAGAAATGGATTGAAGACCCTAAGATTGAATGAAAGTAAAGTGAAGTCACTCAGTCATGTCTGACTCTTTGTGACCTCATGGACTGTAGCCTACAAGGCTCCTCTGTCCATGGAATTTTCCAGGCAAGAGTACTGGAGTGGGTTGCCATTTCCTTCTCCAAGATTGAATGAGAGCTGTTTAAAAATGTTTGGATGCTTGCCAACATGTGTAGCAGTGAGAACTCAAGCTCTGAGGGCATAGGGACCTGGATCCATGTTCCAGCTTTGCCATTGCACAAAAGATGCAGATCCATGTTAAACCTAAGTTTCTCCATCTGTTCAGTGGGAATAACAACAGTGCCTATGTCATGCTTACAGCATTTTGAAGATTAAATGAGAAAAGGCATGTAGGTTTTTAGCGAGTTGCTCGACCCAGAGAAGGCACTTGATAGGTGCTGGCTGTCAGTAGCAATAATTTTGGTCTTTATTCTGTTTTGAAAAGCCCAAAGAAGAGAGTGAGGTTAAAGAATAACAAATTTTTGCCTGTCTGAGGCAGGGCTTCCTGAAATTCTGGGTCTTTTCAGGAGCACTTTTCAGACAACAGCTGGGATAGGTTGAGGCTTTCTGCAGATGGCTTACCAGTGATTTCCACAAGCCTTCCCAGATATCATTCTGTTAGGCTGTCTTCACATGGGGCCCTGAAGAACAGTATGTGGAGGTCTTGCTTCTTCCTGCCCCTGCATTCACTTGGCATGTTAGCTCAGGGATATAAATGAAATTGAGACTTAGACCAGCCAGTACAGAGTACTGAATGCTAATTAGCTTGTCAACACTGCAGGTGCTTTTGAAGAGAGGAAGATATGCTACAACCTACACCTTGGGAGGAAGATGCAGAATGGACTGCCTGGGAGACAGTTTTGAGGCAGACAGATGTAAAGAAGGTTATTCCACTGGAACATGTGAAGCTTTGAAGCCAGAGGGGACAGGGCAGAGACGGGGACCGGGTCCGGCACAGGACAGAGTAAAGAGGAGGCGTGGTTGGTTTTGTCTACATTTGCCTGGGGGCAGCTGCGTGTGTGTTGTCAAAGATAAAGCTGGATATTAGTTCAAGTGGTAAGGGCAGATTTTATTCACTACTGACAGTAGGGGAAAGAGCTGAGCTCCATTCTATGTATAAAGAGGTGTGTGTATTAGTCACTCAGTTGTGTTCGACTCTTTGCGATCCCATCGATTATAGCCCGCCAGACTCCTCTGTCCATTGGGATTCTCCAGGCAAGAATACTGGAGCGAGTTGCCACTTCCTTCTCCAGGAGATAGCAGCCTAGAGATCGAACCTGGGTCTCCTGCATTGCAGGCAGATTCTTTTCCATCTGAGCCATCAGGGAAGCCTGTACAGAGGTGACTGGAGCATTTTAAAATCAGGATGAGGGAATAGGGAGGAGCAGTGAGCAGGGGTCAAGTAGAATCAGGGAGATAAAAAATTACAAAAATCTAGTGAGATAGACAGTGAACATGTCATTAAGACAGCTGTGGCTACCAGTTGGCAGTTACCTGAATTAGGATTCTGCTCACCCATAGAGCCAGGAAGACAAAGGCCCTATCCTTTCTGATGATAGCATTTGAAAGGAATGGCTTTCAAGTCCTTGAGAAAGACACTCCTGGGTTGTAGGGAATACATACATGTATATTTGAAAGTGACAGAGGGATAACTTACAATTGTGAGCTTACTCCTTCCTGCCTTTTTAAATTAGAAATGCTTGAAGAAAGGAGTGGAGGTCAGGGCCCTGGGGCTAGGTGTTGGCTAGAACAAATGGTAAATTTTTTTGTCAGCCTTGAGCTTTTTAGACAAGAACTCTAAGAGGGGATGTCTTAGTCATCCCAAGGATGTGGCCTTAGGCTAGCGGAGGCCATGCTAGGTTGATCCAGCCATTTAATGCAGGAGTTTGGAAGGAGTCTCTGTGTGGCAAGAGAGTTTCTGTGGTGCTCACCCTCTGCGTGAGGCAGAGGACATCGCAGAGGCTGGAGAGTTGGAATGCTGGGTACCACTCCTCGTTCTATAATTCATGAGTGGGAAAATCATCACTTCCCTCATGTTGTGATGATCAAAAGGGATAATATATGTGAAAGGACTTGGAAAATTGAAATAATTATTTTTACTACTGAAAAATCATAATTGGAGAACTCGGATCCCTCTCATGTTGTGAACTGATGTAGCAGCATAAATGGTCAGGTCCTTCAAGGGAGGGACTCTGAAGGCAAGACTGCCAGCCCTTCTTTATAATTCCCTTTGTAAAGTGATTACTTACAACTGACTGCATCATGCTTGTTTCCTTGATTTTTTTCTTCTCCAGCCTAGCTTTCTTAGCTTAAGGCATTGCAACCTAAAATCCACTGCCAGCAGAGGAGTTGCTTTAAAAAGAATGTTAAGTATGCTCAAAATGTTACCAACATCTTTTAATTTTAAAAGCTTTTTTTTGTTGTTGTTGTTATTAGTATACTACAAAAGAAAAATAGAGTTGGATATTTCTCATTACTTTTCTATCCTGTGTTCATGAGACAGGTCATTTGGAAACATTTAATCCTCTGACAAAGGCTGTGACTTGGTTTCTCGCTTTATATGACTAATGGATATAGTAAAAAAAAGAAGCACTAGACTATGAACTTCAAAGCTTAATGAATGTAAAATACCTTTTGAATTTGGATGAAAATGTTAGCTGAAGTTTTGTTTTTAATTTGTACTTAATCTGCTATCCCCAGGGGGGCCAGTTGCTGAAAGCTTTTTGAGAGGATGTTAAAGATTAATGCTAAGGATTAATCTCCTTTGTCTTTATAATACCTTCATCTTTTCAAAGTGTTTTTGTGTGTGTGTGATTTCATTTGATCTTTACAACAGACAGAACTTGTTGGAGCAAGGGTGAGTGTGTCAGAGGCACAGATGAGGAAACAGAGGCTCAGGGATGCTGCATGCCTGTTACAGGGGTGTCACAATGCACTGCAGCCTCAGTCAAAAGATGAGAGAGTTCCAGTATAGACCCAGCAGAGATGCGACATTCATAAATAAACTTTACGGGCTCACTTGAATACTTGGGGGATCATTGTTTTAGGTTGAAATGAAATTACTGCTCGACCTGTTTATGTTTCCTATATAGAAAAGAAAAAAAAAATTGGAGTGGGGGTTTAGAACCTGGAATGGTCTCTTTGAGTGCTGGGGTATATTTCCTACTGGAATAGCTTTCTTTATAATTGAAGTCTCTCAGTCGTGTCCGGCTCTTTGTGACCCCGTGGACTGTAGCCTACCAGGCTTCTCCGTCCATGGGATTCTCCAGGCAAGAACTGGAGTGG
The DNA here is from genome assembly GCA_006410515.1 of Procapra przewalskii. Taxonomy (NCBI): domain Eukaryota; kingdom Metazoa; phylum Chordata; class Mammalia; order Artiodactyla; family Bovidae; genus Procapra; species Procapra przewalskii. The sequence continues at coordinate 4,821,191 of SJYF01000651.1, forward strand.
GTTACCATTTCCTTCTGCAGGGGATCTTCTTGACCCAGGGATCGAACCGGGTCTCCCGCATTGGAGGCAGACGCTTTAACCTCTGAGCCTTGCAATTTTTATACTGGGTATATGCAGATTTAAAGCACACATTTCAATAATTTTTAGTATATTCACAGATGTATGAAACTGTCATCATAGATAGCTTTATGATCTCAAAAAGAAACTCTATACCCTTTAGCTATCACTCTCTTATTGTCTCTTCTCTCCTTCAACACAGAACTATAACTAATCTACTTTCTGTCTCGAGATTTCTCTGTACTGGATTTTCAAAGAAATGTAATGATACAATAAGTGGACTTTCGTGGCTAGTTTCATTTGGCATAAATTTTCAAAATTCGTCTAATTTGCTGCATGCATCAGTATTTATTCCTGTTTATGGCTGAATTGTATTTCCTTGTGTGGGTGCATCCTGTTTTGTTGCTTCATTCACCGGTTGGTAGATACTTGGATTGTTTCTACTTTTTGGCTATTATGAATAATCCTCCTATACAATTTTATGCACAAGTTTTTGTGTGTACATATGTTCTCATTTCTATTGGATAAATACCTAGGGGCAGAATTGTTGAGTCATATGATAACCTTATGTTTTAAGAGCTGCTAGACTGCTTTCTGAAGTGGCTTAATCATTCTACACTCCCATTAGCAATGTACAAGTGTTCTCATTCCTCTACATCTTCACAAGCTCTCACTGTACAACGTGGTGATTCTAGCCATTCTTGTGGATATGAGGTATTTCATGTAGTTTTGATCCTTTAATGACTGATGATATAAGTTCCGTTTCCATGATATTGGACATTTGTATATTTTCCTTGGGAAAAACATCTAAACCAACCCTTATTGAGTTGTAAGAGTTCTTCATATCTTCCAGATATAAATCTTTTATGATTTTCAAATATTTTCTCTCATTCTCTTGGTTAAATTTTCATGTTCTTAATAGTGTACTTGAAACACAAAACTATTAAATTCTGGTGAAGTCTAGTTTATTTATTTGCTTTTGTTGCTCATGGTTTGGGTTTATATCTAATACTCCACTGCCAAATCCAAGGCCGTTAAAATTCAAGCTAGTGTTTTCTCCTAAGAGGTCTACAGTTTTATTCTTACATAGGTCTTTGATATGTATGTGAATGCGTGCTAAGTTGCTTCAGTGGTGTCCGACTCTGTGATCTTATGAACTGTAGCCTATTAGACTGCTCTGTCCATGGGATACTCCAGGCAAGAATACTGGAGTACTGGAGTGGGTTGCCATACTCTCCACCAGGGGATCTTCCTGATCCAGGGATCGAAACCATGTCTCTTACATCTCCTGCATGGGCAGGTGGGTTTTTTACCACTAGTGTTACCTGGAAGCCTAGGTCTTTGATACATTTTGAGTTAATTTTTGTATATGGTTTGAGGTAAGAGCTCAATATGTTTATTTATTTTTGCATATGAATATCCAGTTGTGTATGTGCATGTGTGCTAAATTACTTGTGTCTGACGTTTTGCAACCCCATGGACTGTAGCCCTCTGAGCTCCTCTGTCTATGGAATTCTCCAGACAAGAGTACTGGAGTGGGTTGGCATGCCCTCCTCCAGGGGATCATCCTGACTCAGGGATCGAACCTGTGTCTCACATTTCCTGAATTGGCAGGTGGGTTCTTTACCACTAGTGCGCCCTGGGAAGCCCATCCTGTTGTACTAGTACCATTTTTTAAAAAATCAATTATTATTCCTTTGGATGTTCTTGTTAAAAAATCAGTAGATTACAGATGTATGAGTTAATTTTTTTGAATCACAATTCTAAACCTTTGATTCATTATGTCTGTCTTTATGCCAGGACTGAAGTAGAGCTTCTATTCTACAAGTGGGGTTGTGGGTGGATAAAGAGCCTCCACCTCTTGACTCATCTGGGACTTAGCCTCAGAGAAACACTGAAACACTTTACCTCTAGCACCACTGGGGAAGCCAAATGCAGATCTGAGGGTAGAACTTAGGATCGTTGCATAAGGTGCCACTGAATATTAGAAGGAGCTATTTAACAGCTGGAATTCTTGAAATGCGTGAGCTAGGCCCTGTATTTTGACACCTGTACACTCTGAGATACCTGCCTGTCAGGAGTACTCCAGGTAGAGCCCCTCATAGGTGGGATGCTGGATGGTGTGACCTTTTGGGTCCCTTCCAAACTAAACTTCAAAGATGGCATTGCAGCTTTGCCTGGGGGTTTCCTGGGGTTTCAAGTCTCGCGACTTTCAGCTTTGGGGAGTAAGGGCATAAGACATATACAGACATGTATGTCTGTGTGTATAATTGATTTTTTTGCTATGTTATTTTCAAGAAACCTAGAGGTCTTCCAAAAACAAGGTAGATATATTAAGATTCCTTTGTTCTTCAGTACATACTGATTACAATTTTCTTTTGAAGCAAGGACTATAGGAGCTATTTGAAATTTGAGTGTTCCTATGTGTATTAATTTGCTAGGGCTGCTGTAAGAACATATCAGAGACCAGGTGAATTGCACAACAGAAATTAATTTTCTCACAGTTTTAGAGGACAGAAGCCCAAGATCAGGGGTCAGCAGGTCAGGCTCCTTCTGAGGCTTCCCTCCTGGACTGGCAGAGGATCTCCTTGCTCTGTTCTCACAGTGTTGGCTCTTGATGTATCTTGATCTCTTCTTAAAAGAGTACCACCTGTTTGGAGCCCTCCCTTATGAATTCATTTTACCTTAATTACCTGTTTAAAGGTCTTCTTGCCAAATATGGGTATATTCTGAGGTACTAGGGGTTAGGAACTTCCTCAACACATGAATGATGAGGAACACAATCTAGTCTATAAAACAAGGTTTTGATTTCCCCCAACGCTATTTCTGTTGACATTTCTCATAGTTTTTGTTAAGTAGTAACAGGCTAGAAGTTGAAGAAAACTTGGAATCTAGAGAAATGCATGCTGAAACTGCTTGACTACTTCCTACCTTGAGTCCTAACAGATGCAGGTTCTGATGGCCAGCTTGCTGGTACAAGTGCTGCCCCTGTTAGCTCAGCAGAATTCCTGCAGAGGAGTCAGCTGGCTCCCTGGAATGACATCTTGCTTTCATTGTCAGCCCAGTTGCACCCAAACAAGCTGAGATACAGTAGCTTTGTGAACAAAATAGGCCTTTGAACGTTTTCCAGGGAGAACAATTGCCTTTCTACTTTAGTACAAAGGATCAAGAAGACCTCTGATTGCTTTTATGTTTTGTTTTTCTTGTGATGCTAATCATGTTTTCACAAATCTAACTGTTCTGTTGACTCCTACAAGGCATATTATTAACACATCACTAATGCAATCTACTGCAACCAAGTATGTGACCAGCATAGAGCTCTGGGATGTAATGTTCCTTTTTTATCTACCCTAAAATTTTGCTGAAGACTCCTTGATCAGCTTATCTTTTTTTTAAGCCATGCCTCCCAGCTTGCAGGATGTTAGTTCCCTGACCAGGGATTGAACTTGCACCTTTGGCAGTGAAAGCATGAAGTCCTACTTACTGAACTGCCAGGGAATTCCTGGTCAGTTTATCTTATGTGGCAAAATTTAAATAAATAGAGTGATATTCTTTTATAAATTCTTTCATGAGATATAAATGTGATTTTTCTCTCTTCTATTTAGAAAACAGAGCTATGATTTTAGCAAGGATTTTTAACTTGAAATTTACTTTCTAA
>SJYF01000651.1:4826754-4851597 GCA_006410515.1 Procapra przewalskii
TAATTCATGAGCAGATTCCAGGCATGGAAGGGTGGTTCAAAATTGGAAAATTTCTCAAAATAATTTATCATGTTATTTATTTCTAAGTATTTTATTTTGTAGCACATTCTATCACCAGTGTCCTTAACCCTCTTTCATGAAATATCTTTTTATGTATTTAATCTATTTTTTCTTTTTTATTTAATACATTTTCTAATCAGGTTGTTTCTTTTTACCATTTACTTTTGAGAGTTCTTTATATTTTCTGGGCTTCCCTTGTGGCTCAGCTGGTAAAGAATCTGCCTGCAGTGTGGGAGACCTGGGTTCAATCCTAGGTTGGGAAGATCCCCTGAAGAAGGGAAAGGTCACCCACTCCAGTATTCTGGCCTGGAGAATTCCATGGACTGTATAGTCCATGGGGTCACAAAGAGTTGGACATGACTGAGCAGCTTTTACTTTCACTTCATATTTTCTAGTCACTAGTCCTTTGTAAGATGTGGTTGCAACTACTTTCTCCAAGTCTGTGGCTTGTCCTTTCATTCTCTTCTCAAGAACTTTTGCAAAGCAAAAGGTTTTAAATTTGAGGGTATCCAATTTATCAATTTTTTTCTTTTATGGATTGTGCTGTGGGTATCAAGTTTAAGAACTCTTTGCCAACTTCTAGATCTTAAAGATGATTTCCATTTCCCCATAAAACTTTCAGTTTACATTTCACATTTGTTTATGATCCATTTTAAGCTAATATTAGTATAAAGTGTGACATTTAGGTTGAGTTTCATGTTTTTGCTATGGACGTATAATTGATCCAGCACCGTTTGCTAGTCTTTTTCCTTTGAATTGCTTTTCACCTTTGTAAAAAAATCAGTTGAGCATATTTTTGTGGCTCTATTGCTAAGATCTTTGTTTTCTTCCATTATTTACATGTCTATTTATCTGTCAATGTATGTTGCTAGCATTACTTGGCTAGATAGTAAGCCTTAATAATTTCAGATAGATAATAAGTAATCAGGTAGATAGTAAGCCTTAATAAAATTGGGTGGAATGATTATTCCCACTTTTTTTCTTCTATTTTGAGATTACTTAGCTGTCATGGCCCATTCTTTGTGACCCTGTGGACCGTAGCCCACCAGGTTCCTCTGTCCATGGAATTCTCCAGGCAAGAATACTGGAGTGGGTAGCCATTTCCATCTCCAGGGGATCTTCCTGGCTCAGTGATCAAACCCAGGTCTCCTGCTTGGCAGACAAATTATTTACTGTCTGAGCCACCAGGGAAGCCCATTCTATTATTATTTGTCTATAAATAAAATATAAATAAATAACATAATATATATTATGTAAAATTATAAATTCCATAATACATTAAAAATGTCCTACAGAACATATTGCTGGACTCTTGACAGGACCTACATTAAAACCATTTTTTAAATCTTTGAGTTCCTTCACCAATATTTTGTAGTTTATATCATAGAAATCCTACATCTAAGTATAGGATTCTTAGATGTATACTTAAGTATACTTAAGTATACATCTACTTAAGTATACATCTAAGTAGTTTATTTTCTTTAGAGTGATTGTAACAGGTACTGTGTTTTTAAATTCTGGTTTCTGCATGTTTCTTGTTAAAATATAGAAATGCAGTTGATTCTTTTTTTTTTCTGTTGTGTTTTATCCTGTGATTTTGATAGACTTACTTATTAGTTCTTGGAGTTTTTTCTTGAGATCCTTTGAGAACTTCTATGCACAGAATCACATCATTTACAAATAGAGACAGTTTTATTTTTCCTCTTCCAATCTGTAAGCTTTTTCTTTTCTTTTTTTTTAGCTTATTGTAATGCCTAGAATGTCCACTACTGTGTTGAAAATGAATGGTTAAGAACAGACATTCTTGCATTGTTCTGGATCTTAGTGTTAAAGCATTCACTTATTCTTTCTATGTATTTCTCTCCTCTTTGTCCCATCTTTTGTTATGTATGCATTTGCTCCATTTATTTTTTATTGTTGTTGGTATTTTGGAAATTATATGTCCTACTTCAAATATTTTTAAGGTTACTCTTAAGTTTTATGGAAAGATGGGCTCAATAAAGGACAGAAATGGTAGTGACCTAACAGAAGCAGAAGATATTAAGAAGAGGTGGCAAGAATACACAGAAGAACTGTACAAAAAACATCTTCAAGACCCAGATAATCATGATAGTGTGATCACTCACCTAGAGTCAGATATCCTGGAATGTGAAGTCAAGTGGGCCTTAGGAAGCATCACATCACTATGAACAAAGTTAGTGGAGATGATGGAATTCCAGTTGAGCTGTTGCAAATCCTGAAAGATGATGCTGTGAAAGTGCTGCACTCAATATGCCAGGAATGTGGAAAACTCAGCAGTGGCCACAGGACTGGAAAAGGTCAGTTTTCACTCCAATCCCAAAGAAAGGCAATGCCAAAGAATGCTCAAACTACTGCACAATTGTACTCATCTCATATGCTGGTAAAGTAATGTTTAAAATTCTCCAAGCTAGGCTTCAGCATTCATGAACTGTGAACTTCCAGATGTTCAAGCTGAATTTAGAAAAGGCAGAGAAATCAGAGATCAAATTGCCAACATCCACTGGATCATGGAAAAAGCAAGAGAGTTCCAGAAAAACATCTACTTCTGCTTTATTGACTATGCCAAAGGCTTCGACTGTGTGGATCACAATAAACTGTGGAAAATTCTGAAAGAGATGGGAATACCAGACCACCTGAGCTGCCTCCTGAGGAATCTGTATGCAAGTCAAGAAGCAACAGTTAGAACTGGATATGGAACAACAGACTGGTTCCAAATAAGAAAAGAAGTAAGTCAAGGCTGTATATTGTCATCCTACTTATTTAACTTATATGCAGAGTACATCATGAGAAACGCTGGGCTGGAAGAAGAACAAGCTGGAATCAAGACTGCTGGGAGAAATATCAATAACCTCAGATATGCAGATGACACCACCCTTATGACAGAAAGTGAAGAACTGATTAGTGTAAGGTTAGACAGATCAGTTCAGTTCAGTCGCTCAGTTGTGTCCAACTCTTTGTGACCCCATGAGTCACGGCATGCCAGCCCTCCCTGTCCATCACCAACTCCTGGAGTCTACTCAAACTCATGTCCATCAAGTTGGTGATGCCATCCAGCCATCTCATCCTCTGTCGTTCCCTTCTCCTCCTGCCCCCAATCTCTCCCAGCGTCAGGGTCTCTTCCAATGAGTCAACTCTTCATATGAGGTGGCTAAAGTATTGGAGTTTCAGCTTTAGCATCAGTCCTTCCAATGAACACCCAGGACTGATCTCCTTTAGGTTGGACTGGTTGGTCCTCCTTGCAGTCCAAGGGACTCTCAAAGAGTCTTCTCCAACACCACAGTTCAAAAGCATCAATTCCTTGGTGCTCAGCTTTCTTCACAGTCCATCTCTCACATCCATACATAACTACTGGAAAAACCATAGCCTTGACTAGACAGACTTTTGTTGGCAAAGTAATGTGTAACAGAATTAAGAGATTAGAAAAAATAATTATGTTTATGACTTTTGAGGAAGATACCAAGACAATTCATTGTAGAAATAATAGCTTTTACAACAGATGGTGCTTGGACAATTGGATATCCATATGCAAAAGGATGGATTTTTACCCTTGGTTCACACCATACACAAGAATTAACTCATAGGTTGATGGGAGTGGGTGGGGGATGTGACGAAGATTTTATAATGTGCTCCCTTGTGTCCAGGAGCATCTGCCTCATTTTTGAAGATTCAGGTTAGAGAAAAGCTCTGAGAGCTATATTCTTTCATTTAGGGAGTTGTTTCCATTTCCTCAAAACACATCTGGGGCGCTGCCTCAGGAACTACTATGTTCTAAGCTCTTCCCCTTATCTAACTGTATCCTCAGACACTGTCCTTCTGTGCTACAGACTTCTGTTTCCAGTTGATTTATTTCATGAACTGTAAAGGTTCATTTCTGATTGGAGAGAATCTACATATGCAGTGTTTAGCTTCCCACTAGTGGGATTTCAGGAGTCTACAGTCCATATTTTCTCTTACTCCCCATACCTCATTTTCTCTCTCCAAATTGCAGTAATTGGGTGTTTTCAAGATTTTTTTCATTTATTTTACACAGTGTTGTTATCTTGAGAAATAAATTTATACCCTGTGAATTTTCTTCTTTCAATTTTGGCCATTCATTATACCTAGGTAGCATGTAGTAGACACTGTTTCTTGCTTACAGACATGATGTGAAAGTAGCTCAATCGTGTCCAACTCTTTGTGACCCTATTGACTATACAGTCCATGGAATTCTCCAGGCCAGAACACTGGAGTGGGTGGCCTTTCCCTTCTCCAGGGGGTGTTCCCAACCCAGGGATCTAACCCAGGTCTCCCACATTGCAGGCGGATTCTTTGCCAGCTGAGCTACATTGCATATGAATGTTTGATTTTGTTTCAATCCATTTTAACCAGTTCCTGGGAGGAAATTTGAAGACTGTCTTTGAAATGATCATCTTGATCACTCCAGGTTATATTCTATAATTATTCTGTGTGTGTATATGTGTGTGTGTGAAAGAGAGTGAATGAACAGATTTGGCTTTGACAAGTCCTTCCACACGTGACACCATCTCATCTGGTCTAGACTGTTTTGTTCTCTCTTTCTCTCTCATCACTTCTTTGGCAGCGTTCTTTTGAATAGATAAATAGTTAAAGAGTTCAGTTTTTATCTAACTTTCTAAGCAAACTTGTGAGCTGTTATTAAGCTCATGATTGATTCTTAAGGAAAGTGAGCTTCTGATGCACTTTATGCTTCAGATTATTAAACAGAACAATTACATCATAATAGCTTTTAATAGGTGGTTGTAATGTACATATTTAACTTTTAGTTAAATAAATTCAACAGTGGTATTTATCTTTTCAACCTTTTAAACTACATAAGGAGAGCAAACATATAATTTCCATGTGGGCCAATAGAAGGTGTAAAAAGACTTTTCTGTACAAAATCTTCCTAAATAAATGTTAATCCATACAGTTAAATGATAGCACCCCTTTTGGATTATTTTAATTTATAAATTATCTTTTAGAATGTGTGAAAAATTGTATTTAGTTGAACCTTTATGTCTGTGCTCTGTCTTTACTCTTAAAATAGTCTGTCACCTCCAGTATCCAAAAGTGATATTTACCTTAAAGATGGTAGCAAAAATTGACCTGGAATATCTGAATGGGAAGAATGCCTCCTGTTCTTATAACTTTCGGTCTGGCTCCTGAATTTGTCTTGCAACCCCACGTGTAATTCGTGGCTGCCTTTCAGACTCGGCATTTGAATAAGGCTTCCTTTCATGGTCTTTAGCTCAGATATATTTTGTGTGTGTTTTGGATACTGATTTTCATTCCTCCAACAAGCATTCGAGTTGGATCTTCTACCTTATTTGGGGCAGATGGAGGACTGAACTCTGAGCTAGTCTGCACTCCCAGCATGGGGAGAGGATACCTGTAGATAACCTATGAGTACTGTAGAAAAAATAAAGGGCCTTGGAATGGAAACATTAGGGGGATAATAGCTGGAACTTGGTGAAACAGGCAAATAAAATAAAACACTTGGAACCTGATGAAGTCTCTTGCTATGAGGCAGGCCATCAATATGTGGACAGTAATACCTGGCCTACAAACTCAGGAGAAAATTTTCTCTTTCTGTGCTTAAATGTACAGTTATATAATTAGTTTTTAAGAAAATAATTTTTTGAATAAAAAAAGAATGTCTTATAATTTAGTATACATACACTAAGGGATATGGTAGGATCTTGATATCCTTCTGGGCTTCTCTGGGGGCTCAGATGGTGAGGAATCTGCCTGCAATGCAGGAGGCCCATGTTTGGTCCCTGGGTTGGGAAGATCTCCTGGAGAAGGGAATGTCTACCCGCTCCAGTATTCTTGCCTGGAGAATTCCATGGATAGAGGAGCCGGGTGGGCTACAGTCCATGATATTCTTCAATTTCTTCTATCTGAGAGCTCCACCAGTCCTCTCAGGTCCATACTGGACTACCAGTATGATCAAGGTAACATTTACAGAATTGACAACATCATTAAGGGGAAGAAAAAGCCCAATGAATATCTCAACTAGAGAACAAAATGTTCTTTGAGCAAATTTTATATCCATTTATAATAAAAAAACTCAAAAAACTGGGCCTAAATTATGTTCTAAATAATATTTTATCTTTTATCTTTTTTATATTTTAAGGTATGGGAAATTGGCAATATGTATCAAAGTTTTAAAAATGTGCTTATCTTTTGCCTCAACAACTCCATTTCTAAGAATTGATCTAAGGAGTAATTCAGAAATGTACACAGTATTGCTTTTTCAAAGTTGTTATCTATAATACTAAAAATTGAGCATGACCTCCATATTCAATGTTTATACCTTAGATCTTGACAGTATGACTACAGAAAATAATCACTGTTCAGCCTTTGGAAATCACACTGTAGAAGGGGGCTTGGCAAACTTTTTCCACAAAGAGCCAGGTAGTAAATATTTTAGGCTTTGGGGGCCATATGGTCCCTATTGCAACAATATAATTTTGCTGCTGTAATGCAAAAGCAGCCATAGCATGTGGCTATATCCCAACAGAACTTTAGTTTGGACCCTGAAGTTGGAATTTCAGATAATTTTCTTGTGTCATAAATAAGATTCTTTGTGGTTTTTCCCTTACCATTTAAAAATGTAAAAACCGTTCTTCGTTCACAGGTTGTCCAAAAAATGTAGCAGTCCAAAAAATGAGTGATCGTTGTGAAGTCTAAATCTGTAGATGATTCAGCAGGAAGAAGAGTGGACGGAGCACAGAGGTGAGAGGGCATGGCATGGGTATTGGGAGAGCCAAGTCAGAGCAGAGGGTAGCACTCCATGCCTGGGTGGGGCAGCCCTAGTCCAGGGGCGACTTTATATCTGGTCCCCATGTCTGCATGCCACCATGTTATTAGTTATTTCTCAGGAGATAAACCTACTAAGCTAAGAACAGGTTTCTCAGGAGATAAACCATGCTTGTTTATAATTCACTTTGCTGAGAAAATGAGAACCATGGGAATTTCCCAGGCAATGTGGGTGCAGCCCACATCTCCAATATTGGTTTCTGGGTGCTAATTTGGAATTTGGGTCTAAATCTCTAAATGTTCTTTTTACAGTTTCTTCTAAAGGAATTAGAGACGTTCACATAGGTGCATTTTCTGGGGTTTGTCACATGTACCATAGAATTCCTGAGATGGATAATATACTTATTAAAGCCACCTCTGACCCTAGGCTATTTTGACTTGTCCAGAAATTATTATTGTTACTATTATTTTCTGTCCAAAGGCAATACTTCATATATATATGAAATATATATATACACACACACACATACACACACACATATACATATATATGTACTTAATTTAGTAACATGAAATTGCTTTGGTGAGCATAAAATTGGTTTCTGATTTTTGGTAAAAAGTGTAGTAGTCCGTTGGAGAAGAAAATGGCAACCCACTCCAGTATTCTTTCCTGGAGAATCCCATGGACAGAGGAGCTTGGTGGACTACAGTTCATGGGTCACAAAGAGTCGGAAACGACTGAGCGACTTCACTTTTCCACCCAGAATCTATAGTCAATTATAGATCCTCATTCTGCTGAGTAGAAATAACTTTAAATCCTCCATTTTTGCAAACCACTTTGCAAAATGCCTTTACATAGAGCACCCCATTTATTCTCATTATTATCCTATGAGATAATAAGAGCACCCCTATTATTCTCATTATAATCCTATATTAATGTATATATTTTAAATAAAAAACTAAAGAGAAGAACATCGTATTCCAGATTCAGGTTCATTTAGTGGCAGAAATGGCACACAAATCCAGGTTCTTTGATTTAAAACCCAAGTCCCTTTCTGTGACAGCACAACTTTCTTCCTGAACACAGTTTCCGAGGTTAGCCGTGTATGACTGATGTAACTAACTTTCTTCCTCCAGGGCAGAGAAACTGGTTCCTCTAGAGCATCACAGGCTGATTCCAGGCATTCTTGCTACAGAGCAAGTGAGAGGATTGGTTGCCTGTTAGGCAATTGGCTGAAAAAAAAAATCTGCCAAACTTTCCTATGTATTATGGCAATGTGGTTTAGGTGTATCAGTCTAGAATTACGCTCCAGAGATCCTTCATAGAATGCATGCTAATCTCTGGAGCTACACTACATCTTTCTACATTTATTCTCTTCAGTGTTCCAAATCTCTTTTAATGGCGTCATCTTTCTTCCAGTCTCAGGACATTTTGTTTCTTTCCCCTTTTCCTCTTATTCTCATCTACAAATAGCATCTAGCCAGATGTCACCCCACGCGAGCACCTTCACCGTGAGAACGCTGCTCTCTTCCCCTTCCTCTGTCGCCACTGTCAAGCTCCTTGAGAGTAAGTGCATGTGTGAGCGCTCAGTCGTGTCCCACTCTGTGGTCTATGGACTGTCAGGTTCCTCTGTCCATGGGATTCACCAGGCAAGAATACTAGAGTGGGTAGCCTTTCCCTTCTCCAGGGGATCTTCCCAATCCAGTGATCAAACCCAGGTCTCCTGCATTGCTGGCGGATTCTTTACCAGCTGAGCCACAAGGGAAGCCCAGCCTATCCCTTCTCCAGGGGGTCTTCCCGACCTGGGAATTGAACTAGGATCTCCTGCATTGCAGGTGGATTCTTTACCAACTGAGCTATCAGAGACCCTTGCTATCTTCCAAATATATCACCCAGTGAGCAATCACATGCTCTTTGGCTTCCTTCTCCCTCTCTCCCTTCTCTTCCTTATTGTGCTTGCCCCTAGATTAACCTTTGAAAGCAGACTTATGCCATTCTCCTGTTTACAGATATCTTCTATGGATCACCACTACTTATGAATCAAATACTAACCATCAGTAGGCTTTCTGGGATTTTTTTCCCTTTTAAGTAGACTATATTTTGTTAGAGCAGTTTTAAGATCATAGCAAAATTGAGCTGAAAGTACATAGAATTTCAATGTATCCCATCCCTTCATAAGCTTTTGTTTTCTAAAAAGTTATTGCCATACCCAAGGCCATCTAGATTTTCTCCTATGATATCTTCTAGGAATTTTATAGTTTTGTGTTTTACATGTAGGCCTATAATCCATTTTGAGATAATTTCTGTGAAGAGTATAAAGTCTAGATTCTTTTTTTTTTTTTTTTGCATGTGGATATCCAATCGCTCTTACATCATTTGTTGAAAAGGCTATCTTTGCTTCTGATTCTGCATTGAATAAAATTGTGAGTATCCTTGCTTGTTCTATGATATTAACTGCGAGTTTGTCATATATGACCTTTATTATGTTGGGGTAGCAACCCACTCCAGTACTCTTGCCTGGAAAATCCCATGGATGGAGGAGCCTGGTAGGCTGCAGTCCATGGGGTTGCTAAGAGTCAGGCACGACTGAGCGACTTCACCTTCACTTTTCACTTTCATGCATTGGAGAAGGAAATGGCAACCCACTCCAGTGTTCTTGCCTGGAGAATCCCAAGGACAGAGGAGCCGGTGGGCTGCTGTCTATGGGGTCGCACAGAGTTGGACACGACTGCAGCAACCTAGCATGTTCACTCTATATTCACTTTGTTGGGAGTTTTTAATCATAAAATCAATATTGAATTTTATTGAAAGCTTTTTTTACATCTAATGAAATGATTGTATGCTTTTTATCTATTGGTTTTTTAAATGTGGTATATCATCTTGATTGCTTTATAGATATTTGCCTATCCTTGTCATGTATGTGGGTCTATTTCTTTTCAATTTAGAATTTAAATATTTATTGATAATTTTTCTTTTATAAACGTTTGGTAATCCCAAGTGATCACCCAAAATGCAAACTGTAAACACGCCAGCAGAGGAGCAGCCAGTGAGTACGAGAAAGCAGACTCTGAAAGGGTGACAGACAGAGTGAGCAAGGGTGCAGGAGGGGTAACAGGAACCAAAGACACGCGCACAACTGTGCCACCGAGCGTGACAGTGTGAGCAAGCACAGCCACACTGCGACCACAGAGATTTCAGTGCAACTGTTTAGGAAACCGCTGAGCCAAATACTAAAATTCAGGGGGAGGAAGGGACAAACCTTTTTTATGAGCATGCTCAGCTTATTGACATGGGAACGAGGAAGCAGAGAAGCTCCGTAGTCATTTCACAATGCATAGCAATCTTTTCTTATGTCCATGGGCCCCCGTACTACCCATGTCCCCAGTCCTAACTCAATGCCACCTCCAGGAAGCATTGTCTGGGCACTCAACTGGAACTGCATCTCTCCACTGAATTAAAATTTGTAACTCTTAATGCTCGTGTGCTATTTCAACTAGGAGGCTAGGGAGCTCCTGAGTGTGGAATTGACTTCTGATTCAGTATTTGTTTCTCGTGCCCGTGAGCACATTCTAAAGTTTCATATTCACACACACACACACACACACACAGAAGTCACTCAGTTGTGTTTGACTCTTTGCGACCACAAAAACGAGGCAAATACGGGGGCAAGCAGGAAACACTGGAAATCTCTTCCTCTCTTTACTGCTAGGGGCTTGACTTTATTTTAAGATGCCAGGGCTTGAACCTGAAACATAAATGCTCCTTTGGCTCATTCCCTTTATCAAGTTAATTGTTCTAGGGCATCTCTGCTAGTCCCTTGTATCATTCATGGGCGTGGTAGCTAAGATTATGTTTTGGTATTTAAATGTAGAAAGCAATATTGAATCCTCTAAAGAAAGATTGAAGGCTTTATTTTAGAAATTCAGGATGCTTTACAAAGTATAGAGGACCCATTTGTTCCATAACCAATGTAGGGTAAAGAGGGTTATATAACTCATATATATTTGAGACAAAAATGCTCCCTATGCATTTGGAGCATCTCTGTATGCTTTCTGGTACAGTTAACTTGATAAGCTGACTTAGTACTACTAGTCAGTATCCATTCTGTCCTACGTTATGTTAGAACCCAACGATGCTCTGGCCACTGGTTCTAAAGGTCCCCATTTGTAATGTGGCTTGTACAGGGTCTTGAAAAGCTGAATATGTGGTATCTCCATGTTGAAAGAATGGGAAGCTGCTTCAGTTCTGAGTAATGTGCAGGGTTCTTCATTCTCCAATACTTTTTATTCTTCCTTCAGAATTTAGCTATTAAGTTCCCACTGGTTTAAATAGCTGTGAAACATTGAGCATTCAGTTGCTTTTGAGCCGTATGTGATTAGCCAAGAGGAGCTATTCTTTTAGAAAATATATATTTTATTCTGCCCATTGCATCTAAATGAATCTATTGCAAAGCTGTGTTTACCCACATCCATATGCAAATATTGACTTATGCATTGCAATGATGTAAGCTTGGTAGGTTTTGGAAGAAAAACAACGGAGATAAACATTTAGAAGCAATTCAAATATTAAAGAACTTAAATATTTCCAAAGACTTTCACATGAGTCTTTCTGGGATGCGGTTATTGTGCTGCAGTCATTTGCAAAATATAGTTATTGAACGACATCGCTTTTACGTATGAAAGTATGTGTTTCTGACAGTGATAAATCAATGTTAGGTATTCATACCATCCCTTATAATAGTCCTTGGGGAGATATACTTGGCTCTGATCCTCTTTTTGGTGATACTATAGTGAAATGGAACAATAAATTTCATAAACTCTCATAAGTGTCCCTAAAGATTTCTGGTAATCATGAATAAGGATTGTTTTAAATGTTTATTCTGATATTAAAAGGTATAGAATTTTTCAGCAGAATATATCATTTTAACTTTCTTGAATTTAGTATTTGTTTCTCTAATACGACTTTTATAAAAATGTCATAGGACTTGGTGAGTGTAAATGCCACTCGTATGAATCCTAATAGCTGTTTTCTTTCTATTTT
Organism: Procapra przewalskii; assembly: GCA_006410515.1. Lineage (NCBI taxonomy): Eukaryota > Metazoa > Chordata > Mammalia > Artiodactyla > Bovidae > Procapra > Procapra przewalskii. The sequence continues at coordinate 4,838,636 of SJYF01000651.1, forward strand.
CCCCTTTTTATAAGCGGTTACAATAAAATCAAGAGTAAGTTTTAACTTGCTCTGAGTTCTGAGGAATGCCAAGTCTGGTAAATTCACACCTCAAGACAAACTTCAGACATGCCAGGATTCCTGAAGATTTGTTACTAATGCCTGTCACCTCGGGGGCAAATCCTTTCCAAAGATGCTTCATAGTATGACACAGTGAATGGCTAACTTCATGAAGTTAGTGGGGACCTAAACTTTGTTCACAAGTCTCTTTCCTTGTGAAACTAGAGGAGACTGCTATTATGAAAAGAGATAAAGTTGACATTCCAAGAGGTTTCTTTCAGCTTTCAGTAGGAAAGACAAGGGGAGAGACTAGGGTAACTAGCGACCATGAAATAGGCTAATTGACAAGCATCTACGGTTAATTTACGTATTTAACAAAGTTTTTCTGCATTCATTAAAAAAAGTCACTGACTAGGGGCTTCCCTGGAGGTCCAGTGGTTAAGAATCTGCCTTGCAATGCAAGGGACACTGATTCGACCCCTGATCTGGGAAGATCCCACATGCCTCAGAGCAACTAAGTCCGTGCACCGAACTACTCAAGCTGGTGCTCGAGCTTGTGCTCCATCAAGAGAAAAGTCACCACAGGAAGAAGCCTGAGCGCCACAACTAGAGAAAGCCCATGTCCAGCACTGAAGACCCGCCACGGGCAAAAAAAAAAAAAAAAAAGAAAGAAATCTTAACAAGGCCCTGGCTAACTCCTGTTTAGAATGTATCATTTTATGAGATGAAGAGGCAGCTCTCAAGGAAATTATGGTCTTCAAGTGAAGTTATGACATGTGTACACAGCTGTAACAGAATACAGCTATAAAAAGTTACAGCTACAAGGGAGACACAAGCAAGGGCTGAAAAGTGCCAAGGAGGAGGGGACTGTTTTCAACCAGGTGATCCTGACAGACGTCATGGAGGAGGTGGCCTAAAAGATGGCCTTCAGAGAATGACCACATCAGTGGAGGTGGTGAGGATGGCTTAGGAAAGGAGTAGGCATGAGCAGAGGTGTGGCAGTGGGCGAGGATGAAGCAGCTTTGTTGCTATTTCATAGTCCGTCTGGCCTCCAGCAGACGTTCGTAAAGGTGTAAATAGTGAAAAATGAAACTGGAAATAGAAGACAGATCCCAGCTGTGAAGGGTCTCTAATCCTTCTGTGGGGTGTTGTTTTATTAATTGATTATATCTGTTAAATATTTTATAAATTCCAGGTCAGGCACTGGGATTCAATTCATAATAAAGAGGAGAGATGAAGTAGTTACTGGCATTTAAAGCAGAGTGGGGGAGTCAGAGAATTAAGAGTCATTGCTATTAAACAGTACAATTCCCCTACCGCCATCTTCCACTTGGCTTTTTGCTCTGACTTTGTGGAATGTATGACAAAACTCCCTTACCCTTTGCTGCTGCTGCAGCTGCCGCCACTTCAGTCGTGTCCGACTGTGTGCGACCCCATAGACAGCAGCCCACCAGGCTCCCCCATCCCTGGGATTCTCCAGGCAAGAACACTGGAGTGGGTTGCCATTTCCTTCTCCAATGCATGAAAGTGAAAAGTAAAAGGGAAGTCACTCAGTCGTGTCTGACTCTTAGCGACCCCATGGACTGCAGCCCACCAGGCTCCTCCATCCATGGGATTTTCCAGGCAAGAGCACTGGAGTGGGGAGCCATTGCCTTCTCCACCCTTTGTTTCTAGGTTTAGCCAAAAAAGAGGACGATCAGAGGGTGGAGAGATGGGGAAGCTGGAATATTTGTTCCCCTGGTTTTCTCTCTGCTGAGTCACTTTAAATTGACTGAGTCACCTACTGAAGGCTTTCACTGGGGAACCCCCTCCAATCAGCTATTTGTAGAGTTCTGGAAACTGCTCCTTTCCCTTGCCCTCTCAGAAACGATAAAGACCTTATTATCATTAGCTCTGTGTTATTACACTATCCCTTTATTTAGCTCTTATTGGCCAGTTTGACTCTCATCTCTCGTCTGATGGACCCCTGACTGATAAAAGTATTATAGTATATTAGTTTCTCAAGGCTGCTGCAACCAATTACCACAAATTTGGTGACTTTATAGAAATGTGTTCTCTTATGGTTCTGGAGGCCAGAAGTCAGCAGTCAGCTTCACTGGGCCGAAGTCCAGGTGTTGTAAGATTGCAGGCCCTCCAGAGGCTCTAGGGGAGAATTTCTTTTTCCCCTCTTCCCACACCACCTTTTCTTCAGAGTGTCTTTTCCTCTTTTGATGTATGAGACTTCCTTCTGCCTTCCTCTTACATTTTTGATTGCATCTAGGGCCCTCCTAGATAATCTGGGACAATCTCCCTCTCTGAAGATCCTTCAGGTAAATGATGATGATGACAGTGGCTTAGTCATGTCTGACTCTTTGCGACCCCGTGAAATGTAGACCACCAGGTTCCTCTGACCATGGAATTCTCCAGGCAAAAATGCTGGAGTGGGTAGCCATTCCCTTCTCCAGGAGGTCTTCCTGACCCAGGGATTGCACCTGGGTGTCCTGTATTGCAGGATTATTATTGTGATTAAGATAATCACATTTACAAAGAACATTTTTGCTTACAAGGCGAGCCTTATAGGTTCTAGAGAACAGGGTCTGATCTCTTATAGGTTCTAGAGAATAGGATCTGATCTCTTTGAGGGGTCACCCTTCGATCCACTTCAGACAGGGGAGTACAGATGTAGGGAAGCACAAGCAGAGACATCACAACCAGCCTAGAAGGTAAATGTATGCTTTCTGTTGGGGGCGGACAGCCCCCCAATATGCCATTATGTCATATTGTTTATTTTGAAGTAAAGAATTAAGAAATGGCCAATGCAAAAAGGACACTTGACCCTCCTGTTGTCTCCCTAAAAGCAGGAGATAAATCTATCCCATGAAATGTTCACTCCCTGAATCTGGTGGTAGAGGAACATGCTTATTCGCCAGAGATAAGGAATTTGGGCAGAGAAGCCTATAGAAACGAATCTTGCTACTTCTTTAATTTACTGCCTGAAGCCCAAACTCTTTTAGATTCTTCACTAATTGAATATGTTAAATCTAAGTTTCTTTGTCCAGCCAATTCCTCCCAAATGTATTGTTTCTTGGTCTAAAAAGTATAAAAGCTGTCTACATTGGCCAGTTCTTAGGTCTCAGATTTCTATGAGACTTCTGTGTACATGAATTAAAATTTCTTTTTCTCCTGTTAATGTGTCTTGGGTCAATTTTATTATTTAATATTAGTCCCACCACAAGAGGGGGAGTGAAGGAAATTTCCTCTTCCCTGACTCTTCCCAAGGAGTAAGAAATATTAAAGCTGAAATTTGCAGGATTAACAAAAATTATCTAGGCAAAGGGGACCATAGGATGGAGCTGCATAGGGGGCTGTTCAAAGCAATGGATAGCTGGAGCAAGGACCTGGAAAAAGGATAGAGCATGCTTGACCCATTTGATAAACTTGGAGACTTGACAGCTTTGAGTATGGCTAGTGTGTGGAGTTGAGAGGCTAAGAGAGGTTGGTGAGAGGTGGTTGGCAAGAGGTGGGGCCAGAAAAATGAAAATTTTGTTCACTAATATTAAGTAGTGTGGATATAGGTCAATTGGCAAAGAGATAGCACTGAAGAACTGATGCTTTAAAACTGTGGTCCTGGAGAAGACTCTTGCGAGTCCCTTGGACAGCAAGGAGATCCAACCAGGCAATCCTGAAGGAAATCAACCCTGAATACTCTTTGGAAGGACTGATGTTGAAGCTGAAACTCTAATACTTTGAGCACCTGATGATGCTTTGAAAGACTTAAGGCAAGAGGAGAAAAGGGGGCAACAGAGGATGAGCTGGTTGGATGGCATCACAGACTCAGTGGATATGAATTTGAGCAAACTCCAGGAGACAGTGAAGGACAGGAAAGCCTGGCTTGCTGAAGTTCATGGGGTCACAAAGAATTGGACTCAGTTTAGTGGCTGAACAACAACAACATACTTTGAGGCTTCCCTGGTGGCTCAGGTGGTAAAGAATCTGCCTGAAATGCAGAATACTCAGGTTCAATCCCTGGGCCAGGATGTTCCCCTGGAAAAGAGAATGGCTACCCTCTCCAGCATTTCCCAGTATCCGTGCCTGGAAAATCCCATTAGCAGTAGTCCATGGGGTCTCAAAGCATGGACACAACCGAGTGACTGAGTACCACCATACATTATATATTTTTTAACAAGGGACTGATACAATAAAAGTAGAGCTTTAAAAAGGGACTGATATGATCAAAGTAGAGCTTTAAAAAGATTAATTTAGTGTTAGGCCACAGGGTAGATTGCAGCATGGAGATCCTGGAGGCAGGGAACCCAGGTGAGCAATGTGATGAAAATTTCACTGATGTTGGCTGGTTGGTAAATATCTGAGGGTATTAGACTCTGAGCAGAGTGTGCTCAATGTCATCAATCATGGATGAATATTTACTAACTTCCAAGAGCATGTGAGATTGTGAGTGGTTGAGAAAAATGGAAAAAAGGCCTAGTGCATGTTCTAGAACATATACAAGGTTTGGGATTTAATTGCACCGAGCTTTCTTTCCCTCATAATATTACTTCCTATTTACTATTTAGGAAATATTTGATCTACTTGTTATTAGAAGTGTTTTGCCAGATACCACATTAATGATTCTACAAAGAAAAGTTAGTGTCTGAAATTTAATCCTAGAGGGCAAAGGCCAGGAATACAAACAGTTGCAAGCACTATTTCCAGGAAAATCTTCAAAGACATTAATGAGAAAAATGTTAACCAGAAGCATGTGATTTTGAGTCATGCTGAAAAATGCTGGAAGAAAACAAATGCAGAACAAGTGTTCTGTATAATTTTAGAAATGTAATTTGGAATATCTGATATTTTCTTATGTACTGTAATAATGGATAAACATAAAAGAATGTTCAAAATAGGTTGATCTGGTGAGTGTGAATAATTCACTTGTTACTAAGTTGCTTTTTTACCTATTGAAACATATTTTTCTGGATAAAACAACTAGACCAGGAAGATTTTGTTGATTATTTTAAGTTGGGTGCTCAGGGCTGGTGCACTGGGATGACCCTGAGGGATGGGATGGGGAGGGAGATAGGAGGGGGGGTTCAGGATGGGGAACACAAGTATACTTGCAGCTGATTCATGTCAATGTATGGCAAAAACCACTATAATATTATAAAGTAATTATCCTCCAATTAAAATAAATTAATTTAAAATAAAGAAAAAGAAAAATCATAAGGGAAAATCTAATACTAAGGTAGCTCAGTCCTACCCCCTCCCTCCAGCCAAGTTGTGCTGAACAAACAGCCTTTATCTTCAGAGGATAATTTCTATAAATCATGGCTATTATTCATTTTTAACAATTTATTAGACAAGATGAGTCTCTACTAGAATAGTAGCATGCAACTTTCATCCTTCCAAAGAGACCGTTGATGAGTTCAGTGTACATGGATGGATATGAAACTACATTTAATCCTTTGAAAATTATGAAATAAGAATAGGAGGGTAGAATAAGGATGCGCAGAAATACATCTGTAGCCAGAGTTTAGAAGCAGAGTTAAATTGAGATAAGACATGCTCAGCTAAGACCCAACAGAAAAGAAGTGTGCTTTACAGAAGGGTCCACAATGGAGAAGGGAAAGTCATCAAGTCCTCTCGAAGAAAGGACTGGAAAAGTGTCAGAAGTTTACAGTGTGAGCTTTCATTAAAACCCTTTCCTACTCATTACTTTTTCTATACCCATCTGAGAACAATGCTACTGGGGATACAGACTTTCAAGGTAATTTTTTGCAGGTGCTGTGAGATCCTACTAAAATATGACCAAAATCGTCTTAAATCAATTATTTCAGTGCCACTTTGTACACTAAACCAAGAAGCCAAGCATTTCATTTCCTAATCTTAAAGAACTCTTGGCTATGTTGTCTGAACAAATTCAGTCAATAAACTTATATGATGTCCCAAATGATAGTATAACCCAATAGCCACTTTGCTAGACATGTAACAAACTCCACCTTTGAGCTTGGGACATATGTATACTTATGGCTGATGTATGTTGATGTATGGCTGAAACCAACAGAATATTGTAAAGCAATTATCTTCTAAGTAAAAAATAAATAAAAGAAAAAAAAAGATGATAAGTCCCCCTTTCCCATGGTGATTTGTTTCCTCAGAAAAACCTGTAGAGTTCCCAAATGTGTATTAAAACATTTCACTCTTTACTCCTTTTTCTCCCCAGTCTTCGGTAGATGTCCATGGGGGCATGGCAGGTGGATGGGGGTCTTAAGGATAAGTGAGGCATCCTTTATCTGACGCTCTCTTAGCTGCATTACTTAAATCCTACATCCTTTATAGTCTCTTCCTTCTAAGCTCCTGAAGAGCCATAAAGAATAAAAGAATATAGTGCCAAAATGTCTGATAATTAGTGTGAAAAATTTATCAGTGGGCCATAATAATGCAACAGACACGTGGCTGCAGTCCTCAGTCCGAGTACTGTAGCACACAGCAGGTTAACCACCATCGTTCTTGTAAGTTCCTCTAGCCAAGGAAAAGTAGCGCCACCAGAGCTCAGTGTTATCTTGAAACTCTCATTCGCATTTTCCTTCCAAATATTGGCAGAGATTTAGTGTCAGGAGAGAAAGAAAGAGGGCAGAGAGAATGGCATGGGAAAGAAAGAAAGGCTAGAGATTTTCAGTTTTGTTACTGTTGGTCAGTTTGTGACAGGTTTTCAGACTCCACCATCTGTGAACTTAAAACTCAATTACGACCAGTCTCCCTTTGAGAAGTAATTGGGAAACGAAACTTCTCATATCAAGGGAAAAAAAATCCTCAGTCTAGCCAGATGCCTTCTCTTTAAGAGTTTATGTAGCACCGTAATTTAGAAATTCATAAGGATCTCACTCTCGATCTCTGGAGTTTTCCTGAATAATCCATCTTATTCTACTGGAGTCTGTTTCTTAGACCATCTCCCTTTGTGCACATTTCAACTCCTATTCCTTTCCCTTTGTTTCTGGAATCCCAATCCTATCTATTTAAGACTTTTTTCACAGACAGCCTCTGCTGTCACGACAGCAGAGAATTGCATATTAATAACAGATAATCCATAGTAAATTTGTGGCTTTGTAGTCATCATGATGCTGGTCTATGGCTGAGAAATTGGTTAATAGGGAAAATCTGGGGTAGAAAAAAATCTTTCTGTTCACCAGTGCATGACACTAGTCAAAGGTCTTGCTTCTCACCGCTCACCCCTCACCCCTCAATACAGTACATATTTGCTGAATTTATTGGTGATTTTCTTAGTTTTCATGGGTGCCAATGATGCTGTTCTTGTTATGTAAGTATCCTGGCCTTGGAAAATGCCTTAGAAATGAACGTATCTTGATAACCTAAGTTAGCTTCACATATCTTAATCTCTTGTCATTAGTCCATCTCACTTTGCTAAATTAACTCAGATTTCATTGTAATGATATGGTGAAAGAGACAGGACTAAAATTCACAAATGCCAACGACACCTGATTTGCAGCCCGCCTTGCTCAAGGTCTTGAAAAAGCCTTGCAGAGGACCCTCAGCACAGTACTGCTGGCTAATTCCCCCAGCTCCCTAACCTTCCAAACTCAACTGGCTTGCTTTGTTTTTATGGCTTAAGGCCTAGCTATATTGCATGTATTCCTCAGTCTTTTGGCAAAATGCATGTAGTTCATTGCAAAGTATGTTTTGTGAGAATTCTTAATGACATGGGAAAATCTTTTATTAAGAGAACAAAAGGTTAAAAATAATTTTTTTCAGTGTACTGAGCATAATTCTATATATACACACTTACTTACACACACTTTCATATAAAGAAAAAACATTTTTTGGAAAGAATAAGCCAAAATGTCCAAAATGGTTATTTCTGGCTGGTGGATTCATGAGCCATTTAAATTTTCTTACTTATAGTTTTGGGGCTTCCTAGGTGATGCTAGTGGTAAAGAATATGCCTGCCAATGCAGGCGACATAAGAGGTGCAGATTCTATCCCTGGGTTGGGAAGGTCCCCAGGAGGAGGAAATGGCAATCCACTCCCGTATTCTCGCCTGGAGAATCCCACGGACAGAAAAGCCTGGTGGGCTGCAGTCCATACGGTCACAAAGAGTTGGACACAACTGAAGCGACCTAGCACGCACCCACATATACCGTAGGGAAGGAAATGGCAGCTCATGCCAGCATTTTTGCCTGGGCAATCGCATGGACAGAGGAGCCTGGCAGGTTACAGTCCATGGGATCACAAAGAGCTGGACACGATTGCGCGACTAAGCACATACTTACACTTCTATGAATTTTCCAGATTTTCTCCAATGAATAGGTAAGGGTATTGTTTCTGAATGAGCTTCTATTACAAAGCAAATACATTTGCATTGCAAACAAATGAGGTCAAAAGAAGGAAAAAACCTAAAAACTCCTGTAATCTTGAGTATTTAAAATTGAAAACTTTTTTTACTACTTCATCACTCATATATGTGTATGAGTGTTATTTGTGTGTATAGATATATCTGTACATGTGTATATGTATCAGTGTGTGTGTATGTCAATATGCATCAGTGGTAGGGTTAAATTTGCATTATGTTCAACTCAGAATAATCTTTCAATGATGGTCAGGTTTGAATATGATTCATAACTGGAAATAACAAACAATATATGGAGAATAAAATAATAGGTAAATTGAGCTGTGGTTATTAATTAGACATACATGCACACAAAAATATGTAGACACAACTTATTTCAATTAAGATAATACTGTCTACAATTTTATTTTTCACTAGTGACACACAGTAACTTTCCACATCATTCCATATTAATTTGTGATGCCTGCTATACTCCATGGCATAGCTTATATTGTTAAAGCAATATTTCTTAGACAACTTGATCTGAGCTCATCAAAGTGTATTACTTATTAATGAAGAGACTGCCAAACACCCATGGCCTCAGTGGTGGTGGGATATTTGAATCACATTTTTCTAAAAAATGTGGATGCCTGGCGCTCACTTCCAGTGATTCTGATCTAATCGGTCTGGGCTACGGTCCAGGAATAAGCATTTTTAAGAAGCACCCTGTGTTTCTAATGTGCAGTCAGGATTATGAACCAATAAGGAAAATATGCTGGTTTGATTTGACACAGGAGAAGAAAGACTTATAAACCTGAGACTTCTGACTTGACACAGATTGCTGTTTAGCCTTTTACTTCTTGTGGCCATAATGGAATATTCACCAGTGACAGGGATAAATTTGCAGCCTGAACGAGTCTGAACTACCTTCTCACAACGATCAGACATGAACCATTAACTAGAAGTAACAAGTAATATATAGAGACACAAATGATAAGTAAATTGATGTGTGGCTATTAATTAGATGTACCAAGGAACATGGGGTATTCTCTGACAGGAGCCAGTTAGTAAACAGGTGGCAAAATGTGTCCAGTGAAGGTCATCTAACAGGGGCACAGCCTTGCTTCTCCTCAGGCAGCTGTCAGGGAGCTCCTGTAGCGAGTCCTCTAAGATGCCAAACACTCAGTTTGCTTCATCCTTACATTTTACGGAAAAGAGTTTCTTCCTCAGTACACTGGTACATTCAACTGGTGTAACAATACACTTCATCCATTCGCAGATGCACATTTTAATATTTTAACATCTCTGAAATTTGGATGCATCTTAAAATTGAAATCACAAAAAAGTTATCACTGTTTAATCGGCAGCATTACTTTTTTTTCTTGGTGGTACATGAAATAGTGTGAAGTGTTAGTGCCTCAGTTGTGTCTGAATATTTACAACCCCATGGACTGTAGCCCGCCAGGCTCCTCTGTGCATGGAATTCTCCAGGTGAGAATACTGGAGTGGATAGCTGTTCCCTTCTGCAGGGGATCTTCCTGACCCAGAGATCAAATCCGGGTCTCTCACACTGCAGCTGGATTCTTTACCATCTGAGCCACCAGGGAAACCCCCGAGACAGTGGAGCATCAATGGTGCAGTGAAATATGGTATATTTTAAAATATTCGATCTCTGACTGCATCTTCACACCTTTATTGCTGTCTTCTTGGGAGAAGTCTCCATCATCTTTCGCCTGCATTCCTGTAGTAGCCTCCTGACTTATTCTGCTTCTCTTTGCTCTTTCGTATTCTCAGCACCTATACCAAAATGTTCCCTGAAGACTACATTTCACTTTAGGCTAAGGCCCTCCCCAAGATAGCTCTGATAGGTGGGGAAATGCACTTCCTGCTCCTCTTTGCCTTTGCTACCACCCTCCCAGCTTCTTCCAAAACACCCCTGAGCTTTGCGTATCATGTCATGAGATCAGTCAATGAGTACTCATCCTCGCTGCAGGGAGCAGGCTGACCAGTGGTCTTCCACGAAGGTGCTGGCTTTTGGTTCCCTGTCATGCCTGCCAACATTCTGCTATTTTAAGTCTTAGTGATTTACAGGTACAGTTAGGCGGTCCTTCCAATCCCCTGGCATGTGAGTCTCATTCTTTCCCTTAGTGTTCTTGCCCTTTACCCTGCCTCAGCACTTGCTTTCATGGGAAGTCCTGCTTTTATCCTGAAACCGTGTCTCTTCCAAAATGCCGGTGTCATGTACTCTGCAACTCTTTTGCTGTCTTTCCTGTTGATCCCTTTTAGTACCTGACTTCAGTCTCTTTAGTGTCACTTGGCTCTTCACCCCACGATGTTCCCACCTTTACATTCTCCATCCCTCCCTACCTGAAGTCTTCCTCTCCCGTGAGACCTCAGCCTAAATGCTACAGTCAATCATTTTAGTCATTTCCTTGCACACAACTCTCTTGACCTTTTTCAATTGGTCATGCTGCTTGGGGAAATCACTGATGAAACTCCTTCCAGACTTGAATCCATGGCTGAAAATGACTGTAGTAAAACATACAACTCTGCTGAAGGTTCTCTCCACTTACACACTGATGATCAATAACCTCAAGAGGACCTTTAAAGCTGATCATATTTTCCAGGTTTATTTTCTTTCCTACTATCCGCGTAGATATTTTTCACTTTCCTACTTTCCTGAAGCCTCTCATATTTTCTTTCCATTCTCACTTAGCTGATAATACCAAGGAAGGTGAATAAATCAGAAAGTGCTTTATCAATTCCCACTATCATATCCAACTCCAAATTGCATTGGTGTTTACAAGATTTCTTCTTGTGTGACAGATCCCATTCTGTCTGACTTACATCCCTCTAAGTTTCCATCTCTCTCCTGCACCGTCACCTCTTCCCTCTTGTGTGGGTTATTCCCTTAAGTGGTATTTCTCTCAACTTAAAAACAAAAAAATTACTATGACCTCATCACCTGCTTTCTTTCTCTTGCTATTGGGAGCTAAACTCCAGAAAGAGTTGTCTATTCCTGTTGAATTTCTCTTGAATTTTCTCTTGAATCCACTCCAAACAAATGCTCACTCCTACTCTTCACTCTAAGCACTCTTATCAAGATCACTAATGCTTTTGAACTGTGGTGTTGGAGAAGACTCTTGAGAGTCCCTTGGACTGCAAGGAGATCCAACCAGTCCGCCCTCAAGGAGATCAGTCCTGGGTGTTCATTGGAAGGACTGATGCTAAAGCTGAAACTTCAATACTTTGGCCACCTGATGCGGAGAGCTGACTCACTGGAAAAAGACTCTGATGCTGGGAGGGATTGGGGGCAGGAGGAGAAGGGGATGACAGAGGATGAGATGGCATCAGTGACTCGATGGACGTGAGTCTGAGTAAACTCCAGGAGTTGGTGATGGACAGGGAGGCCTGGTGTGCTGCGATTCATGGGGTCGCCAAGAGTCTGACTGACTGAGTGACTGACTGACTGAAATGAATGACCTCTAATGTCATTTGCACAACCCAATGTCACATCTCCGTTTTCGCCTTATTAGTCAGTATCAATAAATCTCTTAGACACCTTGTCACCTTCAGGATAGCGCTGTTCCTGTTTTCCATCCATCTCACCAGCTGCTCCTTCTCAGTGTCTTTTGCTAATTTTTCCCCTTATTTTCCTAACCTATAAATGTTGTGCCCTGGGGTTTAGTCTAAGGATCTGTATTTCTTCCCCTATATACAGTAAATCCCTAGATAATCTTATTGAGTGCCATGTCTTTAAATATAATAAATACCGATGACTCCAAGCATGTTATCTCTACCTCAGACCTTTTCCCTGGACTTCAGACTTGTATAACCAATGTGTTACTTAACACCTCCACTGGGATGTCTAGTAAGCATCTCAAAGTTAACAACTCTCAAATGGAACTCTAGATATTTCTCCCCAAGCTGCTCCCTCTGGGGAAAAAAAAAAAAAAAGGTATTTAAAAGAGTTCTGCATCTTATCTGGCAGAACAGGGAAGAAAAGCAGTGCCTTATTCAGGTAAAAACACTATGCTACTCACATCAGAGAGAGAAAAAAATGTTAAACTTTAATTAATGCTGTGGGTGGATTTATATATTTGGAATTGTAGCAGTTCCATCAAACAAGGAAGTGTATTTTTACCTCCTCTAAACATCTGTGGGTTTAAAAATTCCATTTTAATAGGGAGCTTAGAAAAAATAAGACTTTTCTTTACTTGCTTTATCAGCTTTCTGTGTCTTATATTTTTATCTGCAAGATGATTTATGCCATTTAATGAGTTTTCTTTTAATTTAGACTATTGAACCATCCCTTGATCATTTATATAATTTCAAATAATACAAACCCTGTTTCTACTTCTTTTTGTAGTTCAAAATTTGAAAAATAATGTAGGAATGGGTGGAGCTAGGATCTGTGAAAAGTTCAGTTACTATTTATACAAAATAAAAAACATGAATAAGACATTAAAAAAATTAATTAGTTATTTTTATTTAAGAATAATTGCTTTGCAGAATTTTGCTGTTTTCTGTCAAGCCAGACATTTTAAATATATGGACTGCCTGGGAAACTCTCAGGGAAATTCATGGAATTTAAATAGTTTAG
>SJYF01000651.1:4852034-4863896 GCA_006410515.1 Procapra przewalskii
GACTCTTGAGAGTCCCTTGGACTGCAAGAAGATCCAACCAGTCCATTCTGAAGGAGATCAGCCCTGGGATTTCTTTGGAGGGAATGATGCTGAAGCTGAAACTCCAGTACTTTGACCACCTCTTGCGAAGAGCTGACTCATTGGAAAAGACTCTGATGCTGGGAGGGATTGGGGGCAGGAGGGGAAGGGGACGACAGAGGATGAGATGGCTGGATGGCATCACTGACTCAATGGACGTGAGTCTGAGTGAACTTGGGGAGTTGGTGATGGACAGAGTCCTGGTGTGCTGCGATTCATGGGGTTGCAAAGAGTCGGACACGACTGAGCGACTGAACTGAACTGATTGTCCATAAACCTCCCATTCTTACTTAGACACACTTGTGCCCATTAGTTTTACATTTGGCTACATACAAAAGAGAATATAACATAAAAGTAATCAAAATAAAATAAGGTCAGATTCAGCCTGTTCATGGTTGGAATGGTGAGTCCACAGACAGATGGGACATGTCTTTCCACTATACCATTCTAGCTTGGGGCTTTCAATGTCACATGATCCACAAAGGCTGCTGGGGCTCCAGCCATCACTTTGGGTTTTAGTGCATCAACAAATGAATAAAAGGACGTGTAGTAGATGTTACTATTAGTGTATAATTTTCATACTTCCCCACCCCTGCCACGGTTCATAGCTGATGGAAAGATAATAACCCTCTTCATTGACTTTGGGCTCAATCATGTAAGTTCTTTGGGGGGTGGGCAGAAGTGATCTTTTGGGTCCTGAACCGAAGCACTAAGAGGTGTGGCAAATTTCCACAAGGCTGCTTGAAGCTCCATCGCCCACCTCACGGCAACAGTATATTTTCCTTTCAGCCTGGAACTGAAGCTGCCCTGACCCTGTCCCAAAGCCTAGAATGCAGCCTTGCTCAGCCAAGCCTGCCAAACTGCTGATCCAGAATCATGAAAGAGAATGTTGTAAGCCATTGAGATATTTTGGGGTTGTTTGTTTCATAGAATTATCACAGTAAAAATCTGACCAATACAGAGATGATGAATACAAAGGATGCCTCCTGGCTGAATAAGCTCCCTTTCAGTTGACTTCACAGAAATGCCACACACACTTCTACTTATTCATTATATGTGGTCATATTTTGATGAAAGGGAGATTATACAGTATACAGGATGCATCTAAACCCCCAGTAAAACCAGAGTTCTTGTTACTAAAGAAGAGTGGGGCATGACTATTGTGTGGGAACCAGCAGTTGCCTCCATATGAATCCACTCAGGCTTTTTCTCCTGCTCCCCATGAGACAGCTCTTGTCAACTCATCCCATATATTATTGACCTATTAGCAGCCATTGACACACTTCTCTCCATGAAATTTCACGTTTTAGTTTAGCCACTTGGTTCTTTTCCTACCTCGTCAGCCACACCTTCTCAACTCCTTTCCACGTTCGTCCTTCTCCCTGAGCTCCTGACAGTGCTTCGAGCTCAGTCCGCTACTTATTTCACAGGATAGCAACCTTCATGCTCTCACAGATGCTATCCTGCCCCAAGGTCTTAAATAACATCTACCTATGCTGATGACTCCCAAAGTGAGATCTTCAATTCATATTGTTCTTATAAATTCAGATTAACATATCCAACAGCCTCCTCGGTCTCTGCACTAGATGTCTAACAGGTATCTCACAGACAGCATGCCCCAAGCAGAACTGTTCCCCATTCCCTACACCTATAATTGCTTTCTACAGCATTCCTTCTGGCAATTCCAAGTCTTCTGGAAGCACAGGCTAAAAATGATTCCTTTCTCTCAGACTGTATTTCCAAATCATCAGCAAATATTCTCAGCTATATCTTTATAAATAAATCATGCCATATTCAATGAAAAGGAATGAACTCACTGTGTATGTGAACAACATGGATGAATCTTACAGACATAATATAAAGTGAAATATGCCAGGGATAAAAATGACATATTTTATATTATTCTGTTTACACGAAGTGCATGAAACAGACAAATCTATAGTGACAGAGGTCAGAACAGGGGTTATCTCTGGGGAAATATTGACAGGGAGGGATGGGAGGGATTCTGAGTTACATTAGTAGACACATATGTGAAAATTAATAGGACAGTTCACTGAAGACTTGCATGTACATAAGTTGTACTTCAATAAAAAGAAATATAACTATTGTTTTCTTACCAATAATTCATAAACTACAGATTTCTGATGAGGTATAAGATATGTTTTTGTGTGTGTGCTCAATCGCACAGTCACGTCTGACTCTTTGAGACCATAGCTTGGCAGGCTCCTCTGTCCATGGGATTATCCCAGCAAGAATAGTGGAGTGGGTTGCCATTTCCTTTGGTGGGGGAGCCTCCCGACCCACAGATCGAACTCGAGTCTCCTGCCTCTCCTGTATTGCAGGTGGGTTCTTTACCATTTGAGCTGTTGGGGAAGCCTGATGTGTAAGATGAAAAAGTTCATTCATTTCAGATATATTTTGAGATATTATGATTTATAATAAGAAATATATATTTGCATAAAGCTCCTTAAACTTGGAAGTTCTCATCCTAACTGATGAATGCCACAAAGATATTGCTATTTCTGAGGCAGCTACTAGACCCTACTTAAGGGTGGGGGCTGGTTGTCAGAAGGACCATCTATATGATTAGGGGGTTGGAACTTTTAGTTCCTTTCCCCTGAGCTCCAGGGACAGGACAGAGACTGGAGACTGGTTTAGTCACCAATGGCTAATGAATGAATCACTCATGCCTTATGTAATGAGGCTTCTGTAAGACTCCAAAAGGATGCAGTTCTGAAGCTTCCAGGGAGGGTGAACCAGAACGTTTCCATTAATATGTGCCCTGGTGCCAGGCCTCAAGCTCCATGAGGACCTTTGTTTGGGGCTTTGCCCTCTGCATCTCTTCTTCATTGACTGATAATCTTTAATATCTTTTGTAATAAATTAGTCATCTGTTGAGTAAATGGGTTTCCTAAATACTGTGAGCTGTTCTAGCAAATTACTCAAACCCAAGGAGAGGGTCATGAAAACCTCTGCTTTATAGCCAGTCAGTCAGAAGTATAAGTAACATTCTGGGCTTGTGATTAGCCTCTGACGTGGAGTTTGGTCCTGGGGGAGTGAGCCCTTGGCTTATGGAATCTGATGTCGTTTCTGGTTAGATAGTTTCATAATAGAGTTGAATTCTCAGACACCCTGCTGGTGTCCAAGAACTGCTTGTTAGTATGTGAAAGCTTACACATACCCACATCCATACCCACACATGTTAGAAACAGGTGCAGGAATGCAACAAGATATTTTTAGGTATATCTATCTCTTTACAAAATTGGCCACTTAATACATCTACTGCTGTATCATTCGGTCCAAGCCACTGTGATTTCTTGATTAGATTATCAAAAGAGCTTCTTAGTATCCCTATTACTCCATTCAACTTCCCTTCAGTGTATTATCCACATAGCACTAAGAGTATCTCTTTAAAATTCAACTCAGACTATATCAATCCTCTGCTGAAAACCCTCTGAAGATTTCTCACGGAGCTCAGAGTAAAAGCCAGAATCCATATGTCTGCCCCCTTACTTCCTAAGTGTCCTTGCTCCAAAGTCATCTAAACAGTGAGGACTATCATGACTATATAAATAGTATTCTCCCAACTTTCTGATATTCTCTACCCCCTTTAACTGCTTTTTCATTATAACTCAAGTAACTCTCTTACAGAGTATCTGTTTAGCGGTTTATTTTATTTTTATCTCCTTCCCCACTGGAATAAGAGGTGAGGTTTATAGTATCCCTCCTTGAGTCTGGATGGATTCTGACTGCCTAACCAATACAATATGATGAATGTGATGATGGACTGCTTCCTCGACTTGACCCTTAAGAGACTTTTCCTGTCTCTTGGAATGTACTCTCTGGGATACCTGGGTGACTATGTAAGAAGTCCAGCTACTCTGAGAGTTCGATGTTGGGCGGATTACATGGAGGTGCTCCAGAGAACTATCTCAGGAGAGTTCCAGCTATGCCAAACACGAGAAGCCGCCTCCAGACCAGTCACCCTCTACGTAAACACTACCAAATACCTTCAGCCAATGTCACACGGGGCAGAAAAATCGTCCCGCTGAGCCCTGCCTGAATTACTGAGGCAACAATCATGAGCTATAATAAAACGGTTGCTATTTTGAGTCACAACATTCTGGGCTAACTTGTTAAGGGACAATAGCTAACCAGACAGACGTTCTCTCTGTGTGTGGTGGGTATCAACCGGCAGGTTTTATTGCAGGGTGTGTGTTCCAGGAGCAAGCAGGCAGGCTTCCTCCACTCTTCAGCGTCAAAGGCCACAGAGTTTTCCCCTTGGTGCTCTGGCTCTGGCTCTGGTTCTCTTCAGGCAGATCACGTAATTTCATTAGAGAAGAGATTGTGGACTTCAGCCTGGGAACAGATATTACCTGCTGCCAGTCTCTCAGTGTGTGGGGTGCAGGAGATGAGTCTCAGGTGTCCCGTATGCCCTCCTCTATTTATCTTGATCACTGATCAGAGACTCAGAGGTAGTACCTGGAGAATCGCTTCTGAACCCCTGTGACGAATTTTTCTGTGTGTCTCAGGCATCAGCTCCCTGCAGTCTGTTCTCTGACACACTCCTCACCCCTTTCTTGCCCTTAGAAATTCATCAAAATGTCTTGAGTCAACTCATGGATTCCAATTTTCTTACCAGAGCTGTAACAGGTTAATTCCTTTCTGTACATCTTTGCTGTCATTTTGATGGGATGTGGGAGTGGTGGGAGGG
Source organism: Procapra przewalskii (assembly GCA_006410515.1). Lineage (NCBI taxonomy): Eukaryota > Metazoa > Chordata > Mammalia > Artiodactyla > Bovidae > Procapra > Procapra przewalskii. Next base: position 4,856,827 of record SJYF01000651.1, read on the forward strand.
AAACACATGGCTGTGTTTACTCTCCTAAATACAAATGTGTATTAATACATTCAAAAATACAAATGGCAGGAAAGAAGTGAAGCTGTCTTGATCCTTCCAGACCAGCCACCCTCCATCTGACTACCACCGGGTGCCCCCAGCCAATGTCACATGGTGTAGAAGAGGAAACACGGAGTTTTGGTTGTTCCAACAACTTGTTTGCACTTGTTCAGATGCTGAACTGGCTGGATCCAGCTAATCAGGAATTGCAAACTCATTTCCTCTGGCCCCTGGGACCACCTTAGTTCAAAACTCTCCTGGCTTGTCAAAGCTCATGTGCACACAAGCATGGTGTGTGTGTGTGTGTGTGTGTGTGTGTGTGTGTGTGTGTTGGTGTGGGGGAGGGGGTGGGTTAGGAAGGAGAGAGAAGGATTTTCCCCAAAATCAGGTTCCCTAAGAAGCCTTTCAGTCTATAGTGAATCTGCCCACAGAGTAGAACTTAATAGAATGAAATGTCTAGGTGAAGCATATGTGTCTTTTATATATTCTCAGATCTTATTCTTTAATTACCTCAACTGCAAACATTATTACTGTATAGAGTAGCATATACTTTTATTGCACAACCAACTAAAATGTTCATCAAGTATTTTTAATGATGTGAGAAAATGCTTATGATAAAATCTTGAGAATGAAGACGAAAGAAGAAAGCATCATTCAAAATGTTAGCCTGTGATTTCAAAAGTAGAAAAAAGCATAGAATTAGGATGATATATGGGGACACTCATTTTATTTGCTTAGTAGAATTGTGGATGTTTTTATTCCGAAAAAAATGTATGTGTAATCTAAATAAACTTTCTTTTAAAGCAAGAATATGCTTGAAAGGATATAGGACTTTTTAAAATCTAGCATACGATGTGTAAATAAGGTTCTGTGTCCAGCTATGGGTTGTTAATAATTCAAACTGACCACTCTACTGAAACAACTAGAAATGTTGGACAAAAGACACTAAACATGTAGCAATAATAAGATGGTAAAGTGAAAGTGAAAGTGAAGTCGCTCAGTCATGTCCGACTCTTTGCGACCCCAGGGATGGTAGCCTACCAGGCTCCCCCGTCCATGGGATTTTCCAGGCAAGAATACTGGAGACTGCCAAATCAAAATATTACCTATGGTGCCACCCTGGGGGATCAGCAGAGCACCACAGGTCCTGACTGTTGCCCTGTGCTTCCACTGAACATGCCAAATGAGTAGCGGCTTTTGGAACTTTCTAGGTGAAAGAGAGAGGAGTCCAATAGCCATCCAGGTTGGAGAGTCTAAGAGGAGACCATCACCTAGAAAGTTTGGAACCCAGAAAGGTCATACCCTTAGGATAAGGGTTGACTAGGAGTGAATCAACCCTGCTCCCAGGAACTACAAGGACCTGTGTGTTGGCTTCCAGCAGAGAAGTGGTTTTACAAAAATCCTGCAAAATTTTAAGCACATGTCTATTTTCACTGGGACTCACAGTTCCAACTTTCACCTCACATGGGGTAGTACAGGTAGATCTTGGTTTTGTGAGAGCTGATGCTTTCATAATTTGGGGCAGGTGGCTCATTCTGAGAAAAAAGTTTACAATGAAAATACATAATCAGGTACAAACGTGAATACTTATTTGGAAGAGCAAAGGAGTCATACCAATTCCAAATTAAAAAAGCTGACAAACATTAATATAAACATCTCCAAATCCAGAAAAGTAAGTTATTTTATTATTCAAAGTCTGACTCAATAGAATCATTTCCCCCTATTATTTTTTTTTTGGCTGCTTTGATAGCCTCTTTATATGACAATGTCTTTGTAGTGTAACTTTCTGTATAGGGAACATAAAGATGATTTAGTCCCCACTCTAACATGGGTGATAGAAATTTATTTTATTATTGATGGCCTGGAAAATTTTGTTTCAGTTTTATACCTCATTAATGGTAATATCATGTACATTTTTAGGATTGCTGTCAAATTTGGCAAATTCTTTTCCAAGTTTCTTTTATGTATAGGCTATAAAGTTTCAGAGCATTTCACATTTTCTTGGGTAGTGACTAATCATGACTATTCTTTAAATTAATGACCTGCCTTGTTCCTGATGTCCAGGTTGTAATGACATATTTAGTTTTTGTTATTTTAGTTGATGTCAGTATTTCCTGTCAAATTGGCAAGCCCTTTGATTCTTTTTAATGTGATCAGATATTTGACTTTTTATTAATTTCATTTTCAAGTTGTCCGAGAATCTGTTTTTTACCTTTAAAATTTATGTCTTTCTCTAATCATTTACTGCTCCTGTGTGCTGTGCTCATTTGTGTCCAACTCTCTGCGACCCCATAGACTATAGCTTGCCAGGCTTCTCTGTTCATGGGATTTTCCAGGCAAGAATACTGGAGTGGGTTGCCATTTCTTTCTCCATACTGCTCCTGCCATAATCTAAAAAAAGTTTTTTATAGCTATTTGCTTCTTGATAGCAGAATAATTTTAATTGACCTCTTCATTCATTTTTATCACCTTTTTTGTATATCCCATTCATGTTTTATCAAAATTTCCTTTTTGCTGTTTTAAAATAAATTTAAAGTTGACAAGAGGTACCCATTACTTGGTCTAACTGAGGCTCCTCTGGTGGCTCAGTGGTAAAGAGCCCATCTGCAATGCAAGAGCTGCAGGAGAGGTGGGTTCAGTCCCTGGATCAGGAATATCTCCTGGAGGAGGGCATGGCAACCTACTCCAGTATTCTTGCTTGGAGAATCCCATGCACCGAGGAGCCTGGTGGGCTACAGTCCATAGGGTCACAAAAAATTGGACATGACTGAAGCAACTTAGCACGTGTGCATGTGGGATTTGTTATCACTTGTTTTATTAAAGATTATTGTTGTTACAATATTTGGTTTTTACCAACTGTTTGAAAAAATTCTTTGGCATCTCATCTGAGATGGGTTTTTCTGCTGAATCTTTGAAATATACATATTCAAATAATTAAAATGCCACTCTACTGTTGCAAGTTTGAAAAGTTTTATAATGGACAAGACATCTCATTACATTTCTTAGATTATTTAAAGAAAGCCACACATTGCCAAGACTATTTAAAATACTCCACATAAAGGACAACTGGAAAAGAAAAGAGTAACAGCTGCAAAATAACAAAGTAGTCAAGCATGTCAGGGACCATGGAGGCAGCTTTTGTCAGGCAAGGCTAAAGGAACTGCTGATAGATATGTTAAGGGGAGTTCTGCAGTCTGTGTATCTGTCTATGCTATTATTCCACAGCACATTACAGTTGTCTGGAACTTGTTTCATGTTGTTAATAAACCTACAGTAGAAGCTCTTCAGTTGACAAAGAGGTTAGAAATGATGCTCAGAGTTGGGGTTTGGGGGTTTGTTTTTTGCTATGTTATTGTGTTTATATAATTACAGTTACTCAATTCCCAGCTGATGAGAGTTTGTCCCATATTGTGACAAGTCTACAATAATGTGGTAGCATTTGCTGTTTCTTTTGTTGGATTTACCATTTTATTTTATACATGTTTTTCATTACTTTAATTATTCACAAACTGTTTCAGGTAAATAGGCTATATTTGTTTTTCTATTTGAAATTTGGCAGATGGTCATGCAAAAATCCATCAGCTTCAACGAGTAGATGATGCCTATGACATTTCTGTTATCTGAAGAATACCATCTTCATTGTCACCTCCAAAACCTTTCTTTTTACTTCCAACTACTTTATAGATCACATAAAAATAATGCATGTTTTTCTTTTCTGTTTGTAATTTTCTCCCTGGACTCACAAAACTTTGTCAATATTTCCTCTGTGTGCTTCATAGCTTTGATGTTAATGTACCTGCTGCTGCTGCTGCTGAGTCGCTCCAGTCCTGTCCAACTCTGTGTGACCCCAGAGACAGCAGCCCACCAGGCTCCCCCGTCCCTGGGATTCTCCAGGCAAGAACACTGGAGTGGGTTGCCATTTCCTTCTCCAATGCATGAAAGTGAAAAGTAAAAGTGAAGTCACTCAGTCATGTCCGACTCTTAGCAACCCCATGGACTGCAGCCCACCAGGCTCCTCTGTCCATGGGATTTGCCGGGCAAGAGTACTGGAGTGGGGTGCCATCGCCTTCTCCGGTTAATGTACATGATGCCTTTTAAAATATTTACAACATCTTCTGCGTTGTTACATAGAAAAGCAAATGTTTTTCTAGACAGATTTCATAGCTATGATCACTCCTGACAAATTCTGCTGCTGCTACTGCTAAGTCGCTTCAGTCATGTCCGACTCTGTGTGACCCCGTAGAGGGCAGTCCACCAGGCTCTGCTGTCCCTGGGATTCCCCAGGCAAGAACGCTGGAGTGGGGTGCCATTTCCTTCTCCAATGCATGAAAGTCAAAAGTGAAAGTGAAGTCGCTCAGTCGTGTCCGACTCTTAGCGACCCCATGGACTGTAGCCACCAGGCTCCTCCATCCATGGGATTTTCCAGGCAAGAGTACTGGAGTGGGGTGCCATTGCCTTCTCCGGCTGACAAATTCTAATTCCAGTAATTTACCTGTAAATTAAATTAATTTGAATTTTCAACATAGAACATCATATGATTTAGGATAAAGACAGATTTATTTATTCCTTTTCAATCTTTATGGTTTAATTTTTATTCTTGCCTTACTGTCCTGGCTATGACTTCAGCATGATGTTGAACAGAATTGTTGATAACAGACAACTTGATCTTCTTCCTGACCTCAGAAGGAATATATTCAATATTTTTTCCCTTAGCTACGATGAGCACTATAATTTTTTTTAACCATATATTTGTTTCCATATTGACATTCTGAGTTGGATGGATGTACAAAGTTCTAAGACTGGAAGAAGAAGTTGGGGAAATGGCTAGTACCTTAGAGTAAGTGGTGACAGGGATTTCATGGAGTCCAGAAGGACTGAAAAGACTGACGTTGGAGTAGAGGGTCAGTGGGCGTGTTGGAAGGTGGTAGGAGAGAGGCAGCGAGAGGCAGAGGCAAAAACCAGGGGCCACTCTCATTAATTCCAGCACTGTCTTTGTAGGAAACCCAGCTGTGTGAGCAGGAGGTCCTCCCCTTGGGAATAGGACCAAGAACAGGGTGGGCAAGAACAAGGGCATCATTCCTGACATGCCCAAGTCAGATTCTGAATCTGTCCTATTTATGTTTTACTAGATCATATGGGAAGTAAACTAATTATTGGACTTTCTTTAGGGTTGCCAGTCTGACTTTCCCGGCCAAGGGTGAAAGTTTGATGACATCATGCCCCAAGTGGCAGACAGCTTAAGCAAACTTATCCATGGTTCATCAGGGCTGCAGAAATCAAAGGCCCATCCTAACCATTGAGAGTAAATGTGGTTGCTACATGTTTTAAATTTTCTTTAAACTTGATTATTTTAGCGTTGAAAATTAAAAAAAAAAATTCTTTGCAAAACATTAAGACATTTCAGACCATGCCTTTCTACTGACCCCACTCCTCAGAGGAAACTACAATTGTCAGTTTGTTATTTCTCCTTCCATATATGTTTCAACAAATCTGTGTTCATAAACACGGCTGTAAAATATACATAATGGTGTTATTGCGTGTGTATGTGTTTAATACAAATTCTATCGCATTCAGGTTTTATTTTGTCCTTCCACCTTTTGGAGCATCAATTTCTCCAAAAGGTATCTTCAGAGGAAATGCTACAAGAGCTACTGTGAAACAATATTCTCTGAAAATGTTTGTCCGGAATGATAATGAAAATGGAGATAGAAGATGCTAATACCAAGGAAGTTAAGAAAATGGAAAATGGCTTAATTTATGGTGGAGACTGTGTGGCAGATAAAAGAAAAGTAGCTGTCCTGAATTTCTTTTTACTTCGCCTAAGGCCCAGAGGGCACCCCCACACCTTAGCGACAAGGAACTCAAGTGAGGGCTCTGGTTGGTATCAGCATGTCTATTTATTGTTTCCTCCTCTTGAGATGCAACTTGAATGAAGAGGCTAAATGAGTTTCCTTTAAACGAGAAAAGGCTCTTGTTAAGTTGCGATAGGACTGCTGCAAAGATGAAGGATGAATATGAGGTGTGTGTTTTAAGGACTCTGCTTCCAATTATTTTTGTCCCTTTATTGTTGAGAAGCAATGCCTGCGTCAGAAGGAACGGTGACTGAATACTCTTCAGAAATTCATTATCTGCAGCTTCCACTTTTTAACCTTTGCCTGCGAGTGATTTTTGAAATGCGCTTATGGTGGACGATTTTTAAATTCTAAAGGTGAATGAAATGGCATTGTCAAAGCAGTAATGTCTGTAATGATGAGAACAGGGGTGCCTGGAAATTGAGTTCTTCAAGGGAGGGATATTATGGGAAGAGGTAAAAAGAATTGTGTCTTGATTTCCAATATATTAATTTATTCAAATAGTTTCATCTAATTGTATATAGGAATCATAGGATGCTAGAGTCAAAAAGACCTTAGTCACAATCCAGTTATTGAAATAAATTTTATAGATGTAATGAGAGAGTCCAGCAAACTACATGAACAGTCCAAGGTCACAGAGCTGGTTAGTGGAAGGAAAAGAAAAACCCAGGCTTCTTGAATTGAGTGGGTACTATGGGCTTTCTCTACAATGTGCTGCCTCCTTAATTTGGTCCTTCAATGATCTATGTATTGATTGAAGACTGACAATAAAATGAAACTTTTGAGAGATAGAATGGGGTGGAGGAAGGGATATTAGCTATGGAGTTAGATACCCACATTTGAATTCTGAATCAGCCAATCTGTTGCTGATTTTAGGCAAGTTCCTTTACTGATGTAGCCTTAGTTTGACAGTTTAAAATGCCTAACTGACAAAGTTTTTAGGGAGCTAGATGAAATAATTTCAGGGAAGTGACAACATAAGACCCAATACCCTGTAGCTTCTTAAAAAGTGGTTGGTTGCCTGCTGCTGCTGCTGCTGCTAAGTCGCTTCAGTCATGTCCGACTGTGCGACCTCATGGACTACAGCCTATCAGGCTCCTCCATCCATGGGATTTGCCAAGTGAAAGTACTGGAGTGGGTTGTCATTGCCTTCTCCGGATTGGCTGTCTAGTCTCTGTA
>SJYF01000651.1:4870050-4889987 GCA_006410515.1 Procapra przewalskii
TCAGAATGGCTGCAATCCAAAAGTCTACAAGCAATAAATGCTGGAGAGGATGTGGAGAAAAGGAAACCTTCTTACACTGTTGGTGGGAATGCAAACTAGTACAGCCACTATGGAAAACAGTGTGGAGATTCCTTAAAAAATTGCAAATAGAACTGCGTTATGAAACAGCAATCCCACTGCTGGGCGTACACACTGAGGAAACCAGAATTGAAAGAGACACATGTACCCCAATGTTCATTGCAGCACTCTTTATAATAGCCAGGACATGGAAACAACCTAGATGTCCACCAGCAGATGAATGGATAAGAAAGCTGTGGTACATATGCACAATGGAGTATTACTCAGCCCTTAAAAAGAATAAATTTGACTCAGTTCTAATGAGATGGATGATACTGGAGCCAATTATACAGAGTGAAGTAAGCCAGGAAGAAAAACACCAATACAGTATACTGACACATACATATGGAATTTAGAAAGATAGTAATGATGACCCTCTATGTGAGATAACAGAAGAGACACAGAGGTATAGAACGGACTTTTGACCTCTGAGGGAGAGGGAGAGGGTGGGATGATTTGGGAGAATGGCATTGAAACATGTATACTATCATAAGAAATGAAGTGCCAGTCTGTATTCAGTACAGGATACAGGATGCTTGGGGCTGGAGCATGGGGATGATCCAGAGAGATGATATAGGGTGGGAGGTGGGAGGGGGTTTTGGGATTGGGAGCTCGTGTACACCTGTGGCTGATTCATGTCAATGTATGGCAAAACCAATACAGTATTGTAATGTAGAATGAAGTAAAAATAAAATTAAAAAAATTTTTGTAATTGAAAAAAAAAATTTAACTGTTGTTTTATATTGAAGTAAAAAAAAAAAAGGATTCTGCTGAGTCTCAAAGGAAACATGCTGGTAGACACCTTGATTTCAGAACTCTAGCCTACAGAATTGTGAGGAACAAGTTTCTTCTGTTTTAAGCACCCCCAGTTCAGAGCAGCCCTAGAAAACCAATACATCCAGCTATAGGAGCTGATGCCGAAGTTTACCTCTGAACCAGCAGCAGGTGACCCTGACTCCTACAGCGATGGATTGCCAAGGCCACATTTGCTCTTAGAACTTGAGATCAGATTGATCTGACAGGTGAGGCATGATTTAATTAAACTGAAGAGAGAGAGGAGTTTCAGGGGCTTGGCACCCATGAGAATGAAAGTGTTAGTTGCCCAGTCATGTCCAACTCTTTGCGACCCCATGGACTGCAGCCCGCCAGGCTCCTTTGCCCATGAAATTTTCCAGGCAAGAATACTGAAGTGGGTAGGCATTCCCTTTTCTAGGGGATCTTCCTGACCCAGGGATCAATCTCAGGTCTCCTGCATTACAGGCAGATTCTTTATCAAATAGCTGATAGTAATAGTTAACATTTAGTGGGCAGTTATATATATGAACATCATCAAAGTCCTATACTAACATGATTTTATTCCTGTAAATAACTTATAATGTCAACTTTATTAGTTACTACAAGGCCTGTTATTCTTATTTGTGGATAAATCACTGGGGAATAGTGAGATTGAGAAATGGTAGGGCCTTGATTTGAATCCAGGCAAATATAAAATATATCCAAATGGGAAAGACAACCCAGAATATGCCAAAAATATTTATGAAGGAGTCATATGGGTCAAGCTATTTCACAGGCTGCTGCTGTGCACTGAGATGGAGCCTATTTCAAAGCTATTATTGACATGTAGGCATACACTTTCTATTTTTGAGCTTGTTTTTGACAGTAATGTCAATCAGTCTACCTGTTTCAGAACACCTTTGGCAATGTGTTGTGATATTGTCAGCATATTCAAAGTTTTGGTTTTACATCCACCTCATTAAATCTGGAAGTAGTTATGACATTCCAGTACTGACTCCTTCCTGTCTTACCAGTTCCTTTTCTTCTGTTTCCAAAGTAGGTCACTGAGTAGCTCAGGCTCAGAGAAGGAGAATGCAGAGGAATCAAAAGCCAGAAGGAATCCTGATGGAGAGAGATGATTAATCCTTACTCTAGACAGAATTGCATTTCTCAAAGGTGGATCTATTCTTGGATTTCCCAAAAGAAAAAGATTCCACTGAGTCTCTCGGTGTCGACAGTGCGAGAGGTGGAAACAGGACAGGGTCAGAAAATCTGAGCTTCACACCTTGGTCTTCATCTTCTCACTCCAGCCTGCTGAGCCTTCATCACCCCACCTGTGAAATGGAGGTAACAGTAGCTTACATGCTGCCAGAGTTTTTTGAGTGACAAAAATGAGAACATGTAGAGGAAGGTGTTTCTTCATCCAGGTCAACTCTACTAAAAAGTGCTATTGGAAGGGAGCACCTTTTCTTGCCTTGAGATAGGTGAACATTATTATTGTGTCCCAGGGATCTTTATGTTTAGCTTTTCCAGCTTTTTTTTTTTAAACACCAATCATCAGTACTGGTCTTTTGGAGCTTTTTTAGTTTTTCATTTGCTGTATACCAGGCAGAAGCTCAAACTACACAGAGCATCCTTTCTCTCAGCTAAACACACTAAATAAGTCACTCATGGATACATCGAGAAAAGTGCTGTTTTGAGAAACTGCATATTTTTTACTTAGTAGTGATTCACTAGAGCCATAGGTTAATTTTCACAGTTTTGGCGTGATACTAATTTTCACAGCTCATTTTTTTTTTCTGCTTTAGATATACTTCTCAGAGTTTCTTTTTCCTTTATCCTGATTTTGGTAATTTTTTTTTAAAGATCATCTCAAATACTAAAGAAACTATCCCAAAACATAGACAGTGTTCTCAAAATACTATGCTGTATGCTCTCAAAAAAAAAAAGTGTTCATTATCCAAACCACAAGTCTAAGTAATGTGAGCATTGATCCTAAGCACGTTATCGGAATACATACTAATGACTGATAGTAACGATGGCAGCAATACAATTAGGGCAGTTCACTGAGGTTATATCATGTGCCAGGCACTGCGTTAAGTTATTTTTGTATTTATTATCAGCGTCTTCACAATAATTCTGCCAAAGGATCACTACTATCCTTATTCTAGGGCTTTCCATGTGGTGCTAGTGGTAAAGAACCTGCCTGCAAAGGCAGGAGACATGAGAGAGGCGATTCAGTCCCTGGGTCAGGAAGATCCCTTGGAGGAGGGCAGGGCAACCCGCTCCAGCATTCTTGCCTGGGAAATCCCATGGACAGAAGAGCCTGGTGGGCTACAGTCCACGGGGTCACAGAGTCAGATACAACTGAAGGAACTTAGCACACTCGCACATAGCCTTATTCTGCAGAGCTGAAAGCCAAAGTTTTCATAGATTAGGTAAGTTGCAGAAAAACAGTTCAAACCACTTAGGTTCAGGGACTGACTCAACAGCCCATGTTTTTAGCCTGTGCTCACTCTTGACTGCCTCCTGGAGATGTTACCGTTCATTGAGGACTGAGCAGCTCTGCTCTGAGAAACTGTGTAGGATCACGGCATGAGAATATCGTGGAGTCTTTTTGCCAATATCTGTAGAAATCTGCTCTCCTGCCCTTTATAGTAGCTGTTACATCCATCTGCTCAATAAATTTCTTAATCACCTCTGGTGATGCGATTCTGACTCCTTAAGTATTTTGTCTCTGCCACCCAGGGGGAATGCTTATTGTTACAGCATCTGCTCATCCCCTTCCTCCTGGAAGCTTTGAGGCAGAGAATTCACTGGAGGGTTTTTAGCGACGTCTACCTTTTCTGCCTGTGAGGAGAGGTTGCCATCTGTCAGTGGTCATGGAGTATCCTTCACTGACCTCTTGCATTTAATTTCCTGGACTGAGTGCTCACCCCACCCCATTCTATTTATTGTGGTGATTTTGGGTCTCTCCTTACACAAGAAGTTAAGAAATTGTAATTCTTCCAGGGAGGACTAAATTTATGCTTTTCAGTAAGGCAAAGAATATATTCTCCTGTGATATGACTTTGGTTTTTCTTACTGCTAACTGCTAAGTCACTTCAGTCGTGTCCAACTCTGTGCGACCCCATAGATGGCAGCCTACCAGGCTTCCCTGTCCCTGGGATTCTCCAGGCAAGAACACTGGAGTGGGTTGTGGACAGTTTTATTATTTATGCTTTTCATAGTATTGAGTTTCTCATTTACTTACCATAATATGACATGGGTATCTGAATTACAGTCTACAGAAGTGTTGGTAAGAAATCCCTCTCTGGTCACTCCCTCCAAGTTCCTGGAAGCTCAACATTTTGGGATATATAAATGAGAGAGAGACAATTATATCATGAGCCAAGATGTTAGCTGTTTTATGATGGTTGACTTTTGCTTTGAAGAATAAAACTTAGATGTATGGGCCTTATTATTCATTCTTCAGATTCAGGTTTTTCCTCTCCTTAGAAAAGTAGCCCTAAATATTTGTTGGAATGAGTGATGCTGAAGCTGAGGCTCCAATACTTCAGCCACCTACTGTGAAGAGTCGACTCATTGGAAAAGATCCTGATGCTGGGAAAGGCTGAGGGCAGGAAGAGCAGGCAGCGACAGAGGATGAGATGGTTGGATGGCATTACCAACTCAGTGGACATGAATTTGAGCAAATTCCAGGAGATAGCGAAGGACAGGGAAGACTAGTGTGTTGCAATCCGTGGGGTTACAAAGAGTTGAACACAACTTAGCAACTGAACAATAACAACAACGGAAAAGCTATCAAAATGATTCTTGTTCGTTTTTATGTGCATCCCGCTAAAATGCATTGATCTGTTTCATAGGATCTCATCCCTTTATATACATAAAAGTATATTCCAAAGATGGAAAATACACAAAATCTTAGATTATTTTGACATGCACTAACAATAGAGGTTCATGAACAATAAAAATCACCACAGTTAACACATGTGCAAAATGACTTTTGATGACTCTCTTCCTTTATTCCCTCCATATCTTTCAGTCTAGCTATGTTCTCCTTATTCCATGGGATTCAGTTCAGTTCAGTTCAGTTGCTCAGTAGTATCTGACTCTTTGCAACCCCATGGATCGCAGCATGCCAGATCTCCCTGTCCATAACCAACTCTGAGTCCACCCAAACCCATGTCCATAGATTTGATGATGCCATCCAACCATCTCATCCTCTGTTGTCACCTTCTCCTCCTGCCCTCAATCTTTCCCAACATCAGGGTCTTTTCCAATGAGTCAGCTCTTTGCATCAGGTGGGCAAAGTAATGGAGTTTCAGCTTCAACCTCAGTCCTTCAAATGAACACCCAGGATTGATCTCCTTTAGGATGGACTGGTTGGATCTCCTTGCAGTCCAAGAGACTCTCAAGAGTCTGCTCCAACACTGCAGTTCAAAAGCATCAATTATTCAGCACTCAGCTTCTTTGTAGTCCAACTCTCACATCCATACATGACTACTGGAAAAACCATAGCCTTGACTAGATGGAACTTGTTGGCAAAGTAATGTCTCTGCTTTTGAATATGCTGTCTAGTTTGGTCATAATTTTCCTTCCAAGGAGTAAGTGTCTTTTAATTTCATGGCTGCAATCACCATCTGCAGTGATTTTTGAAGCCCCCCAAATAAAGTCAGCCACTGTTTCCACTGTTTCCCCATCTATTTCCCATGAAGTGATGGGATCAGATGTCATGATCTTAGTTTTCTGAATGCTGAGCTTTAAGCCAACTTTTTCACTCTCCTCTTTCACTTTCATCAAGAGGCTCTTTAGTTCTTCTTCACTTTCTGCCATAAGGGTGGTGTCATCTGCATATCTGAGGTTATTGATGTTTCTCCTGGCAATCCTGATTCCTGCCTATGCTTCCTCCAGCCCAGCATTTCTCATGATGTACTCTGCATAAAAGTTAAATAAGTAGGGTGACAACATACAGCCTTGACGTACTTCTTTTCTTATTTGGAACCAGTCTGTTGTTCCATGTCCAGTTCTAAGTGTTGCTTCTTGACTTACATACAGATTTCTCAGGAGGCAGGTCAGGTGGTCTGGTATCCCCATCTCTTTCAGAATTTTCCACAGTTTATTGTGATCCACATAATCAAAGGCTTTGGCATAGTCAATAAAGCAGAAATAGATGTTATCCTGGAACTCTCTTGCTTTTTTGATGATCCAGTGGATGTTGGCAATTTGATCTCTGGTTCCTCTGCCTTTTGTAAATCCAGCTTGAACATCTGGAAGTTTGCAATTCACATACTGTTGAAGCCTGGCTTGGAGAATCTTGAGCATTGCTTTACTAGTGTGTGAGATGAATGCAATTGGTAGTTTAAACATTCTTTGGCATTGCCTTTCTTAGGGATTGGAATGAAAACTGACCTTTTCCAGTCCTGTGGCACTGCCGAGTTTTCCAAATTTGCTGGCATATTGAGTGCAATACTTTTGGAGTATCTTTCAGGATTTGAAATAGCTCAACTGGAATTCCATTACCTCCACTAGCTTTGTTCATAATGATGCTTCCTAAGGCCCACTTGACTTCACATTCCAGAACGTCTGGCTCTAGGTGAGTGATCACACATCCATAACGTAGGACAGTCATTTTTACCAACATTTGCTCTCCAGTCTAGCATCTGTTGCTCTCCTCTTCATTTTTGTGAATTTCCTCCTCCACATTATTTTAAGATTTAAGTGTCCAGAGGGACATTGAATTCCTTCCTCATACCTGGCTTCCTGAGCAAGCTATGTGCTTTTTATTTTTTACTGGATGTGAGCCATCTCTCCTGGCCTGTTTTTGTAACCTACAATACTTTTCCCCTCTCTGGTTATAATGGTCTCATTAAGGGTCTTAGAAATGGTGGCTCTCAAATACATTTATTCAAGTAGCCATCAAGGTTTTAGTGGAATAAAGATTGAGAAAAATGTAAAAACACAGTCCTCTAGTTCTATTCCAGGCTTTACAGGTGGCTAAATGGTAAAGAATCAGCCTGCCAAGCAGGAGACATGGATTCAATCAGGAAGATCTCCTGGAGAAGGAAATGGAGATCCACTTCAGTATTCTTGTCTGGGAAATCCCATGGACAGAGGAGCCTGGTGGGCTGCACAGCTCATGCTCACAAAGAGTCAGGCATGATATGACTTAGCAACTAAACAACAACATAGTTCTATTTATCTTCAGCCAGCCTTACCATGCTACCTTTCAAGATGGCTTCATAATTAATATCGGTGAGAGAGTCTAGCAGTATTACTGGCTGCCCAAGCAAGTTGCCTAAATTCTTTCATACTGCTAATAGGCATAAATGTTGATAAGTGTAACTTTTTCATACTGTGTTGATGAAACAGAATTTCTGAATGTGATATGAATTTTATCTAATAGCTTTAAGAATGCCCTCAGACCTGCTTTCAAATGAAATCTTGCCAGCGTCCAGCCCCAGCAGGATCCAGGGGTCCCCTCAGGATGGACGGCGTCAGCGAGGGGGTGGGGGAGGAGAGAAGAAAGAATAGAGGCTAATATTCCTTGGTTTACACAGAAAGCCAATAAAGCCCCAGACAAGGGACTTGCTCTGTTCACGGAGGCTGCAGGTGCCTTCTTGCCGGAGTGAAGATGCAGAGTGCGTTCTTGGTCGGGTCTTAGAAGCCCAGGCAGGAAAGTGAAGGCAGGGAGCCTCTGTGCTCCAAAGGATGAGCCTGAAAAAGAGAGGGAGGGAGAGGGAGAAAGGGAGAGAGAGAGAGAAAGAAAGAATATTGACATGGGGAGACCAAGCTTCAGTAAGCAAGGCCCATAACTTTATTTTCAAAAGGAACTTTTATACCTTGACTTGTACATAGAGGGAATTGAAAGATGCAAAGTCATGCAGAGTCATTCCAAACATTACATCTATTTTGTCTCTATCGAAACCAGGATTTTTTTCTGCGTACCTTTCCCATAAACAATGTTGTGCAAATTATCTTCTGGCCTTGGAGGCCTGTGGACATTTTATGACCCTCTTTTGATAAAGGCTGCTCAACCAGAAAACTTATTTTCCCTTGAAATGTTTTTTCTTTATATTTCTAATCTATGTCAGCCTCAGAAATTATTAAACAGAGTAACATTCTCATGGAGCAAAGCTGCAATGAGTTACAACAAAGAAAGAACCAATTAGCTCAAAGGTCTGATGTGGTTAATTCCAAGGCTACTACTTGTTTTTCTTACGTTCCAACTATGTTAACTAATGCACTCCCAGGTGCAAAATGGATAAGGGATATGGGAACTTGGCAGTAAGCATTGGCTCAACAATGAAATCCTACACCAGCACTATTCTAATAGTTTTAACTCTTCGAAAGGCTCTATATTTTTAGAATGTTTTAGGCTTCCTGTGTCTCTCACTGTTGGGAGGCTGTGAACAATCACATGTGTAGCTGCAAGAGTCTGGATAAACCTGCCAAGCAAGCTAGAATGCCAACAGAGGGGGTTTGAATTGAAATATTCTTTTCATGCCCAAGAGACTTATCAACTAGAGCCCTAAGTTGACTTTTTTCCAGAGAAAGGTGGTCGGGGATAGCCCTCTGTTAATGTCAGAAGAGTTGATGAAAGGCATAAAATAGTAAAACAGACAGATTCTGGTTTTGGGGTAGATGCTCGAGCAGGTCCAGGGGGTCCCTCTAGTCCTGATTCACCTTGCTCGTCAGGTCTCTTCCACATGACCTTGTAATGGGTGGGATCTCCTGTGCTGGCTCCTGGCAAGATCTGATGCACTGAAAACAGATTCAGTAGTCAGATACCCTGAAAGACTCACTATCCCATACAAAGCATGAGGTCAGTTTTTCAGAAGGCTTAAGACACCCCTATGCAGGGAAACTTGATTGAGCATAATAGTTCTCAAGTGTAAAATAACGCCATGGACTCCTTACATTATTGTTTCTTTCCAATATAGGCTAGAAAAACAACAAATGTAACTAAAGTAAATCTTTCTTTACCTTGAGGTACTCATGATCCCTGACTCTGTCTCATGCAGATCACAAAATCTGAAAAAGAGCTAGAATAGTTGCCAAATACAGAAGAGATGAGCAAGAGCCTAGAGCTACTAATGCCTCCCTGTGACCCCCCAACCTCTTCAGCTGAAGTATTACATATGTTTCAGCTAATTTGCTTTTATTTCCTTATTTCCCTTTTCCCCTCTTTGCCTCCATTTGTCTCTTGGTTAATTGGTTTGTTTCTTCCTTTCTCTATACCTGTTTTCTTTTTTTTGGACCTCAGATATTGATTTGTTGTTGCTCAGTCGGTAAGCCATGTTCAACTGTTTGTGACTCCATGGGGACACATGCTAGGCTTCACCATCTCTTGGAGTTTGCTGAAATTCATGTCCATTGAATACGATGCATCATGGGGTTGCAAAGTGTCAGACACGACTAAGTGACTGAACCGACTGACGTTCACTGAGTCAGTGATGCCATCCAATCTCATTCTCTGTCACCCCCTTCTCTTTCTACTCTCAATTTTTCCCAGAATTAGGGTCTTTACCAGTGAGTCAGTTCTTCATATCAGGTGGCCAAAGTATTGGAGCCTCAGCATCAGTCCCTCCAATAAATATTCACAGTTAATTTCCTTTAGGATTGACTGTTTTTATCTCCTTGCTGTCCAGGGGATTCTCAGGTGTCTTCTCCAACACCAGAATTCAAAAGCATCAATTTTTCAGTGCTCAGCCTTCTTAATGGTCCAACTCTCGCATCTGTACATGCCTAATGGAAAAACCATAGCTTTGACGAAATGGACCTTTGTTGGCAAAGTGATGTCTCTGCTTTTTGATATGCCATCTGGGTTTGTCATAGCTTTATTTTCAAGGAGCAAGCTTTTTTTTTTTTTTTTAAATCTCATGGCTGCAGCCACTATCCACAGTAATTTTGGAGCCCAAGAAAACAGTCTGTTTCTACTCTTACTGTTTCTACTCTTTCTCCATCTATTTGCCATGAAGTGATGGGACCAGATGCTATGATCCTAGTTTTTTCAAGGCTAAGTTTTAAGGCAGCTTTTTCACTCTCCTCTTTCACCCTCATCAAGAGGCTCTTTAGTTCCTCTTCAGTTTCTGCCATTAGAGTAGTATCATCTGCATATTTGAGGTTGTTGACATTTCTCCTGACAATCTTGATTCCAGTTTGTGAGTCATCCAGCCTGGCATTTTGCATGATGTATTCTGCCTATAAGTTAAATAAGCAGGGAGACAATACAAAGCCTTTAGGTACTCCTTTCCAATCTGGAACCAGTTCATTGTTCCATGTCCCGTTCTAACTGTTGCTTCTTGTCCTGTATTCAGGTTTCTCAGGAGGCAGGTAAGGTGGTATCCCTGGTATCCCTATCTCTTTAAGAATTTTCCACAGTTAGTTGTGATCCACACAGGCAAAAGCTTTTGCAAAGTCAATGGAGCAGAAGTAGATTTTATTTTTGGAATTCCCTTGATTTTTTTATGATCCATCAGATGTTGGCAATTTGATCTCTGGTTCCTCTGCCTTTTCTAAATCTAGCTTGCAGATCTGGAAGTTCTCAGTTCATGTGCTCTTGAAGCCTAGCTTGAAGGCTTTTGAATATTAACTTGCTAGCATGTGAAATGAGGGCAACTATACAATAGCTTGAACATTCTTTGGCATTTCCTTTCTTCCCATTGCCTTTTCATTGGGATGAAAACTGACCTTTTCCAGCCTTTGGCCACTGTTGAGTTTTCCAAATTTGCTGGCATGCAGAATGCAGCACTAACAGCATCATCTTTTAGGATTTGAAATAGTTCAGCTGGAATTCCATCACCGTCACTAGCTTTGCTTGTAGTAATATTTCCTAAGGCTTTACATCATGCTGTTGACTCACACTTCATTCTACAATATCCAACTAAATGATATATTGATTACTCTACTTAAGCAGTTTTTTTTTTTTTTGGATGGGAGAGGGATACTAAGTGAAGAATTTTACTTTCAAATTTTGCCTATCGATTCTTTTGAATTCTGAGGAAACCTAGTTTGGTCACAACTGGAACTCAGACATTTCCAGAGGACCAGGGATCCCTTCTATGAGGGAATGCACACAAGAACAAGAGGAGATGCTGACTGCTTTTGTGTCCTGGTGGCATAGGGTATAGTTCATACTTTAGCTCAATACTCCTAACTCCAGAGCTACCCCGCTAAGATACAAAAAGGAGCCTTGCAGAGAATCACTGGTGTGAAAATATTAGATTGCTTCCGAAAACCTCTTTTTCCAGGATCTCATCCCTGTGAGGTTAGCTTCATTCTTATGGAAAAGAGCAGTCACACATTAAAGATTTTCCCTCAGTCCCAAGCTGAGTGTGAATACTGCTGCAGCCCTGTGGGAGACACAAATAAACCAGTTCTCAGCTCCTGTAGTGATCAAACTTTACTTCATGAAAGCTTGGGAACAACCTTGGGAACCCAAGTGCTCAGGGTTCAGAAACATGCCTCAGATGTGCCCTCAGTTCTCATCCTTTCTTGCCCCACAGTTTAGGAGAGAACAAACTAATTTTCACCCCAGCCTCTCATCTTCATTACCTAGGAGATAAACTAATTCTTTGAGGATTCCTTCTCCTCCAGCCACCAGTCCTCCCTTGCAGGTTAATTTGCATTTTTATTTAGTCATTATTTATGAAGTGGTAGAGATTACCTTTCAAGAGTAAAGTTGTAGTTGGTGCTGAAGTTCGTTAACTACTTTTCAAAAATGAAATTTCTTAAATAAGCTCAAAACAGGAGGCATTGTTCCTAGGAAGATGTTGACTTGGTCACAGGGTGAAATTCTGCACAATTCCTGATTGTGGTCATTACTCTCCNNNNCAGATACTAGTACTCCATGAAGTTGAAAATATCAGTTTTGGAGCTACAACTGCAACATGATTAAAGGTAAGCAATTATTTCTAGCCCAGAGAAGGCAATGGTACCCCACTCCAGTACTTTTGCCTGGAAAATCCCATGGATGGAGGAGCCTGGTAGGCTGCAGTCCATGGGGTCACTAGAGTTGGACATGACTGAGTGACTTCACTTTCACTTTTCACTTTCATGCATTAGAGAAGGAAATGGCAACCCACTCCAGTGTTCTTGCCTGGAGACTCCCAGGGACGGGGGAGCCTGATGGGCTGCCGTCTATGGGGTCGCACAGAGTCGGACACGACTGAAGCGACTTAGCAGCAGCAATTACTTCTAGGGCAATCTGTTTTCTTTTTTTTTAAAATTAAAGTAGAAGACAGAGTTTTAAAATCTGGCTGGCTGCTTTAGAGAAGGCTTTGACTAAACCAATCAGTAAGCTCTTGTCCTTAGGTTTGTTCCCCAGCAGTGCCCAAAGTAAGAGATAGATTTGCAAATACCAGGCCCTGATGTATTAATTTACTATGGAGGGGTTCTCTTTTATGGATTCTAGAACAATTAAGCCTATTATCCTGAGCACTGTTTTCTGAAATGCAGCTCTAATTAGGGAAGGAGTCAGTGTAGTTGGAGTCTAATGAAGAGGATTCCAGGTAAAGAGATTCAAATACTCTTGCAGGATATGGACAAGAAAGAGGATATTCTTGCACTGATGGGAATAATCTGTCTTCCTTTAAAGCACTTTGGAATTAGCACTCACATGTACTTAAGTTTTGGCTCTACTCCACGTAATCCTCACTTCTGCATAGATTTCACAATTATATTGCAAAGAACGGTCTTCAGCATTTCATCAACAACACCATACTCATACCCACCTAGGTTTGTATGTGTAAGTGCAGAAAGTCCATAGTTAAGTGCTCAGACAAGGAGACTTGATCAACTTAATTCTAACACATGTTTTCTAGAGGCTTTGTGTTCATTTTCCTTAACCTTTCTAAGTTGTTCATAGATGTTTCCACATCTATAAATGGACTAAGCTCTCCTATCTCATGGAGCTATACTAGGAAGAAATAGATTCTATGAAGTGCTAAGCATGTGTGATATGCAGCCTTATGGTGACCCAGTGATCCTCACTTCTGGGTATTCAAGTCCTAACATAGTGCCAAGATATGCAAACAGCTCATTTGACTCAATAAAACAGAAAAACAGTGCAATCAAAAAGTGGTCAGAAAACCTAATAGACATTTCTCCAAAGAAGATATCAAGATGGCCAATAGGCAGGTGAATAGATGCTCAGCATTGCTAATTATTAGGGAAATGCAAATCAAAACCACATCGAGGTAGCACCTTACATTAGTCAGAATGGCCATTATTAAAAAGCCTTCAAATAACACATGTTAGAGACGGTGTGGAGAAAAGGGAACCTTTTACACCATAGGTGGGAATGTTGGTGGGAATGTAAATTAGTGCAGCTGCTATGGAGGTTCCTCCAAAAAACTAAAAATAGAGTTGTCATATAATAGCAATTCCACTCCTGGGCTTATATCTGGAAAAGACTATAATTCAAAATGATACATTAACCCTTATATTCATAGCAGCACTATTCACAGTAGCCAAGACATGAAAACAGCCTAAATGTTGACTGACAGATGAATGAGGAAAACGTTGTATGTCTACTTATCTATCTGTCTGGACATACACACAATGTAATATTACTCAGTCATAAAAAAGAATGAAATAATGTCATTTGCAGTTACATGAATGACCTAGCCATTATTATACTAGCAGAGTAAGTCAAAAAGAGAAATACAAATACCACGCGGTATCACTTATATGTGGAATCTATTAATAGAATATGAAACAATTAAACTTATTTATGAAATAGAAAGTGACTCACAGACATAAAGAACAGACTTGCGGTTGCCAAGGAGGGGTGGGTGCAGGAGAGAGGTGGATTAGGAGTCTGGGATTAGCAGACGCACACTAATATATAGAATGGATAAACAACAAGGTCCTACTGTATCGCACGGGGAACTGTATTCAATACTCCATAGTAAACCATAATGGAAAAAAATATGAAAAAGCATATATATATATAATCAATCTGATTTTGGTATTGACCATGTGGTAACATCCATGTATAGAGTCTTCTCTTGTGTTGTTGGAAGAGGGTGTTTGCCATGACCAGTGCCTTCTCTTGGCAAAACTCTACTGGCCTTTGCCCTGCTTCATTCTGCATTCCAAAGTCAAATTCACCTGTTACTACAGGTATTTCTTGACTTCCTACTTTTGCATTCCAGTCCCATATAATGAAAAGGACATCTTTTTTGGGTGTTAGTTCTAGAAGGTCTTGTAGGTCTTCATAGAACTGTTCAACTTCAGCTTCTTCAGCATTATTGGTCAGGGCATAGACTTGGATTACTGTGATGTTGAATGGTTTGCCTTGGAAATGAACAGAGATCATTCTGCCATTTTTGAGATTGCATCCAAGTATGGCATTTCAGACTCTTTTGTTGATTATGATGGCTGCTCCGTTTCTTCTAAGGGATCCTTGCCCACAGTAGTAGATATAATGGTCATCTGAGTTAAATTCACCCATTCCAGTCCATTTTAGTTTGCTGAATGTTGATGTTCACTCTTGCCATCTCCTGTTTGACCACTTACTATTTACCTTGATTCATGGACCTAACAATCCAGGTTTCTATGCAATATTGCTCTTTACAGCATTGGACTTTACTTGCATCACCAGTCAATATTTAGAAAACTAAGAAACAGTGGTAACAGTGACACAATTTATTTTGGGGGGCTCCAAAATCACTGTGGATGGTGACTGCAGCCATGAAATCAAAAGATGCTTGCTCCTTTGAAGAAAAGTTATGACCAATGTAGAGAGCATATTAAAAAGCAGAGGCATTACTTGGCCAACAAAGGTCTGTCTAGTCAAAGCTAAGGTTTTTCCAGTGGTCACGTAAGGATGTGAGAGTTGGACTATAAAGAAAGCTGAGCACTGAAGAATTGATGCTTTTGAACTGTGGTGTTGGAGAAGACTCTTGAGAGTCCCTTGGACAGCAAGGAGATCCAACCAGTCCATCCTAAAGGAAGTCAGTCCTGAATATTCATTGGAAGGACTGATGCTGAAGCTGAAATTCCAATACTTTTGCAACCTGATGTGAAGAACTGACTCATTGGAAAAGACCCTGATGTTGGGAAAGATGAAAGGTGGGAGGAGAAGGGGTTGATAGAGGATGAGATGGTTGGATGGCATCACGGACTCAATGGACATGAGTTTGAGTAAACTCTGGGTATTGGTGATGGACACGGAGGCCTAGTATGATGCAGTCCATGGAGTTGCAAAGAGTTGGACATGACTGAGTGACTGAACTGAACACACACACACACACACACACATATATAAACTGAATCACTCTGCTATACTATGCTATGGAATTGAATCACTTTGTTGTACACCAGAAACTAACACAACTTTGTAAATCAACTACACTTAAATCAAATAAATTTAAAAACATAATTAAACTTTTATGATTATTTGGAAAATTGCTTTCTTTCTGAAAAATATAGCTAGGTTGCAATATTGAATGACAGAGGCAAATTTTACCCACAAGTGCATAAAAGGAAACACCACCTCCCCTGGGAGACTAGATTGTAAAGTCAAGCAGCTCTTGAGGTATCTCCCAGCTACAACTTTACACTCTCCCAGCCTGATCCATGGGGACATTCATATAAAAGATTATGCCGTAGTCGTATAGAAGCACAATCATGTATAATCAGTGGTCTCAAGGCAGGAAAATTAGGTTGGATTCTAATCCAATTTCTTCCCAGCTGTGTGGCTTTGAGGAAACTAATCTCTGCAAGCATGAGCTTCCTTAAATGAGAACAGAGTAGTAAATCATCTCAAAAAACTTTGTAAATGATATGATATATGTGACTATGTATTTTCAGCACATGGCCTAGAACAGACACACGGTATAAATGGCGTCTGAAGCTGAATGAATAGAGATTATTTGAAAGTGTTGAGGCAATGCGCTCACGAGCATACTTGCCTATCGAGTGAAAGACTTTTTGTTGCATTCCTTATCATGGAACATGTGGTTCATGTGAAGAAAGTTTGGCAGGTTTCCTCCTGTCCTCATTGGTGCCGTGGAGTTGGTTTTATCTTATAGCACCAGTTGTCCTGAACTGCAATAATATTTTATGAACCTCTGGTCTCCACCAGGTTCTGAAGCTTTCTTTGGGAAGAGACATATATTTATTTAAATATATATGTCATTTATTTATTATTACTTTTTAAACATCCTCAAGACTTGGCACATAGTACGTTCTTAAGAACTGTTTCATGAGCAAATGAATTTTACAGGTATTTAAACTAAGTTTTTATTCTTAGAACCACAGACACTGCTGTGACGTTTCTTCAGCCCACAAGGCATGTAGCAATTGTTAATTTAAAAAAGAAATTAAAAAATGGAACTGATGACAGCTGAAAAAAAGTGAATGTTTCTGTAGAAACATATCACTGTACTTAGTGACCTTGAACTGAGACTAATTATGTAGGATTTAATCAATGCAGATGAATAAGCCCTTTATAAAAAGCCTCAAAAGCCTGTGCTTGCATGAACTGCCATAAGGATTTTTTAATAGATGTGCAGATTGCCCAGGGAAAGGGACTTCCCCCAATAATTAACCTAAGCTCTGAATTTCGTTAGCACAAACACAAGCAGTTAATGTATATGAACTTTTTTTAGCCCAAGCTGGAATGCACAGGGGGCAGAAGAGAAAGCACTCATTCACAATTGTGAACATCAGCAATAGACATGGAGAGTCGGAGGGAAATAGGCCCCTCTGCAACTTGCATAACTTGTAATGAAATGTAGACTACCTTAAGTGCTTAAATAGAATGATGCAAAATGCAGATAATCATGTAATTCATTAAGAAAAATAAATTACATCAACAACAAAACCCTTTCTCTTGCACAAGTAACTGAAAAGGACCAAGGTTAAAATATTAAGACATACATTAAACCATTGGTAAATAATAAAGTGGCATTGCTTTCAGGCTTAATTACTGAAGAACTGGGCTTGATAACACAGCTGTCAGCAAAAGGAAGGCAACTGGGAAAGATAATTCTACCATTTTAGTTCTTTCTCCCAGATGTACTATTTTTAAAAGAACACTCGTTCTTCAAAATGCTCTCTAAAGTATGGGTTCAAAGAAGTTTGTAGACTATTTAATACTAAACCTGTCATTTCAGAGAGATACGATGGATTTTTCTCTAGTGTCAGATGGATTTTTAAAAATTATTACAAAAGCAATATGGGCTCATTTTGTGAGGTGGAGGGAGGGTTGGGAAGGGTTGTGGGGAAACCAAAACTCAGCAAATAGAAAGGAAAGCCTTCTGCATATATCTTGGGAAAACTTCAGTTTCTTCCTAATTGCTAAGTTCCACTCAAGCATAGGAAACAACCAAACCAGTTTCTTTATATGCCACATGTGGACCCAAACAATTCGGCTAATAGCACAGGATTTGGAGTCAGTCTGTCTGGAGGAAATCCTGGCTTCTTTACTTGTTATGAAACTTTAGGTAACTTGAGATATTTAACACCTTTGTAACTCAGTTTCTTTGTTAGAAGAATTGATCAGCACAACAATGCCAACTTTACAGTGTTGTTAGGCTTATAAGAAATAACACTGGTAAAGATTTAAAAAAACTTTACAGATAATGAAACTTTTTTTGTGTGTGACAGTATATATAGATTTATCTTATTGTTTTTAACAGCTGGGTAGAATTTAACTTTATGATATGTAACATTTCAGTGATTTTTTTAAAAAGCTAATGTAGAGTGGATAAGTCTTTTTAAACATGGCATGAAACGGGAAGAATAGAAGAAAATTGCTGTTGATTACATACGAATTAACAGTCACAAACAAGAACAAACCTTGAACTATATTTGAAGGCAAAGGGCAAAATAGGAACAAAATTGTAATTTATAGAAAAAGACCAACTACTTTAAAATATGGAGAACCTTTCCAAATAAATTAGAGATTGAGTGAGTGAGTGAGTGAAGTCGCTCAGTCGTGTCCGACTCTTTGCGACCCCATGGACTGTAGCCCACCAGGCTTCTCTGCCCATGGGATTCTCTAGGCAAGAATACTGGAGTGGGTTACCATTTCCTTTAACTCAGTAGAAAAACGAGCAAACTAAGTACTTTTGACACATGTATATGGCAAATGTGTCATGAGACACTAGTCGTTTCTTATAAAATTAGCAACTATCAGAAGAATGCTAATATACAGGGTTACTGAGTATAAGAAAATGGAAATATCAGTGCAATTTTTGTGGATGTAAGTTGTTATCATTTTTTGTTGGAGTTCAAATGGGAATTTGAATTTTAAAAATGAATAGGCCATTTGAGCCAAGAGTACCATTTCTGAGGCTCTATAGATCTCCTGATATTAAGCTTTAAGGACTGGACACAGAGTAAGTAAGGCTCTGGGAAGTTTTGTGGTAAACCGACACAAACAAACGCTGGCCACTGAATTCTGGTTTAAGAGTAATACCCATTACAATCCAAAGGAAGGAGAATTCTGTAAAACACGCTTTTGAAAATGCTGATGTTTTAAAAATTCTTCAACTATTATCTCAAGCAGAAATTTTGAGAATTATACATAGAAACTTACCTACAGACCATGGGACTTTGAATCTTGAGACCCTCAGGCACTCTTTCCTGGAGAAAGGAAGAGGAATTTTTTAACCCTTGTGGAAAGCACATTACTTTTAACATTTACTCTAAAAAGGACAAAGGACTTCCACTTTTCAAAAAGATGTTGAAATTCCAAAGACCACATTCCACCCTCTGTAAGGAAGAGGAAATGCCAAATCATTACAAGGTGCTAACTTTTCTGGAGCTCATCAGGGAGCTAGTTCCCTGAGGTCCTAGCTTGCCTGAGGCTGAGGGTGTACTAGGGCCCCCACTGCCGGTCTCCACAAGAAGCCCAGTATCCACGTCACCTCATCTGCACTAGAAGGCTGCTGCTGTGCAGGAGTAAACTGAGGAGAGAGGGCCCTGTGAAGTGTAGGAGGGACCCCTGAAGCCTCCTCAGGGAAGCAGTGCTGAGAAAAACCCAGAGAGCCCTAAACCCACCAGGCGGCTCAGTGGTGAAGAATCCGCCTGCCAATACAGGAGACGCAAGAGACTATGGGTTCGGCCCCCTGGTAGGAAAGATCCCCTGGAGTAGGAAATGACACTCTATGCCAGTATTCTTGCCTGGAAAATTCCATGGACGAAGGTGCCTGGCGGGCTACAAAAGAGTAGGACATGACTGAGCAAGTGAGCTGCTGCTGCTAAATCGCTTCAGTCGTGTCCGACTGTGCGAGCCCAGAGACGGCAGCCCACCAGGCTCCCCCGTCCCTAGGATTCTCCAGGCAAGAACTGGAGTGGGTTGCCATTTCCTTCTCCAATGCATGAAAGTGAAAAGTGAAAGGGAAGTCGCTCAGTCGTGTCCGACTCCTAGTGACCCCGTGGACTGCAGCCCACCAGGCTCCTCCGTCCATGGGATTTGCCAGGCAAGAGTACTGGAGTGGGGGGCCATTGCCTTCTCCGCACCCTAAACCCACGCCAAGTGCATGTAGTAGCAGCACCCGACCACAGGGGAATTCAGACCTGTAGAGCCCTGACCTCTACCTAGCAACAAAACCCCCAGCTCTGCTCAAGTCCCTACAAGAAAGACTATCCCTACCCCACATCCCCCACAGACCAGACATAACTGAAGAAGCAAACAGCGAACAATGAAGACAGGCCAACAGAAGTCACCCAAACTGACACCCAATGAGAAATGAGTCAAGAAAAAGGACAAGGTCTCTCCCTGAGTGTCGGCTGAAGTCCAAGAATTTAGAGTGCTTTTATTTAATTATATTTTTGATAAACAATTCTGCCTTGGCATTCTTCCCTGATTTTTTGGAGCTGTTGTTATATTTTGAAAGATGGCATGAAATGAATGTCAGTGGATGTGTTCCTAACGCACTACAAAAGGAATTGTAAGTTCCCAGTATTAGAAAGACATGACACGTTCCTTAAAAGCCAAAACAGTATAAATAAACTGCATAAAGTTTGGTAACCTTTGCTTCTAATCTCTGTAGTGACTGGAGTTTACAGTGCAGGAGGAAGGTATT
>SJYF01000651.1:4890195-4929447 GCA_006410515.1 Procapra przewalskii
AGACATGACAAGTTCCTTAAAAGCCAAAACAGTATAAATAAACTGCATAAAGTTTGGTAACCTTTGCTTCTAATCTCTGTAGTGACTGGAGTTTACAGTGCAGGAGGAAGGTATTTTTTTTTTAATTTCCACCAAATGACTATATCATTTCCCTTTGGAATTTTATTATTCAAACCAATCTATGCTATGCTGAGGATATTTTTATAGTCTTCTGTGTAATCATTTTTCTTTACTACATCATTCGTTCCAGAATCAACAGCCACTTTTGCCTTTGTTTCCCCTAAATACTTGGCAGGAAGCAAAAAACTCATAAGTGATGAAACCAAGATTAAAGGAGGTTGTGAGTATTTTATGTTAAAAGAGACAGGGAAAAAAAATCCCCCAATTCATTGTCTTTGACTAAACTATACGGTTGTCCAATTTTTTTATTTTAGCAACTTCTCATTTTTCCCTGGGTCAATGACTGCTTGTGGAAAACAGCAAATCTATATTTGCCCAAGGAAAAAAAATCTGATCTGAATGCCAGAATACCATTGGTACATGTAAAGATATTGGTCTCCTGTTTATAGTTGCTATTTTCACATTAAGATGAAACAGCTGCCAATTCAAAATTGCAGCCCTCAAGCAAAACCCCTTGGCATTATAAAAAGGCATATACTTCTGGCACTCTCCAGCTGCCGGTATCAGCACTCACCTTTCTTTTTGCATTTTATTATAGATGTTTTGACCAGGATTTATAATGTGGAAGCAGCAGGGGAATTCACCTGTTCTCTGTCACAAAATACCACACTGATTGAGAAGATAGGGAAATTAGAAGAGAGGCTGGGTCTCTGGAGAACGATTTTTGCCTGGAGAGGACCCAAGCTTCCCTTCTCTACAGATGAGGTGGTATAATGGTTAGGCTTAGAGATCTATGCAGGTCTGGGTCTGACTCCTGGATCCTGTTTCCTAGCAACAAGATGTAGAGGACTTTACTTGGTATCCTTGAGTCTCGGTTTTTCATATTTGACACTGGGATTAGATATATAGCTTACTGAACTTTGGGGAGAGTTATGTGATAAATGTGTGTGTATCTTCTGGCATAATCCTTGAGTCAAGAACTTATTTGTTATTGAGATAAGAGACTGAGTGGATGCTGTGGCTTAAAGATTCTGCATGCCCACAGCGTTATAAAAGGTGTTTTGCAGGGGGTGGGATAGACCCTACAGTAGTGGGGAGGATGCACACTGACATGGCTGGAAAGCCTGGTGGCAGGTCCTGTGTGACTCTGAGGCTGTTTATTAGCCATAGAGAAGCCTGGTAGGGGAATACAGAGCCCAGGCAAGGAATAGGTCTCAGGAACATCAGAGTGATGCGTGGAAATCATGAGATGAATAAGGAAGTGTATTTGGTATTGGGAAAGAGTACAAAGGAAAATAGATACCCTAGTAGGGATATGGAGGTCCCTTGTAGGGGGACTTTCATCATTAAAAGCAAGGGACTAATCAATTTCTACCAATGGGGCCTGAGATAAAAACTGGGCTGAACTAGCATTCCTGAAGTCTCTCACAGGTGAAGAGTTTGGAGCCTGGGGCAGGATGAGATCACCAGAAGGATTTAAGTAGGTCTACTAAGAGGTTTCCCTGGTTGCTCAGACTGTAAAGAACCCACCTGCAATGCAGGAGACCCGGGTTCAATTCCTGGGCTGGGAAGATCCCTGGAGGAGGGCATGGCAACCCACTCCAGTATTCTTGCCTGGAGAATCCCCATGGGCAGAGGAGCCTGGCGGGCTACAGTCCATGGGGTCACAAAGTGTCAGACGCGACTGAGTGACTAAGCACAGCAGCACCTAGGGTGGAAGGGCTATGACAGCTGTGCAGAGAATCAAGCAGGAACTGCAAACTTTGACTTTGCACATCCGATCTGGGTAATATTGCTTTCCTACCAGAAGTTAGCAACTCCACATTTTCTATTTTACTTGCATTGCTGAAATTATGTTCTCCACTAGTTATGGATACCTATCAATAATGGCCAGTGGGTGGGTTATAATTGGGTAGATTCAGCATAATTTTCCAACAGAATCCTCCATTTTAATGTTGTCTCTTTTCTAGTTCAGTTACTCCGCCCTCGGAAGTCTCTCTTTGTAAGCTGGGCTCTCCCCAATTCTGCTTAGGGGGATGAACTTGTAGATAACACTATTTATGGCAGAGAAACAAGGATTGGCCTGTTTAGTCTCGGGCGCTATTTGCTTAGGACTCTGGCTGTTTGGTGCCTCTCTGGAGAACTGCCTCCTGCTCATGTGGGAGAAGTGCCCTCTGTGCTCACATCTTTGCAGATCCATATGGCTAGAGGATAGTTCAACGGCTGCTTGCCAGAATTTTGGCCCTCACATGTGCCTCCAAACCTGGTGATCCAATTTCTGCATCACAGATTTTAAATATGGCTGTCCTCCAGATACAAATGATTAAAATTCAAAACAAATACAAATATCATGTTAGTCAGGAGATGATGCTTTTTTCTTTAAAAAAAAGATAAAAAGCAGATAAATCATGTACGTATCTTGCAGTTGCAATAATAGCTATACTAATGTTTATGTCAAATCTCAAAGGAGAACAAATAGCTTAGCTAATGGTGTGTAACAAAAACTCTCCCAGTGTGAAATACAATAGAACTTGTTAGTTCATAATGTAGGGTACCTGGGGAAAAATGGATTTTGAATTATCTGGGATGAACAGATCTTCTATCTTGTAAATAGCAGAATAGCAGTAACTTTGAATTTAACATGCTTTAAAAAGCAATAACTTATAAAGTTTTATTTTGTGGAGGTAAAGTTCTCAGTAATGAGAGAACATTTTGGTATATTTATAACTTCAATTGTAACGTATCAGTTGTGTGCTTTTTAAGTGTTTCATATACATCTGTGTGTGTTTTGTCTGTATGTACACTGTATGCCAGTGGGTTATGTGTATGTGTTTGAGAAAGGGACTATTCTTCACTTGATTGGATAATTCAGTTGAGTCAAATCATGAAACCTTATTTCCAAACTCCAGGTGTTCCAAAGTCACTATTTTAGATTTGAAAGTATGAGCTTTACAGACATTATAAAACTTATAGACTCATTTGATCTTGAAAAATGGCTTTGAGTGATTTATTTTCTTTGAGTCACATACTTAAAAAAGCCAGAATTGTGAAACATTGAAGAGAATAATACTGCCCTCACTTCCTTGCTAGGGATGATCTTCATGATATAAGGCTGGAGTCACAGAAGAGTATTTCTGACACCATTGTTAATACACAAGAAAGATGCTATGTGGAATCAACTGTGTTTTTTTGTTTGCTTTCATTAATCAGAGCATAGATGAGACGTTCCAGTCATCTCTTGAAATAATACCTTAATAATATGCATATTATTTAAATTTATTTATGATAAGTGAGTTCAGTTTATCAATGGAATCCAAAGGTTTGCTACTAGATAAACTTTGATAAGACAATGTGATGTGTCTTTATCTCCCTAGGGTTCCCTTGGTTACGTACAGGTCTTACAGACTGGATGAATATGTAACATAAAAGGATTTGGAGGTTAGAAAGTCAGCCAAGGAGCACTGATTGCCAACCTCTCTTAGTAAAGAAGGTGGGACTGTGCCCACCTGGCAAAGAGTTTTTGCATTACACTTGTAACTTTTAATTCAGTTTGTGAAAAGCTTGGTGTTTTGGAAGATAATCTTTGGCATATGGCTATTATACTGTATTATTATTATTATTTTTGGCATGCCACACAACTTGTCTGATCTTAGTTCCATGATCAGGGATCAAACCCAAGTCCCAGGAGTGAAACTGCCAAGTCTCAACCACTGGACTGCCAGGGAATTCCTATTTGCTCTGTATTTTAAAAGTATGAAATAATTTTAGTGATATATGTCCTGGAGTTCATCAGTCTAGGTGGATTTTTCCAGTTAACTATATACTTTTTTCAAAATCAAGATTCAAATCTTCTTTTGAGGAAAAATGTTTTTGAACTCTATATTTAAACGTAATTTCTGTTTCTTTTCCTTTTTATTATTTTTTATTTGTTTGTTTTTAGCCATTGGAAGGGTATGGTGCTTGGGAGAAACTTGAGGCATTCTGGCTCTCTCTCCATCCTTCTCACTCAGCTACTCTTTAACTCCAATTCTGAATGCTATTGATTCCCTTCATAAACTATGAAAGCAGCCTACATTCCAGGGACAGTGTATTGATCTACTTTGGTGTGATTATTTTGCCTACGATGATCTACACCAATTCTAATCTTGCTTTATATTTGCTGTGCCTCCATGACATGGGATACATAGGGCCTCTGAGACCTGGCTGTAAAGATATTGACTAAAAATTATTTAATATGGTCTCCAAAATAATTAATCTCTGCCAGAGCCATCCTCCTAAAAGAGCACATGCTAAAAGGCCTAGGAGCTTGCAAAGCTGGACCATTCTGTTATTCTTTTCCACAGCTTCCATCACACCCATGGGTACTCAGCACCTCACTTCTAGCCAGTGACATGTTGGTGCATCTTTAACTATCGGATCTTTAGAAGGAAAACCAAAACCAAAGCAAACAAATCCCAAATGTACAGCCTTTGCCAATTTCTGTAGTATAGATACTCTCACCATGACTGATTTCAGGTTACCAATGCGACATCACTGAACATGGAGTTAGGAAGAGACACAGTTGGCAAAAGCAGATGCAAGGACAGATGTGCACAATACTGCTTCTAGCCTAAAAGCTCCACTCTTAACCTCTGCTTTGCTGCTTCAAAGGCTGAAAATCTAGTGAGGTTGAAATGATTGAACTCTAGGAAACCTATCAGCTGGAGTGAAGGAAGCTGTCTTTTGTGTTTCTATGTGGTAGCATACCTGCATGCATGATGCTGGCATTAAAAACAAGACATACAGACCAATGAAGCGGAACAGAAAGTCCAGAAATAAACCCGTGCATATACCGTCAACTAGTATTTGACAAATGAGTCAAGTATGTGCAAAAGAGAAAAGATGATCTCTTCCATAAATGGTTCTGGGAAAACTGGATATTCACACACAAAAGAATGGAACTGGACTCAGATTTTATATCATACACGAAAATGAAATGGATTAAAGGCTTAAATGTACCCAAAACCGTGAAACTCTTAAAGGAAAAAAAAAAGGGAAAAATTTCCTTGACATTGGCCTTCACAATGGTTTTTTATGGATATGACACTCAAAGTGCAAGCAACAAAAGCAAAAATCAGCTGGGAATATATCAAACCAAAGAAACTTCTTTATAACAAAAGAAACAGTCAACAAAATGAGAAGGCAAATCATCAAATGGAGAAAATAGTTGCAAACTACATACCTGATAAAGGGTTGATATCCAAAATATATAAGGTGTTAATATAATTCAGTGGGCTCCCCTGGTAGCTCAGCTGGTAAAGAATCTGCCCGCAATGCAGGAGACCCCAGTTCAGTTCCTGGGTTGGGAAGATCTCCTGGAGAAGGGATAGGTTACTCACTCTGGTATTCTTGGACTTCCCTGGTGGCTCAGATGGTAAAGCATCTGCCTGCAATGCAGGAGACCTGGGTTCAATCCATGGGTTGGGAAGATCCCCTGGAGGAGGGTATGGCAACCCACTCCAGTATTCTTGCCTGGAGAATCCCCATGGACAGAGGAGCCTGGTGGGCTACAGTCCATGGGGTCAGAAAGAGTCAGACACAACTGAGTGACTAAGTATAGCACACAGCAATATAATTCAATAGTAAAAAAACAAAACAAAAAATAAATAATACAACTTAAAAACAAGAAAAAGACCTAAACAGATATTTTCCCAAAGAAGATGTTTGAATGGTCAACTGGTACATGAGAGGTGCTCAGCATCAGTAATCATCAGAGAAAGGCAAATCAAAACCACAGTGATATATCACGGCATGCCTGCTAGAGGGGCTATTATAAAAAAGACAAAAGATGCAAGTATGTATGAGGATGTGGAGAACAGGGAAAATGTGCACTGTTGGTGGGATTTTAAACTAGCACAACCTCTGTAGAGAGCACTATGGATGTTCCTCAAAATATTAAAACTAGATCCATCATACGATGTAGCACTTCCGCTTCAGGTTCAAAGGAAATTCAAAGGAAACAAAGTCAGTACCTTGAAATCATACTTGCACTTTTGTGTGCAGTACAGCATTATTTACCAAGACATGGAAACAATCTAAGGGTTATTTGATAGATGGAGGGGTAAAGAAGATGTGAAATTATGTATATAATGAACAATATAAGTATTATTCAGCTATAAGAAGGAGGGAGATGCCGCCCTTTGTGACAACATGGATGAAACTTGAGGGCATTATGCTCAGACAAAGACAAATACTGTGTGATCTCACATATATGTGGAGTCCAAACAACTGAATTCACAGAAACAGAGAGCAGGTTGGTAGTTGCCAAGGGTAGCAAGTGGGGATGGAGGTGGATGCAGGGATGAGGAGTGGGGGAAACTGATGAAGGTGGTCAAAGGGTACAAACTTTAAGTTCAGTTCAGTTCAGTTCAGTCGCTCAGTCGTGTCCGACTCTTTGTGACCCCATGAATCGCCGCACGCCAGGCCTCCCTGTCCATCACCATCTCCTGGAGTTCACTCAGACTCATGTCCATCGAGTCCGTGATGCCATCCAGCCATCTCATCCTCTGTCGTCCCCTTCTCCTCCTGCCCCCAATCCCTCCCAGCATCAGAGTCTTTCCCATTGAGTCAACCCTTCGCATGAGGTGGCCAAAGTACTTGAGTTTCAGCTTTAGCATCATTCCTTCCAAAGAAATCCCAGGGCTGATCTCCTTCAGAATGGACTGGTTGGATCTCCTTGCAGTCCAAGGGACTCTCCAGAGTCTTCTCCAACACCACAGTTCAAAAGCACCAATCCTTTGGCGCTAAGCCTTCTTCACAGTCCAACTCTCACGTCCATACATGACCCACAGGAAAAACCATAGCCTTGACTAGACGGACCTTAGTAGGCAAAGTAATGTCTGCTTTTGAATATACTATCTAGGTTGGTCATAACTTCTCTTCCAAGGAGTAAGTGTCTTTTAATTTCATGGCTGCAGTCACCATCTGCAGTGATTTTGGAGCCCCCCCAAAATAAAGTCTGACACTGTTTCCACTGTTTCCCCATCTATTTCCCATGAAGTGATGGGACCAGATGCCATGATCTTTGTTTTCTGAATGTTGAGCTTTAAGCCAATTTTTTCTCTCTCCTCTTTCACTTTCATCAAGAGGCTTTTTAGTTCCTCTTCACTTTCTGCCATAAGGGTGGCGTCATCTGCATATCTGAGGTGATTGATATGTCTCCTGGCAATCTTGATTCCAGCTTGTGTTTCTTCCAGTCCAGCGTTTCTCATGATGTACTCTGCATAGAAGTTAAACAAGCAGGGTGACAATATACAGCCTTGACATCCTCCTTTTCCTATNNAGTCTGTTGTTCCATGTCCAGTTCTAACTGTTGCTTCCTGGCCTGCATACAGATTTCTCAAGAGGCAGGTTAGGTGGTCTATAAGATGAATATGTTTTGAAGATGTAATGTATAGCATGGTGACTACAGTTAATTATACTGTATTCTGTATTTGAAGATTTAAAAGTTCTCACCACATGTATACCCATGGCTGATTCATGTCAATGTATGGCAAAAACCACTACAATATTAAAGTAATTAGCCTCCAATAAAAATAAATAAATTAGAAAAAGTTCTCACCATAAACACACAAAATTATAACTATATGAGGTGGTGGATGTGTTAACAAACCTCAGTCTGCAATACACAAACAATATAATCACGATGTTGTACATCTGAAACTTACAATGATTATATGCCAATAGTATCTCAAAGCCAAGGGAAAGGATATTTAAGTTTTAATCTTGTTTTACTTTTAAATAAGTGACTGGGTTCTTCTGGCTTTCAAGAATCTCTTTTATTATTCAATCTGAAGGTGGCTCCTAGATTAGAAAAAGAAAGTCTAAGCCATTCAGAGCGATGTAAGAGGAAGAGATGAGGGCTTGGACACAGAACCCAATAAAATGGCCTTATGTTTGTCAGTATTATTTCACTTATTATAAATGCTCAGTATACCTATGACTTGTATGTATTATATACTGTCAGACATTAACAGCTTTGAACAGCTGCTGTACAGGAGATTTATTTTATGACCAGCGAGCTGGCAGTTTTTTTGGGTTTTTCACCTCATGTGTGAAAATAGTTTTGACTCCATAGAATCCCAGAAATGATCTTAGGTATCCTCAGGAGTTCCTGGGGGCTATAATTTGGGAGCCAGTGATCTAGCCTAATTATGTCAAGCATGCTTGTCTTTCCAGAGGTTAGTGCAATTTGAGCCAATGATGGTTAGGGAAGGTTTGTGGAGGCTTATGAAGGAAGAAGTTTATTGATACCAAAAGAACCGTAGGAATGAACCTCCTCTTCTTTCCAGATGTGAACCAATAAGTACACAGCCTCATTTACTCCTGGCATCCACCTTGTGATCTGGGGTGAAACCAGGTTTAAACTGACTCTAACTCTGCATGTGGGAGAGGAGAAATGAAGACACTTTAGTCCTTGATGATGTTATGTAACTGCTGGATGAGTCCATATGGAAGTCTTGAAATGACTCGAGAAGGTTGGAGTTGAGTTCTTGTTTTACATGATGCCAAATGCATGAACAGTGGCATCTATGTTTTTTTTGAAAAACTTGTATTTTTATGGATTTTCAGTAGATGACAACCTTTCCTGTCCCTCGTGTAAACATCAGGCAATTAAGATGATAGATGAGAAATGGGTAATAAAATGGATAAACACTTCTATGAGCTAGAAACATAAAGGAAACAGAGAGTGGGGCATAGGTTCTGAAGCTGAAGCAACCCACTGGATTCTGGGATGGAAACAAAAAGTGACCGCAAATAGTTTAACTCCTGTAAGAAACAGGAATAAAACATGGTACATACATGGCCTGGGAGTGGAGCCAGGTACCGTGTGAAATGGGGCAGTGGTAGAGGGTGAGAAATGATCCTCAAGAATGACCGAAGTCTGGAAAACATCTGTGAATGCTCTTTGAACCTGAAGCTGCTGGAGGTTTCACCAAGGAAGAGTGGCTGGATTGAATAAGGACAATTACACATCCAGGAAACCTAGAGAGCCTGGTGCTGGCCTTAGGGCACTTACCTTTGATATCCTGTTGAAAAACAGACTCTGAGCACCTGGGAGAGATCTGGCTTAGACCCTGAGCCACTACTGGCCTGTGTTTAGGCACCTGCGATTATATGAAATGGGTAGGAGTGATACAGAAAAACGGTGTTCTCATATAAGGATATATAAAAATTCCAAAGCATACAAAGAAAGGTAACCAATACATCTGACAAATTAAAAAGGCCTGAAAATCACCTCCTGAGGAAATGAAAATAAAAGAACATTCTGAAAAAAAAATCTTCCTAAGACAGTGTAAGATATTCAAATGTATTATATATGCCACCCATTGAAAGAACAGAAGGTTATGTAACAATATGGGCTGATACAAATTTAAAGAAATAAATGTGTGAAAAATTTCAGTATACAGAAACATGCACTAATCAGAGGAAACCATATAGAATATTATTTCTATTTTTAACTTTTTAAGTGCTTCCTTAACACCGAGGAATAGTTTTATATATATACACACGCACACATATGCATATATTTTAGTCCATCATATTACAGAAGTACTATTGTGTTTTAAGTATTATTTCTACTCCCTTTTACCTTGCTAAAGTTTTTAAATTGCCTTTTTTTTTGTCATTTTGGGGGTAACCTTGGTAATATTAAATTTGTAAATAACATATTTTTTGATTCAGCTATTTTAGGCAACAGAAGCATCAGTCAGTCTCATAGGGCGCACTTCCCTACAAAGAAGTCCCTTTTCTGATAACAAAACTAGGCTTTTCCACCTCACGTTATTAACCAGTCACCAGGTGCAGCCTAACCTGGGAGTGGGCAATACCTTGGGCAAGGTGGCTTCCCAGTATGTGTTTGGGTTCAGTTGACTGTCTTGTTCCTTTAAGCTTAAGTGCTTTAGGCATCTCACATTATCGAAATAAAGGGACTTTACCCAGCTTGTATATTGGCATTGGTCCTCTAGGAAGCAGAACTAAGGCATGGATGAAAGTGCTAAGTACTAAGTGCTTAGTAACTGACAGCTCGGGACAGAGGGATTGTGGGTAGACAGAGCCAGGAGGCCAGGAAAAGTGCAAAGCTCTATCATGCTCTCTCTGTGTTCATGCACCGAACGCTGCCTCAACACACCCCACAAAAAGACACAGCTGATGTGGTGCGTTCTGAGAGGGTGCTTGCTCCTGATGAGGGCTTGATAATTTCTACAACAGTCGCATCTTGCAGCAGTCTGGGCAGGGGAAATAGAAACGAGTATATATTTACCTAGTTCCTTCCAGCCTTTGTTCACCTTTGTTGAGATTCACCCCGTGAGAAATCTAACTAGGTCTCAAATAGGTCCTTCTGGAACTCCAATTGTTTGTGTCTTAGACCAGAATTGCACCATCTGGCATCTCAACCGCACCTTAGGAAACTAGAGTCCACATTTTGTTTTGCGGTATTTCGTCTAAAACTGAAATCGTTGGACAATTCATCTCAAGTGAGCTATTAACTAAGAGAAATAAGAAAGAGGCAGAGAAGGGAATCTCAGCTAGCACACAAAACTTACGCAGTTTCCTTTGCTCCTGAGTGGAGAAACCTTTTCCTTTATTCCCAAATCTGAAAAGTAAAGGGGGTTCTCGAAGTTTTGGTGTCCAGTGTGTCATTTGCTCCAGGAATAGCGGCTCTTCTTTATTGGTTTATGTAAATTTTCTTCTATATTTAGTCTGCTACTTTTTTCTTCTTGTTTTTAGTAAAATGACAAGGTGTTGATTTTTTGAATAGTCTTTATGCCTGAAAATAGTCTTTTTCCTTGCATTTTCACCTTATTTCTAAATTGTGCTGATATACTTTCTAATGCTAAAATTGCATTCTTGGGATAGAGATTGCTTATAGGTAGCCTATTATGTTTTAAAACACATGCTGAGATCAAGTTATTAATATTTTTATTTATGGTATTTACTTCTAAGTTAAGCTTGGTCCACGATTATAGTTTATTACTCCCTTTCATCAGTTGTTTGTAATGAGGTTATATGTGCCTTATAAGAGGTTTGGAGAACCTTCCAGCTTGAGATTCTGGAATAATTTGTATAAAATTATGATGATCTGTTCCTTGAAATGTTAGTAAAACTTTTTGAACTCCATGCTTTTCAGGGATAGGAGAAATTTATTACCAATTCTTTTTTTTTTCTCAGTAATTATTGGATTAATGACATTTTCAAGTTTTTTCTTGATATATAAAAATTTTATTTATTTTATTTTTCATTTACTTGTTTTTGGCTGTGCTGATTCTTTGTTACTGCACAGACTTGTCTCTAGTTGTGGAGAAAAGGGGGCTACACTTCACTACAGTAATGGGTTTCTCATTGTAGCAGCTTCTCTTGTGGAGCACTGGCTTCAGTAGTTTTTTGGCATGTGGGCTCAGTAGTTGCAGCTCCGAGGTTCTAGATCACAGGCTCAATAGTTGTGACACACAGGCTTAGCTGTTCTGCAGCATGGAGGATCATCCCAGACCAGGCATAGAACCCATGTCTCCTACATCAGCAGGTAGGTTCTTTACCACTGAGCCACCACGGAAGCCCTAAAATTTTATTTTTATAAAAATTTTTCCATTTTACCTAAGTTTTCAAACTTATTGTCTTAGAGTTGCTCATAATGCTATTTTTTTTTACATCTCAAATGCATATATCAGGTTAAGTACTTTTTTCATTTCCAATGTAGTTTATTTTTTGTGTATCTCTTCTTTTTAATTAACCAGGCTTGCCAGGTATCTATTTATTAGCTCTTTCAAGAAATATTTTTGGCATAACTGGGGAAATTTTATTATGGACTGTATATTAGATGATTTATAGAATTACTATTAATTAGTTTAGCCATAAATATAGCACTTTTGATTAAGTAGGAGAATACCTTTATGTTTAAGAGGTGTAAGCTGAAGTACTGAGTGATGAATATTATAAAGTACTGGGGAACAGGAGAAGATGTGGCGGGAGAGGGAGAAGGAGAGGGAGAGAGGGAGAACACAAGCAAATGGGATGAATGCTCAAAAGGTATAATGAAAAATTCAAGGAAAAATTCAAATTATTATGTAAGTATTATATTTCAAAATATCTAAGAAACTCCATGTGGAAAATACCACTGGTATTGTTTTATACTTACAAATCATCCATAAAACAATAAACTTTTAATATTAACTAAATGATTCTTTATCACTAGGGTAATTTTTTGCTGTTAGTAAAACCTCCCAAATTCAATGATTTAAGTAAGATAGGGGGTCACTTCTCTCTCATGTAATAGCATCCAGGGTTCTGTAGTTTGGAGCCATTTTAGTTGCTTCACTGTCATTTCTATATTTTGCTTTATCATTTTTAACATCAACTATGTATATTGGACCATTGTTGCCTGAGCTTCAGAAATCACACTAATATCTTAAGAAAGTAGGATAGAGGAAGAGGCAAATTTTGGATATGCCCATTCCCCCTTAGAATCACTTCTTGAAGACAATTCTGCCAAGTGGCTAGCATTTAGTCATATGGCCACTAAAATTTACAAGAAAGGTTGGGAAATGTGCTTTTATTCTCAGCTAAAATGATCTACTTCTGTTTTATTGACTATGCGGATCTCACAGTCAGTTGACTGTGTGGATCACAACAAACTGTGGAAAATTCTCAAAGAGATGGAAATACCAGACCACTTGACCTGCCTCCTGAAAAATCCATATGCATGCAGGTCAGGAAGCAACAGTTAGAACTGGACATAGAACAATAGACTGGTTCCAAATTGGGAAAGGAGTACATCAAGGCTGTATATTGTCACCCTACTTATTTAACTTATATGCAGAGTACATCATGAGAAACACTGGGCTGCATGAAGTAAAAGCTG
Source organism: Procapra przewalskii (assembly GCA_006410515.1). Taxonomy (NCBI): domain Eukaryota; kingdom Metazoa; phylum Chordata; class Mammalia; order Artiodactyla; family Bovidae; genus Procapra; species Procapra przewalskii. Next base: position 4,903,214 of record SJYF01000651.1, read on the forward strand.
GAATCAAGATTGCCAGGAGAAAAATCAATAATCTCAGATATGTAGATGACACCACCTTTATGGCAAAAGTGAAGAAGAACTAAAGAGCCTCTTGATGAAAGTGAAAGAGGAGAGTGAAAAAGTTGGCTTAAATTTCCACATTCAGAAAACTAACATCATAGCATCCAGTCCCATCACAATAGATGGGGAAACAGTGGAAACAGTGACAGACTTTATTTTTTTGGATCCAAATCACTGCAGACGTTGACTGCAGCCATGAAAATAAAAGACGCTTGCTCCTTGGAAGAAAAGTTATGATTAACCTAGAGAGCATATTAAAAAGCAGAGACATTACTTTGCCGACAAAAGTCTGTTAGTTGAAGCTTTGGTTTTTCCAGTAGTCATGTATGGATTGAGAGTTGGACTATAAAGAAAGCTGAGTGCTGAAGAATTGATGCTTTTGAACTGTGGTGTGGAGATGACTCTTGAGAGTCCCTTGGACTGCAAGGGCATCCAACCAGTCCATCCTAAGGGAAATCAGTCCTGAATATTCATTGGAAGGACTGATGCTGAAGCTGAAATTCCAGTACTTTGGCCACCTGATGCGAAGAACTGACTCACTGGGAAAGACCCTGATGCTGGGAAAGATTGAAGCTGGGAGAAGAAGGAGACAATAGAGGATGCGATGGTTGGATGGCATCACTGACTCAATGAACATGAGTTTGAATAAAATCCTGGCATTGGTGATAGACAGGGAGGCCTGGCTTGCTGCAGTCCATGGGGTTGCAAACAGTCAGACACGACTGAGCGACTGAGCTGAACTGAAAATGTATCTAGCCAGTAATCAGATTCTATTACTAAGGAAGATGATGAGAAATAACACTGGAGCAAAAACTAGCAGTTTGTCTCCCAGACTGTTGTGATAGTTATGTGAGATATGGGGAATATCTTTTACTTCTGGCTGTATGTTTTCATATTTCTGGCACTGATAGTAACAAATCATCTTGTTTGGGGAACTGAAAAGGAGGGAAGCTCTCCCCCATTTTGACTACCTGATCTTTCTGGTGCATTTAGTGTGGTCTCTTTCCAATCTTTCAATTTTATTGGGTTGGTCAAAAAGTTCATTTGGGTTTTTCTCTCACATCTAGAGGCCATAAAATACTTGCAGTCTTGTAAATTACCAAACACTTGGTGATTACAAATAGGGAAGATTTTTATTTTCTACGATGGAATTCGGTTTCCTTTCATCTTTTTCTCTTTGTCTAATTTTATTGTTAATTTTATTTCTTTAGTTGTTTGTTTTCCTTTAAAGAGAGTCCTTTTTAATCACCCTTGTATCCATTTTGCTCATTGCTCCTGTATAGGCTTCCTACATTGGAGTTTATTCCACTATTACATAACATCATAACACAAACTCCATTTGTGTTTATTTGACTTTTTAGGTTATATAAAAATCATTATTTGATTTTTCCCCCTTCCTAATAAAGAATTAAATGTTTTATGTCTGCTTTTGTTCAGGTTTTTTTTTTTTTTTTGCCCTTTCTAGGATAAAAGTGAATGATTTATGGAGAGGAAAAACATTGACTGCTATCTGAAAAGCTACTGTACCATTCTTTTCAGATAAAATAAATTTTAGGTCACACGCACAGCTGCAGATTGAAAAATTTCCCCAAAGATTAATAAGGATTTAGCAGTTCAGAACTGCAGTGTGGTTAGACTGTCTGTCACGGGTGTTTCAGTCAGCTTATGCTGCCTGTTGGGATGCAAGCCTCCATCACCATTTACAGCGCTGCTTTCCTCTGTTCCCCTTGTTCTCATTGATGAATGGCTGTAGTTAGAAAATAGCACTGCTACTAATTGACTAGCTGCAAAAAGATATTAGAATCCTGATAACTTTTTAAGGATGTTCCTTGGTGTTTTACGAGAGCTCATGGGTGTTATGTTATACTGTCTATAGTTTTTAAGATTTGTCAGAGTCAATTCATAGGGCAAACTGAAAATCAATTATTATTTTTTAGCAGCAAAATCATAATCTGTGAAACATAGACATTTTTCAAATGCTTTTTATGCTTAATCTCATATTTCATATTTTCATAGCCTCGTGTGCTATTGCTACCATTTGATGGAGAAAACAGTGGCCACAGAGGTTAAGTGATTTATCCGTGGGCAGCTGTTAGCTTCTACGTCTCCTCTTGGTGTCAGTACCCCAGGAACTCTCTTTTGTGTCCAGATTCGGACAACAGATAAGTCCCCCTACTTCTCCAGGACAGCATCCCAAGCCTCTTAACTTCCAGTTTGTCTATCTTGGGAATGAGAAACAAGTACCTTTTCATAATGGCTTCTCTAGCCTTAAAGTCATGATGTTTAATCCTCACCAGGATAGGAGAATTCTTATGGGCATAACTTTTTGTTTTCTGTCTGAGATTTTGAACAGTTTTCATCCAGTTTCTTCTGAAATAACACATGTCTTGAGGGAGCAGTTTCATAAATGTGCTAAAAGTTAAGACTGATAAGAGGCTTGATATATATGACTCAACATTGAATATGTTAAGCTCAGAATAGTAAGCTACATACACTATAACTTAATTTTATGTTTTGCAACTTTCATTTTTACTTGTGCTATTACAGATTGGATTTGAAGCACTGAGATGGGGATGTTGTAACTTGTTATAAAGAATGAGAACTAAGTTTACTAATTTTTTTCATTGTTTTCACTTCAGCAACTAGCTCAATGCCTGATTTGGCATATAGTAGGCACTCAACAAATGTTTGCTAAATGATTGAATGACTGAATGCATGAAAAATGATTTTCTAGAGAGCTAATAATATAAAGTTATTTGGGACATGGATGATTCCCAATGAAATGCAAAGGAATTACTATGTAAATTAGATGACAACAAATGTGAATGCTTTAACTTTAGTGAAATATCAGATCTTGTAAATTTGCAAGAGTATCTGATGCTAGAATCCNNTCTGATGCTAGAATCCCTGCCAGTAGAACCTATGTCAATCATCGCACCATATTAATCTCTGATGCTTTAAAAAATTGAAAGGTGGAATAGCTATTTTATGTTGGTATAGTTTGGACATTTAAATAAACAAGATAATTCAAATTACCTATAAATGTTTATGATGCTTGTCAAACATGATACTTTAGTTGAAATTTTGTATGGGTGATGCATTTCTTTTTTTAAAGAAAGCAAATAGCATGGGAATCTTCTATTAACAGTGTTTCTCATGATACCACAGCCAAAGGCATATGAGAAGAATTAGTTTGAATACGCATAAGATACTCACTAATAAAATTATTTTATTTAAAGGAGAACTGGAGATTATACTTTTAAAAATTGACTTTAAAATTAAAAGAGAAAGGGTTTGACATTGGTGTGTGCATTCATGCTCAGTTGTGTCCAACTCTTTGAAACCCATGGACTGTAGCTTGCCAGGCTCCTCTATTCAGGCAAGGATACTGGCGCAGGCTGCCATTTCCTACTCAAGGGGATCTTCCTGACCCAGGGGTCAAATCTACATCTCTTACACTGACAGGTGGATTTTTTTTTACCACTAGTGCCACCTGGGAAAGTGACATTGGTGCATGCTTTATCAACTGGGGTAGAAGTTCATAGTATGCGTAAGCTTGTCTAGTGCTCTTGTTTAAATAACAGAGAAGAAAGACACGAATGTCAAAATGGCCTTCTTATATATTTCATTACTTTTTTTTGTTTCCAACTGCCTTGTGTCTTGTTAAAACACAGGCATAATTTCATGTGCAGTTACTATTAGAAATGAGCACAAAGATAAGGTGACAGTGGGTGTTTGTAAAGTCTTATCTCCATGTTGCAAATGTGCTTAGAAACTGTGCAAATGAAATTCTTCAGAAGCTTTCCAGGGTAGTTCCGCTATTGCTGCATGCCCAACCAAATGCTTCCTTTCCTATATCAGAAATTTTTGCAAAAACTTTTGGCTGCTATCTCTTTTCCAAAGCCTATGAATGTGTGGATTCAGTGAATGGAGCCACATATTTTAATTTGGGTAAATTTGGTGAAAAAGTATATGTTTTCTATAGAAATTTGTACCTACAGTTTCACTAGTCCCACTCCAACATCCTCTTGCACTGAGCTGCACTGGATATAATGCTTTTCACCATGCATTAATAAGGGAGATCCTCGGAATATCACTGAAGGGAAAAACTCACTAGGCCCATGGAAGCCTTGTTCTGACTAAGCTGCGCTGCTGGACTTCCATGGTGGGCTCAAGCAGAGGTCTCAGTCTGGCATCTTGGCCCCAGACCTTTGTTGTTCCCAAAGCTCCACGATTTGCTATAGGAGGAGGCTTTTCACAGAGAAGAGCCTTTCCAGTTGAGTAAGCAGAGCAGGAAGAAAGGAACGTGGTCTAGGAGGACCCTTGTGCTTCTGAGGGATACACAGAAAGGATCTGTCGGGAAGTCATGGGACATGAGGTTGGATGAAACTATCAGAGGGCAGGAAAGCACAGCCCCGCTCATCAGACGCATGGCTCTTTGTTTAACACTGTCTCATGCTTCAAGGGCATGTTCACTGTTCTATGGCCCACTTTCTGGAAGACCAGATCATCTTATACTTATGAAGTGCTTTAAAATAAAATTGGTTTTAATATACAAATCCGATAATTGCTATAATTTTCAAGGATCTGACTGTATATGGAATAGTTCCCTTTCTCTGTGGGGGATATGTTCTAAGACCACCCGTGGATGCCTGAAACCATGGATAACACTGAACCCTATGCATACTATGGTTTTTCCTGCTACATACCTATGATAAAGTTTAATTTATAAATTAGGCATAGGGGCTTTCCTGGTGGCTCAGTGGTAAAGAATCTGCCTGCCAATGCAGGGGATACAAGTTCAACCCTTGGTCCAGGAAAATCCCACATACCTTAGGAAGACTAAGCCTGTGCACCACCGCTACTGAAGCCCGTGTGCTTGCAGCCTGTGCTCCACAACCAGAGAAGCCGCTGCAGTGAGCCCTAGCACTGCAACTAGAGAAAGCCTGCACACAGCAACAGGAGACCCAGCACAACCAAAGAGTAAATAAATCTTTTCAAAAGACAAATAGGCACAGAAAGAGACTACCAACAATAATCAACGGCAAAATAGAAAAATTATAACAATACACTGTAATAAAAGTTATGTGAATGTGGTCTCTCAAAATATCTCATAATACAATTTTAATGCCTTTCTCTGTTAGCTAAAACACTTAGCCTGCACGGTGGCTGAACTTTCGCAGCCTGAGATGTGATGGCAAAACTAGTGTGAATTTCTTTACTTTTACAGTTTCAGACTTAGAAGATTTGTCCATAATGTGGGTCTTAGCAACCTCAGCATTTTTTTTTTCTTTCCTTTTTAAGTTGAGAACTTTTACCTTTTCACTTAAGGAAGAACTTGGCTCCTCTTTGGCATATCTGAGTTGCCAGCATCACTGCTCTTGAGCTTTGGGGCCATTATTAAGTAAAAGAAGTATTAGCTGAACACAAGTGCTGAGATAGTTGCTCTGAGAACCAAAGTGGCTACTAAGTGAGTAGCAGGGGGATGTGCAGGACAAAGGGTCGATTCACGTCCCCTTAGGGAATGGAGCAGACAGCCTGAGATTTCATCCTGCCACTCAGAATGATGTGAAATTGAAAACTTATGAATTATTTATGGAATTTTCCATTTAATATTTGTGGACCACAACTAACCATGGTTAAATGAAACAGAAAAACAAGACTGCAGATTGGGGAGATGATTGCATTATCTAATAAAACCTTCAAAACAACTGTGAGTTAGGTAGTGTTACCTTTTTCTGTTAGAGGGAGAAATGGAAATATATTTAATATTCACAAAATCCCTTGATTTTCAAAAAGTATGTAACAGGTCATTTGTTTAGCATGATGCGGTACTGCTGTTGCTGCTAAGTCGCTTCAGTCGTGTCCAACTCTGCGACCCCATAGACGGCAGCCCACCAGGCTCCCCCGACCCTGGGATTCTCCAGGCAAGAACACTGGAGTGGGTTGCCATTTCCTTCTCCAATGCATGCATGCATGCTAAGTTACTTCAGTCGTGTCTGACTCTGTGCGACCCCATAGACGGCAGCCCACCAGTCTCCTCTGTCCACGGGATTCTCCAGGCAAGAGCACTGGAGTGGGTGCCATTGCCTTCTCTGCATGATGCAGTAAATACTGGGCAAAGGTAAGACGTGAATGTGGACTTCCAGCCTCTAAGTGCACCGTCTCCACTGATACCTAGATGCAAACATATTCTGAGGATAAAAGCAGAAGGGCAAGTACAGGCTCTGGCTTTGGAGAACACAGACTTGAATGACAGGCATGCTGCTCCCTAACTGCAGACCTGAGTGAGCTAATTCACGTTCTTGAGTCCCAATTTGCTAAATTGTTAACATCTAAATAAGTGCAGCACTTCCTCAAAGGATGTTGGAAAGATTAAGTCCTATAAGGCACTTCGAGTGCCTGGCACACAGTAAGTGCTTAATAAATATGAGGTCTTCAACTTCACTATTAGCTTTATTTTTACTTTTATCTAAGGACAACTCTGAGTCTAATTCAAGATGAAATAAATCCATTTAAGAATGACTCATAAAGAGTCTGGAAAAGGTGGGTGTATCTTTTCAAGTTCCTAGGAATAATTTATTAAGTTTTAATTGTCCTTTTCAAAAGCAGTAGCTTTGCTAATATCTTCTTTTAAAAATAGAATTAGATCACATTTGGTGTAAGGTAAAACATCTATGCCTTTCTAATCCAGTTCATCTCTGAAATTTAATTTTCAGATGAAAAATTTGGAGATCTTCTTAAATATGCATTATAGACAGTGGTAGCCTATGATTTGGATATTTGTGTTGGTTAAACTCAGATTTACCAAGTTGGCTGTGAAGTAAACACATGGAAAATATGCTTAAGTAAAATACTCCAACTACTTTTGAAGTCTATTGAGACACATAGCTGCTGAGGAACTATCAAGAAGACAGGTTCAGTTTTCAAAAAAGAATGTTCCTTCTCTTCTAAGAAAATGCAGTATGTTATCATTATAAAACAACTGGAAAAATGAAAAGGAAGGAAAATGTGTGTATGTATACATGTCTGTGTTGTATTAGTATAACAAATTCATTCTCATTAACTGGGGTGTGCAGAGCGGTTTAGAATTCATTCCTGTATAACTGTCCTTGTTTTCCGCATGAGTTCCCTTCCATCCTACAGTGGGGTGGGTAAAAAAAGAAAATAACTGTATTTAGTCCAAATTTATAATCTGTGTTCTTTCCAATAATTTAAACTGCCTTTCAAAGAAAATGAGTCTCTGCTTGGATGACTCAGGCAAATGCTTATGCTCATGCTGGCCTTTTCAAAGATCATTCCCAGTAGTAGTTTGGGGGAGGGAGGTGATTGAGATGATATGGCTTTGTGAAAACAGAAGAGGTGGGATCCTTGGATCTGCTCAGTGTTATCTGGCTCATTTTGTGTGGCTGCCATGGAATGACCAGGCAGAACTGATCTCTCCTTGGTGACGTCTGTGGTATGACTGGTTCCATCTGACTTTTTGAGGAGATACGATGAAACTACACACTGCAATGGACAGTCACCATTATTTGCCTCTGGTTTCAATTTTCTCATATCTTGAGGAGCCCTCGCTTGAAACTAGGACTCTTCTGGCCTGCCTACCCTTTTAGTACCTCCGTATCCTCTAAGAGATTTGGGTGCACACCTGAGTCTCTGGCATGTGCATTCAGGCTGAAGGAACCAGGAGCTGTAGAATTGCTTCTGTCTGGTCCATCTGCTGCTGTCCCATGGGGAGCAGAGCCGGAGAGACATGACTTCTCATAGTCTCTTTCTCCTTCCGTCTGCCTCGTCTTTGCAGAATTCAACTGCGATCAAAAGCATATATATATTTTCTTTTTTCATATGTTCTCTTTTCTCTTAGTTTCTCTGATCTAGTTTCATCCTCTCTAAGTCCTAAATCTCCTTTTCCCTAAATCTAGACTCAAAAGTAAATTAATGATAGATAGAGTATATGGAGAAAGAAAACCATTTGTTGATAAAGGGACAGGAAGCATTTAAAAATATCTTACCTGATCTGTCTTTCATTTCTCTCCTAGGAATGAAGATATACTTATAATGCAAAGCAGAAACCTAATTTGCTTTATAAATAAATCTAGATAGAGTTCATGTTTCTGAGTTCTGAAAGTGATGAGATTTGGGGACAGGGTCCTATTTCATATCATACTGAAAGAGAGAAGGAGAATTCTCTTTTGACCAAATAATTCCATGTAAAACCCAGGTTTAATATGTTAATTACGTGATTTCTTAATGGCAGTGGAATTTCTAGAAAATATATCCCATATCACATAGGAATTATTAACACATTTGATCACTAAAAATTCATATATCCTAAAACATCACTAAAAATTGAGACAAAGTGGGAAACTACTGTTGTAAAATCTTTGCCAAAAGGTTATTTTCAAAAATCTTATACAGAATCTTGATCCATAAAAGCCTCAAACCCTATGGAATATAAGGAACAGTCATAATTAAGGAATTAACAAAACACAAGACACAAAGAACTCAATGAATTTAGGAAATCTTGTTCAATCTCACTAAGATCCAAATAAAATTCTATTCATTCCAAGATATTCTCGATTCCTATATGTCAAATGGGCAGTTTTCTCTAAGCTTGTGCTATCATTCTCTGCTGCTGGGTGTGAACTTTCCTATATAGCATCACGGCAGTGTGTTAGCTATTTAACCACACAAAACCTTATCACTAATAAGTCCACTTCTACACATTTTACCTAAGGAAATCATTGGAAATGTGTGCAAACATATTTTCCCATTTCTATTTCTTAGAGCATTTGAAAATAACTTCAAACAAGAAACGTCCAAATTATCAAATATTCAGATTAGTTAAATAAAGAAATATATCCATATAGTGGAACACCATGCAGACATTAAAAATGCTGTTTAGGGCTTCTCTGGAGGGCTGGAGGTTAAGAATCTGCCTGGCAGTGCAGGGGACACTAGTTTGATTCCTGGTCTAAGAAGATTCCACATGCCATAGAGCAGCTAAGCCCACGTGCCACAACTACTGAGCCTGTCCTCTAGAGCCACGACTCCTGAGCACACGTGCAAAGACCACTGAAGCCCGAGCACCTGGAACTGGGGGCCTGCAACTAGAGAAGCCACCGCAAGGAGAATCCCGCACGCTGCAACTAGAGAAAGCTCTTGTGCCGCCACGAAGAACCAGCACAGCCAAAAAGAATGTTGCTGTAGAAATGCCAACATGCTAACAACACATTGTTTATGTAAAGAAAATAGGTTATAAAAAATATATGATATATTAGAAACATGCTGGTGGTGTGTGTGTATTTGTATATATGTGCTATGCCCTAGATGATAAAATGGTACCCTATTACGCCCCTCTTGATTTGTTTGCCAAAGCTGGCTATTCCTGTGCGTGTGTGGAAAGTCACATGCAAGTGTAATCACATCAGTTTTTTTATTAATGTTTAGTTTTATTAGAATTTCCCTGGACTGGAATTCGAAGCTGCCTATAACTACTACTTCTAACCACCTCACTGGTTCCAGCTGGCAGCTCAGCTCACACCTCTGCCTGCAGCGAAGGCTTTAGGAGCAGTTTCTGTGAAGCTGGTGGCTAGGGCTTTGCTTGGGTCTCTCCACACTTGCCATCCTAATAGAGAGCCTGGCCCGGCCTTCATAAGCTCACAACTTGCTGCCCTCTCAGTGAACTTGGCTCAGCAGTCAGAGCTGGGCAGCCCGCCTTGGACATGTTGGAGGAGAGAGAAGCTGTGTATGAGGCAAACAAATGTTTCCGAGGCAGATAATTATGTTGTCTTTTCATCCCAGCAAAGATAAGGGCCAGAAAGTGTGTTCTTGAAGCTGAGCAGTCTGAATGTTGATGTCGCCGCACAAGCTTCATCAAATGAACTATGTTTAAAACTATAGAGGCTTCCGGGGTCTTTATATTTAGTGAGAATTAAAGGACGTACCTTGACCACAGTATTTCTTTACTTAAAGCAAAAGGAATTTAAAAATATAAGTCTATACCATTAAAATATCAATATAAAAATGATTCTGCATGTACTATTAGTGAAAGTGAAAGTGTAGTCACTCAGTCGTGTCTAACTCTTTGTGACCCCGTGGACTATAGCCAGCCAGGCTCCTCTGTCCATGGAATTCTCTAGGCAAGCATACTAGAGTGGGTTGCCATTCCCTTCTCCAGGGGATCTTCCTGACCCAGGGATTGAACCTGGGTCTCCAGCACTGCAGGCAGATTCTTTATCGTCTGCACCACCACGGAAGCCCATGTACTATTAGGAATGTACTTAAAAATTCTGACTTATGTGGTGTCCTCATCCCTTGTAGCCATTACTTTCTGGGCATAATCACATAAAAGTATGCAAATTGAGAAAATCCTGACAGTTACAAAGTCCCCAACAGGAATTTTTGTCCACCTTCTGCATGATGCTTTTAAATCATAGATTAGTTGGTAATTTTAAGAAGTGCTATAAAATAGTTTGATCAGTGGAACACTAGTTGTCTTTTAATTGGTGGCTCGTCACAATTTGATTTTTTACGTGTAAGGGACATTTCAGATTAAGAACATACTTGTTGCTTTACACATGATATAACCCATAAGGGATTAATATCCAACATATGTAAACAGCTCATATTATCTCAAAATCAAAACAGCCTAGTTAAAAATGGGCAGAAAAACTAACATTTTTTTCTGAAGAGAGCATGCAGGTGGCCAGCAAGCACATGAAAAGGTGCTTAATATCACTAATCATCAGGGAAATGAAAATCAAACTAATACAGTGTGATACCACCTCATACCTGTCAGAATGGCTATCATCAAAAAGAACACAAACCACCAATCTTGGCAAGGATGTGGAGAAAAAGGAGCCCTGTACACTGTTGGTGGGAGTGTGAACTGCTGCAGCCACTGTGGCAAGTAGCGTGGAGGTTTCTTAAAAAACTGAAACTAGAACTGCCAAATGACACAGCACTTCCGTTCCTAAGTATGTACCTGCAAAAACAAGCACAGTAATAAGAGAGATTCAAGAGCCCCAGTGTTCATGACAGCATTGTTTACAGCTGTCAAGAGATGGAAGCAGCCAAAGTGTCCATCAACAGATGAACGGATAAAGAAGGGGTAATGTGCACACACACACACACACACACACACACACGCTGGAATACTACTCAGCCATAAAAAGTGAAGTTTTGCCATTTGAGCAACAAGGATGGGCTTGAAGGGCATTATACTTGGAGGGCATAAGTGAAATAAGTTAGACAGAGAAAGACAAATACTGTGTGATATCACTTAAGCGTGGAATCGAAACAAATGTAACACACTAGCGACTCTAACAGAAGAGCAGTCTCATGGAGGAGAAACTAGTAGTTGCCAGTGGGGAGAGGGGAGGAGGGAGGGAGGGGCAGTAAAGGGACAGGGCCTTAAGAGGCGCAAATTATTAGGTATAACATAAGCTACAAGGGTATGTTACACCACACAGGGAATATAGCCAATGTTTTATAATAACTATAAATGGAATATAATCTTTAAGATTGTGAATCATGATATTGTGTACCTGTAACATACAGTATTCTATAGCAAATATACTTCAGTGAAAAAGAATGTATTTGTTGCAAGCACATAGTCGTGTGTTTAAATTATCTTTCAAGACAAACGTGTGAGTTCATCCTGCTGTTAACAAGATTTACCAGTACTGAAAATAGTGTGATAGGTCAGTTTGCACTGATGTTTCTATTTCTTTCTGTCAGTGCTACTCACAGGCAGAGTAATGAAGCCTTGTTTGTTAAACAAAAAGTTGAAGGAAATTGGGTCATGGATTTGAATGTATAATACCAAAGTTCACAGTTTTGGACAATTCAGTAGAACCTCATTTTTCTCATTATTTCCTTATTTGCTCAGTGACAGGCTGGAAGAAGAATTAATAAGAAGTTTTATCAGAAGTGTTCCATAATGTTCATATTAAATTAGATGCCACTTAAATTTGAAATATGTTTTCCAGTTATTGTTTTTTTATTATTATCGACTGGGAAAATGATGAAACATAGCATCCTTGAGTTTGGATGTACATATTCCACTTCAGCTTTTTAATAAAAATGCTTGAGCATCTGTTAGGGACCCAACATTCTTTATGTGCTGTAGATAGAGCATGCTATATACAGAGTGATGAATAAGGCATAGTTTCTGTTCTAGAGAGCCTTGTGATCCAGGAGACAGGACCTTAGAGATTTTACTAGTCCACATTATAGATGAGGAAATTATCTGATTCCCTTCCTAAACCAGAAGTCAACAAGACTTCTAACATAAACTTCCCTCTTTATGTCTGTCTCTGAGAGGAGGGATGTTGAGTGTGGTGGAGAGTGACTGCTTCATCAGGCTGCTCACAGAGCAAATGGCCCATTTACAATTCAAGACTATCTTGAGTATTCTTGACCACTCATTCTTATAAAAGATTCCAATATAATTTCTGGAGAGAAAGGACAGTATTGTAAAATGGGAATAGACTGAGGAATCAAAGACAGCTTCACATTCTTGTTTTGTACTGTATGAACATTTTATGCTTGGGACAAATGACTAATGTTTCTGAGCCTCAGTTTTCTCATCTGTACAATGGATATATGCAAAGTGGTTGAGAAAAATCATAATCAAAAAGCAACACCCCAGTTCCTTATTCCTAGTAGGTATTCAAGGAGAGTAGCTTTTGTTTCTTAGGATAAGGCCTAGGAACAGGATGATGTTTGGGTAAGGGCCATTTAAGAAAGCCATACTTTCAATGGAAAGAAGAGAATTCAAGACCATCAAATTTTCTATATGTTAGGTTATGTGGTCGAAGACCATAGATCAGAGATGAGAACTCCAAAAACGTGAGTGGCGTGGATTGCCAGAACCTTTGTCGTTTCCCTGCAGAGGTTTTCTATATTTTCTCTTCACATGCTTCTCCATCTCTTTTCTCAGAGAGAATAGCAATGAATGTGTTGAATAATTAAATTCTAGCAGTAAAGAACCTGCTTGCCAATGTAGGAGATGTGAGAGATGCCGGTTTGATCCGTGAGTCAAGAAGATCCCCTGGAGAAGGAACTGGCAATCCTCTCTAATTTTCTTGCCTGGAGAATTACATGGACAAAGGAGCCATGGGGTTGCAAAGAGTTAGACACAACTGAAGTGCCTTAGTACATAGCATACGTGCATTTATTCTCCAGAACAGGAAGGAGACTAAAAGGCAGGAGGATTTAAGACAGAATAAAAGCAAAGGTAACTACAGAGAGAGAGGAAGACCTGAGGCACACAGGAGAAAGTGCGTGGAGTGAGAAGAGGACTCTGATTAGATCAGGAAGCCCTGGTTTTCAAACAATGGCCTGGGGAGCGGTGTCAGATGGCAGGGTTAGAGGCAAAAGCTGGAAACTTCTCCCAGAGGCTTGACAGTACTGGAGATTTCTTTACTCCTGCGTGCCTGAGGAAGCTGAAGGGAATTTGGTTTCCATTCTGGAAGTGAAATTTTAATAATCAGGAAAAACCACACTTTGCAGGCAGAGAAGGTGTGGGAGGGACAGCACCCACCCAGACTGAAGCTGCCGGCAGGGCTGTAGTGTCAGCTGAGGTTTAAAAGTCTTCATTCATCCCAATAAATGGGACCCTAATCAATCCACATTAGTGTAAGCACAAGAACTCTGCTAGGTTTAATAAACATCCTTATTTTCATCTTTTACATAATATGTGTATAACATTTATAGTTTCTACTAATCACCTTAATGTCCAGAGATGTCTCCAAGAGAAGAAGTCCTCACTCAGCATGCTAAATGCATTATGATGATCGCCTTACTTGGATTAGTAATTGATTCAGATGAAAGGGACTAGAAGACTAAATCAGAATTTGTTAATTGGCCCATTGTGACTTAGGAGAGGAAAAACCTTACACTTTAAATTGTTGCCTATTTGACTGTAGGAGATTTAATATCTCTAAAATGAAAAAAAGTAACACTCAAAGTAGTCTATTTTAAGTAGAAACATTAAGAACTGTTTCCCTGACTTTTTGTCTTCTTTTTAAATGTAGATATGTTTCTTGTCTCTAATTTCTAATCAGATACAGATGTATCATTGTTACACTGAATCATGTATCCATGGATCCTGACACCCAATATACTACTCCTTATCCTCTGATGTTCTTAGCTTGACCTAAAGAAGTAAACCTGTCACAGTTAGTAGAAGGAAGGGAAGGAGTGTTGTGCAGTGGTGAAGGTTCTGGTCAGAGATTCAAAGACTGGGTAGCTATAGCAATTCTGATCCACTTCTTTATTTGCTATGTGATCTTACATAAGTTATTAAGTCTCTTTCAGCTGCTTATCCATGGATAAATGTAGATAAAGTGTTATTATTACATCAGATAATGTTTGCAAAATACTTTTCACATTACCTGGTACTTGGTAAACACAAATGTTTTGTGTCATTATTAGTAATCTTGATGATGATAATATAATAATTGTAAAAGTTTATTTATGTGAAATCTAGCAGGAAGAAAGGAACAACCCAATTAAAAAGTTGGCAAGATATCTGAACAGACACGTCAACAAAGAAGATATGTGGATGGGAAATAAGCATATGGAAAGATGCTCAATATCATATGTCATCAGTGAAATGCAAATTGAAACAATGACATGCCACTCAATACAGACCCGTTAGAATGACCAAAATCGGGAGCCCTGACAATATCAGATGATGGTGCAGGTATGGAGTAACAAGAACTCTCATTCATTGCCAATGGAAATGCCGAATGGTACAGCCATTGTGGAACTGATTCAGATGAAAGGGACTAGAAGACTAAATTAGAATTTGTTAATTGGCCCATTGTGACTTAGGAGAGGAAAAACCTTACACTTTAAATTGTTGCCTATTTTTTTACAAAACAGTTTGGTGCTTTATTTTAAAACAAGACATAGTACAAAACATATTCTAAGCATCACTTCGCTAACAAAGGTCCTTACAGCCAAAGCTATGGTTTTTCTCCAGTAGCCATGTATGGATGTGAGAGTTGGACCATAAACAAGGCTGAGTGCTGAAGAATTGATGCTTTCGAATTGTGGTGCTAGAGAAGACTCTCGAAAGTCCTTTGGACTGCAAGAAGATAAAACTAGTCAATCTTGAAGGAAATCAACCCTGAAAATTCACTACAAGGACTGATGCTGAAGCTGAAGCTCTAATACGTTGGCCACCTGATGTGAAGAGCTGACTCACTGCAAAAGACTTGCATGCTGGCAAAGACTGAAGGAAAGTTTAAACTGCTCAACTCAGCAGTAGTGTGAAAACATCTGTGGACAATAGCTAACTGATGGGAATGGCTCTGTTCTATTGATAACAAATTTTTATTTACAAAATCAGAAAGAGGGCTGGGCTTGAC
Organism: Procapra przewalskii; assembly: GCA_006410515.1. Lineage (NCBI taxonomy): Eukaryota > Metazoa > Chordata > Mammalia > Artiodactyla > Bovidae > Procapra > Procapra przewalskii. Next base: position 4,918,657 of record SJYF01000651.1, read on the forward strand.
TGTCTGATCATAGTTTGCCAACTCCTCTTCTATACTATGGAGAGTTTTAAAAGAGTTTTAATCAAGCAAATGGACATGAGAATATTTGAGTTTTAGGAAAATTACCTTAATGGTGGTACAAAGATGTATCAGGCAACAGTAGGACTAGAGAGAGGAGGGTTAGTTGAAAGACTTTGACAATAATCTGTGCAAGATATAGAGAAACCATAATCTCAGGCGTTGGTGATGGAAATGGTAGGCAAGAGATGAAATAAGATATGTACAGAGAGCAGACAATAGTGTGGTCATGGGTTAGTTAAAGTACTTGAAGATAAGGAGGGTTGCTTTAGCTTCAGTGATACAGCATTCCTTTCACTGAGACAAAATAAGAGAACATGAAACTACATTTTGTGGAAAGATATTGAGGTTCCTGGAGTTCATCCAGAAATCTGGGATACTGTTACATAAAGGACCCAGAGTGGTCTCTGTATATTGGCCTCTAGGTTGTTTATCTCTTCACAGCAGGCTGAGACCCACAGTGCAAAAGCCTGCAAATGCCAAATTCAAATTTTTACATATCTGACTGTTTTAAATATAAACCAAGCAAGCAGATTTCTAGCGATTTAGAGCCTGCCTGCTTTGCATACCCCATGAAACTGCACCCAACACCTGCTAGCTATAGATAGATAAAACCCCTGGCACTATTAATATAAAGCCCCGAGCTGCTTCAGCCCTTTGGAATTCTCTGATTCAGAGATTCCCGTCTGCACTTCTGAGAGACATCATTAGGGTGTAAGTACCCCCTCCCACCACTTTCTCTTCTCCAAGCGTTCCCTGTCCTTATCCCCAGTGTCTCCTGCTGTGAGGCATTCTCCCCATCTGAAACCTACAAAATGAAGCGGGGGGTTCTTCTGCCACCTCGTGGTCATACCTGTTTCCTGGATCAGCTCCCAGTCCTTTCAAAGTCCTGGAGCCACAGTAATAGACGCAAGGATTATTTGGCATATATGGGATGTTTCAAAGTAAAGGAGCAGGTGATTTTTCCCATGGAGACCATATAGAGTGAGAAGAAGTTAAAGATAAAAGCTTACAGTGTCCTCAGGAAACATCATTACGCAATGGCTATGAAAAGATGAGCGGTTTGAAAAAATTATGAAGAAGGAAATAAGACAATCAGTTGAGAAAGGCATAAAGGAAAGAGGCAATTTCAAGAAAAGTGGGATAATCTAGCATTAAACCCCACAGAGGGGTCAAATAAGGCCAGAAACGAACACGATTCTTCTGGATTTGGATGTTGCTGCTGCTGCTAAGTTGCTTCAGTTGTGTCTGACTCTGTGTGACTCCATAGGTGGCAGCCCACCAGGCCCCCTCGTCCCTGGGATTCTCCAGGCAAGAACACTGGAGAGGGTTGCCATTTCCTTCTCCAGTGCAGGAAAGTGAAAAGTGAAAAGTGAAAGTGAAGTCGCTCAGTCGTGTCCAACTCTTCGCGACCCCATGGACGGCAGCCTACCAGGTTCCTCTGCCCATGGGATTTTCCAGGCAAGAGTACTGGAGTGGGTGCCATTGCCTTCTCTGGGATTTGGATGTTAGGGGTTCTTCAAATGAGTACTTTTGGTGGTAGCACTGAGACAGATACCTTCTGACAGCAAGTTGCAAAATGACTAGTTAGTGAGTAAAGTTTTGAAAAGCAGAAATTGGGGAGTGAATAAAGTGTGAACACTGAAATGGACTGCTGGGTGACACAGATGTTCTTGATGAGGATGGAGAGTGAGCAGCAGTTCATAGACTGCGTGGTTTTCTCTAGTGGTCCGTAAAAATAACCAGGGAAGAAAAGACCGTGTTGATCCAAGGAGGAAGATTTTAAAGGCAGAAATCTTAGATAAACAAAGAGATAAAACCTTTGGTAGATATTGGAGAGGGTATGTTGGGTGTGTTGAATCATAATGTTTACCTTGGATAAGAAAAAAAATGTGATTCCTTGACTAGATCACAGCCCTAAAATAAGAAATAAGTTAAAAGACATGGGTTTCCAAAAAAAGTATCAACAACAGGAGTGTTGGGAGTGAGGGCAAAGAAAACTGGATGGGCAGGATGTCATAAAAGCTACATGTGGTGCTATGGAAGGAGAACTGTCTTAAAATCAAGCTAAGACCTGACTTGTGATTCTCTCACTCCCCAGCTGGCTGACCCTTGATGAATCACTCGCTGCCTCTGAATTCAGTTGAATGGTAAAATGGAAACATTTATTTCTCTACCGCATTCAGTTGGTATCAGACTTAAGAGGAGTAACAGGTATGATGACGCTTTATGCAGATGTAAGGCTGGTGCACTTATGGTCCCTGGGATGCTGTGTCCATATCCCTCCCGATCCTCTTTATGTCAGAAAACAGAAAGATTCAAATCAACAGTTCTGAAGCCTGACTGCTTATCATAATTTTTTATAGAGCTTCTTAAGAAAATACATACATTTGGCTCCTCATTCTCACCCCAGATTCAAAAGGGGATTTGTATTGCTTTTTTTTTTTTTAAAGAAAAAACCCTCTATAGGTGATTCTCATCTGTGACTTTAACAACAAGAACCTTGAACTCATGAAACTGAACTGGGGAAAGTAAATTCCTGATTTGGTTGTGTTTCTGAAGTAGCAGAATCCTTTATCTGATTGTGAATGAAGCAAATAATGTGAGAAATACTAGATATATTCTCCCCTCAAGTAATATTAAGGTGTGAATTATCTTATTCTACTCTACAATTTCATGACTTACTTACTTTTAGCTTATAGTCCTCATAAATGCAGTCCCATTTAAAATATTTTTATGATAAGTAAGTGGCAAGAGTATTACAATCTTTGGAAAGTGACAAAAAAGTCATCAAATAAAGACCAAATACTTGGGATGGTTTTGTATAGAACTGAATGTCAGAGGGGATGGTAGGTTAAATGCAGCTTTTTGAAATTTTGCATTTTAGTATAATTGGCATTTTATCACATGTTGCTATTTATATATTGTTGTTGGTGGTGTTCCGGCACACAATGCTGTCCACCTCTTTGTGACCCCATGGACTGCAGGCTTCCCTGTCCATCACCAACACACGGAGTTTGTTCAAACTAATGTCCATTGAGTCAATGATGCCATCCAACCAAATCATCCTCTGTTGCTCCCTTCTCCTTCTGTCTTCAATCTTTCCCAGCATCAGGGTCTTTTCTAATGAGTTGGCTCTTTGCATCAGGTGGCCAAAGTACTGGAGCTTCAGCTTCAGCATCAGTCCTTCCAATGAACATTCAGGACTGATCTCCTTTAGGATGGACTGGTTTGATCTCCTTGCTGTCCAAGGGACTCTCAAGAGTCTTCTCTAGCACCACAGTTCAAGAGCATCAATTCTTTGGCATTCAGCTTTTTTTGTGGTCCAACTCTCACATCCATACATGACTACTGGAAAAACCATAGCTTTGACTCTATAGACCTTTGTCAGCAAAATGATGTCTCTATTTTTTAATATGCTGTCTACGTTTGTCATAGCTTTTCTTCCAAGAGCCAAGCGTCTTTTAATTTAATAGCTGCCATCACCATTCACAGTGATTTTGGAGCTCCAAAATTGTGTGTCACTGTTTCCATTTTTTCATGGCAACTATTTGCCATGAAGCGATGGGACCAGATGCCATGATCTTAGTTTTTGGCATGTTGAGTTTTAAGCTAGCTTTTTCACTCCCCTCTTTCACCTTCATCAAGAGGCTTTTTATTTTTTCTTTGCTTTCTGCCATAATGGTGGTATCTGAGGTTATTGATATTTCTCCTGGCAATCTTTCTTCCAACTTGAGCTTCATCCAGCCTGACATTTCACATGATGTACTCTGCATATAAGTTAAATAAACAGGGTGACAATATATAGCCTGAAGTCCACCTTCCCCAATTTTGAACCAGTTCATTGTTCCATATGGAGAAGGCAATGGCACCCTACTCCGGTACTCTTGCTTGGAAAATCCCAAGGGCAGAGGAGCCTGGTAGGTTGCAGTCCATGGGGTCATGAAGAGTTGGACACGACTGGGTGACTTCACTTTCAATTTTCACTTTCATGCACTGGAGAAGGAAATGGCAACCCACTCCAGTGTTCTTGCCTGGAGAACCCCAGGGACAGGGGAGCCTGGTGGGCTGCCATCTATGGGGTCACACAGAGTCGGACACAACTGAAGCGACTTAGCAGCAACAGCAGCAGCATTATTCCATATCCACTTCTAATTGTTGCTTCTTGACCTGCATGCAGGTTTCTCAGGAGGCAGGTAAGGTGATCTGGAATGCCCATCCCCTTAATAATTTTCCACAATTTATTGTGATCCACACAGTCAAAGGCTTTAGTGGAGTCAATGAAGCAGAAGCAGACGTTTTTCTGGAATTCCTTGCTTTTTCTATGATCCAAAGAATGTTGGCAATTTGACCTGTTTCCTCTACCTTTTCTAAATCCAGCTTGTCCATCTGAAGTTCTCAGTTCATGTACTGTTGAAGCCTAGCTTGAAGGATTTTGAGCATTACCTTGCCAGAGCGTGAAATGAGTGCAGACCACCAGGCTCCTCTGTCCATGGAATTCTCAAGGTAAGAATCCTGGCATGAGTAGCCATGCCCTTCTCCAGGGGACCTTCCTGACCCAAGAGTCAAACCTGTGTCTCTTCTGTCTCCTGGCGCAATTGGCAGGCAGATTCTTTACCGCTGGTGCCGCCTGGGAAACCCAGTTTTTGATGAGAGGGAGACTGCATCTCTTCAAGAAATGGTGCTATAAACTCTGTTTTGTGGGCTGTCATTTCTTTCCAACAGATATACCAGAGAAACATACTGATGAAAGAACTAAGGTTAATTTTATGTGGAGGAAAAAAAAGACCACTTGAGAAATATTAATTGATTAACAAATGTTTATTGCACACCTGCGTGCCTGCGTGCATGTTCAGTCACTTCAGTCGGGGCAGCCTCCTTAACTCCATGGACTGTAGGCCTCCAGGATCCTCTGTCCATTCTGCAGGCAAGAATACTGGAGTGTGTTGCCATGCCCTCCCCCAGGCGATCTTCCTGACCCAGGGATCGAATCTGCATCTCTTGCATCTCCTGCACTGGCAGGCAGGTTCTTTACCGCTGGCGCCACCTGGAAGCCCTACTGAGCACCTATTATGTGTCAAAAAGAGGAAGATGGGTCATGGGGCAGCTTGTCTGAAAACAATCATCCTAATACTTTTCATGAGCACATTCAGACTGTCATGCTACATGAAGAGGGGACTCCACAGCTGCCTCCTGACTTGGAGGCTGCTAGTTAGAGGAAGGGGCCCCTGCTCCCGTTAACATCTTGCCTTCACAGTATGCTCAGGAAAACAAAACTCTGGCAAGCTACTGAGTATGTATTTCTTCCTGCTCCATGCAGTGACTTAGAAGTCCAGCAAGGAAAAATAAAAACCCAAACTGACATTATTGCTTCATAAGTTTTGAAAGTTGTGGAAGGACTGTAGCTCCGAAGGAAACTCTCTCTGAATTTCTGAAAGTGAAGCCGCTCAGTCGTGTCCGACTGTTTGCAACTCCATGGACGGTAGCCTACCAGGATCCGCGGTCCATGGGATTCTCCAGACAAGAGTACTGGAGTGGGTTGCCATCTCCTTCTCCAGGGGGTCTTCCCAACCCAGGGATCGAACCCGGGTCTTCTGCATTGCAGACAGACGCTTAACCATCTGAGCCACTAGGGAAGCCTCTGAATTTCTGAAAGACTATCTTATTGATCGTCTCAGACAATCATAGGCTTTCCCCACCCTCCTGCCTGTGAAGATGGGCAAACACAGAGAAAAAATTATCAGAAAGCAAAGCATTTCAGTGTTTGAAAAGGTTGGCTTAATTCAAGCAAGCAAGGCAAATGACACTTTTGAAGGGGTGCTATCCGTAAAAGAAGGAAAGATGAGAAAATCTAATTCAAATCAGTTAAAGAGAGTGAGAGAAAAGACTGCAGTGAATAAAAAGTGAATAATCTGGCACCCAGAAAGTTTGCCTGGAAATGAAAAATGTGGTTTCCAAAAATTTGAAGTTAATTAAAGGGGACAGAGAAAAGTGGCTTATATTCTGTAGAAATGCAAATCATAGAATGTGATGACAAAATAAGAAATTCTTTTGGGCTCAGAGAAAAAGAATGAGGTAAATTAGTGGGGAAAAGATTTTAAATGACATGGAGGGTATATCTGGAATCTAATTTATTTCTCATTGGAATCATAGAACAAGAGAGAGGGAGAATGCCTGTATTATAAAAGCAGACATTTATTGAGTGGTTGCTTCATGCCAGACCCTGTTCTAAGTTCTCAACATGTATTTACTTGCTTACTTCTCATAACAATCTTAAATGATAAAATGCTATTATTAATCCCCCTGTTACAGCTGAAAAAATTGAGGCACAAAGTGTACCTTGGGCAAATTACAGAATTTTCCCAAGGCACACACAAAATGGACAACAATCTAACTTTAGGATTGTAAGCACGATGCTGTATTATCTTTGAAAATTAAATGAAACATTAAACAAAAATGACTCCGTTTTATCTTTGTAATCTGATTGAAAAAGATTTATTTGTAAGTAACTTGGTTGTTTCTCATTTGGTTTGAAAGGACAGATATACCATGGGATTATTTAAATGTCGTGTTTACCATCTCTGGGTACTTTATAGTCTTATATTTGGCTGTATTTTTTAATCTGTCTGGACTAAATGCTAGTACATGGAGCAAGGTGAAGATGAAGCATAAATATTTCCAAATAATTAAACTATTATCACAGGCCATTTGTTGAATTTTATAATTTTCCTAATGATTTGATATGTCATCTATATGCACTAAACTTGATAAAGTCACATTCCTGCTAATCCTGCATGCAGTTTATAATTTTAAAAGTTTCTGTATAATTATCCACTTAATTGAGATTTTAAAATTTATTAACATAGGGTTGTATATAGAATTCTGTTTTACATATACCAGTTTCTTCTGCACTTCTGATCACACACTTTAAACCATTTTCCAGCTCGGGTTATTTATTTTGGACTGACAGAGATTTTGGCAGAAGGGTCATACAGGATTTTACTTACTTCACTGAGGTTAAACAAATTGGATGCCGGAAGGAATTTCCCAGAACTTCTTTTTCAAACTTTCTTTGCGATCATGAACAGTTACCTGTGCTGGGCTGCCTCCACGGAGGCCCGTGTGTGTGTGTGAGCCTGAAGGACTGAAGGCCTGCAGCCTGAAGCTGGGGTGCCAGCGGGCCCCCTGGGCCTGGGTGCTTCTGATAAGCATGCTTTGCCTTGTTCTGAAGCAAGTATTGTAACCATGGCATCCTGACCAAGCTCCAGCTTCATTCTGTACTGTCAGACACCAGAGACTGCTGAAAAAGACGTGTTTCTCTGGATTTACGCTACAAGCGTAAAAGGTGGCACTAGTACTCAGGACGTACACTCCCAGGGAATCAGAGTTTGCAAGACGTTGGTGGAGTGTGCACCCACCGTGCTAAACATCACGGTGCTTTGTTTTATGTCATTTTCGTTTTGGATTGGGAGTCTGCGGTGATTAGATGCAAATTATTACATATAGAACGGATGGACAGCAACGTCCTACTGTGTAGCAAACAGCGACTATATTCAATGTCCTGGGATAAACCATAATGGACAAGAATACTAAAAATAATGTACATATGTGTAAAACTGAGTCCATAGCTGTGCAGTGCTTTACTTTCGAAAGCTTCACATAGCTCTCACAGGCTCCCGTTATCTGCATGCATGGTAGGGAGCTGAATATATGTGAATACTTAATGTATATTATGCTTTTTGTGGGTATGATCAGCAATTATTCCTCTGTAAAGTTTATAGGCTTGACCTTGTGCTCAAACTTTATACAAGGGTGCTCATTGCTCAGCTGTTTATTATAAACAAAGAAGCAAAGAGCCTGAAAGGATAATAGTAGGAAATCAGCAAAACAAATTCTTCCAGATGCAGTTAGATGTAGCAGGCAGACTTGTGGTTCCCATAATCTCTGCACCCTGGGTGGTGCCCATGTGGTTATATTATATTATATGGCAAAAGGCACTTTGCAGATGTTCCTTTTAATTAAGGTTACTAATCAGTTTATCTTAAGATAGAATGATTGTTCTGGATATTTGGGGGTGCCCAAAGAAGGCAATGGCAACCCACTCCAGTACTCTTGCCTGAAAAATCCCATGGACAAAGTAGCCTGGAAGGCTGCAGTCCATGGGGTCGCTGAGGGTTGGACACTACTGAGCGACTTCACTTTCACTTTTCACTTTCATGCATTGGAGAAGGAAATGGCAACCGACTCCAGTTCTTGCCTGGAGAATCCCAGGGATGGGGGAGCCTGGTGGGCTGCTGTCTATGGGGTCGCACAAAGTCGGACACAACTGAAGTGACTTAGCAGTAGCAGTAGCAGCAGAGTAATTATGCGAGCCCAGAAGTTAGAAGCAGAAGAGGGATACAGAGAAATCTGAAGCATGAGGATCTAATGCTCTGTTTTGGTTTGGAGATAAAAGGGACCCTTGTGTCAAGGAAACAGGAACACCATTTCTATAGTTTCAAGGAACTGAATTCAGTCAACCATTAGTGAGCTTGGACAAGGAGCCAGGATCCAACTGAGAACTGCTGGTCCTGCCTTATAAGAACATTCCAGCCTTATAAGAACTATAGGAATTGTGGGATAATAAATGGGTGTATTTAAAATTCTAATTTGTGGTAATTTGTTATGGCTGGTAATAGACAAGTAACAAATCTTGTGAAATATCGTATCTCTCCTACAGTCATGTTAGAAATCATCATGAATAGGATTGAAAACCTAAACTGAAACTATGCCTCTGCAATGTGGAGAAGATACACTCTTCTTAATTTTTTATAATGTATACAGCCTTCTCCCTCAAGTCCCCTCCCACAAGCTGGTATGAAGAATGACCAGTTCTCAGTCTAGATTTAACCCAAGCAGTCCAGTCTGGTAACTTAGTCACTTCGGGTAATAGCCACACTTTCATAAAAATAACCAGTTTCTCAATTTCTTCTCCTGTTCCCTCTCTAAGCTGCTATGCATTTGAAAGGACACGAGGTTGGATAATTTTGGAGAACTCAGGGCATTGGAAGAGAACGGGGTTGAACTTCTTATCTCCATGGTGACTTTGAATCTATGCTTGATCTGCTGGTCTTTGGGGCAGTGTTTGTTCTGCCTGGATTCTATGGCCCTGGTGGCTTTCAGGACAGAGCATTTAGGCTGACTGTGCTGACCATCTTTCCCCACCCTGTCTCCCTGGCAGAGTAAGACTCTTCACGGTCTGCCAGTGTCTCTGCTTAAAGAAAAGCAGAGAAACTGCTTTATGATCACTGCTAGAGCGCTCCCATATTCCCTTTCTGGTACACCCTTTAACAGGCTCCACAGGGGATGTGCAGTGTTTGGGGATCCGGCCTGTGTCACATAGAAACCAAAGGTAGTCAGGAAAAGCCGGATCGCCCTGGTGTCAGGACAGGTCCAATCCTAACATAGAACCAGAGCACACATCTATCTGCTTATCTCAGTGTGTTAGTCGCTCAGTCGTGTCTGACTCTTTGTGACCCCATGGGCTATAGGCTGCTAGGCGCCTCTGTTCACGGATTTCTCCAGGCAAGAATACTGGAGTGGGTAGTCATTCTCTTCTCCAGGGTTTTTTCCCAACCAGAGATCAAACCCAGGTCATCTGCACTGCAGGTGGATTCTTTACCGTCTGAGTCACCAAGGAAGCCCCTGTTTATCTCAGTCCCTTCCTTTTCATGTCACTTTAAAAGTGAAAGTGAAAGTGAAGTCGCTTAGTCGTGTCCGACTCTTTGTGACCCCATGGACTGTAGCCTATCAGGCTCTTCACTCCATGGGATTCTCCAGGCAAGAGTACTGGAGTGGGTTGCCATTTCCTTCTTCAGGGGATCTTCCTGATCCAGGGATTGAACCTGTGTCTCCTGCATTCCAGGCAGATGGTTTAACCTCTGAGCCACCAGGGAAGCCCTTATGTCACCTCACTCCTTTCCTATTACGTCCCCTATGTCATAACCTCATATCATCAAGAAGAAAGCATTCTGAATTTATTGGTGTGTATAGAAGGCATATCTCTGCAAACTCTGGGAGGGCTCTAGAAGCACAATCCTTGAGGCATTGTTGCAATTTTAAATGGGAGATAGATAAAAGAAATTTGAAAATCCTATCTCAACAGAGCTTGCCTCTCAAGTTAATTTTCTCATGGCAAAATACTAGTTTTCTTATCAGAAGCTGATTATTGCTTTGTTCTCTCTCATTTCAGTTTTTTTTCTGAAATGCATGTTCAATTCCCTGCAGGAAGATGGATAAGGTAAGGGAGAAAGCATATCAACAATGCTCAAAATACCAACATATTAAAACTACTTACTTACGATCATAGTAAAATGATCATATCTTATTAAATAAAAGAATCAAGTTACAAAACAGTAAGCAAGCTCTAATGCTATAAAAAACTGAAAACTTGAGTACTAAAAAGTCAAATTTAATTGCACAGTAGACAACTGTGGAGATTCTGAATTATCTTTTGTGCATTTCTTTTCCAACTTTTGTGCTGTGAATATAAATAGCTTTTATAATTGATAAAGCAATGGGATATTATATTTAAAACATAGGATACTTAATGTACACATTTTTCCTTTTTTGTGCTCCAAGTTCCTCTAGTAAATTCCCCCATCTCAGGTTCTCAAGTGCCGTCTTGGCAACTCAGTTGTCATGCAATTTCAAGTTAGGATTCAACGTGAACTGAGAAATTTTCAACATAAGTCC
>SJYF01000653.1:403-13416 GCA_006410515.1 Procapra przewalskii
AAAAGTTGATCATAAAAGTAGTAAAGGTATATCTGGCCCTTTCTCTGGCATTGTGCGCTGTGTGGTGTCGCTACCAAGGCAGTTCCCTCTGTTTGACTTCCTCTGTTTGCTGGTCTCTTCCGTGTCTGATTTCCGTCTTGACACAGGGAGGGTGGTGATGTACTGTACGCTGGGCTTGCCCCTGTTCACGGCGCACACTGCTCAGGCTCTACGTTGCTCTGCCGGATAACCGTCTGAGGGCTGCCCTAGGCTTCATGCACCTCCCTGGTCTAAGCCACTCTGGCTCAGTGCTCAGGAAGCCCTCCGAGGCGTAGATTTGGTTGGGCCTGCTCTTTGTGCCCTTCCCAGGTCCGAGTAGATAGGGAGTTTGGTGAGCACAATTGCTGTGAATTCTGGCCTTTCTGTGCTGCTCAGTTTTCTTGGAGTACCGCTGGGGCTCCTTCTCAGGCAGATGATGACTGTCCAGAGACCCCAGAAGTCTTAGTTAGCAAGGAAACCTGCTTGCATTTTAGTAGGTAATGTCTTTCTTGAGCTGCGATTGCCCCCTTCCAGCCCTTAAGGCTCTGGCTGCGTGTCACCGGAGGGGGATGGTCTGCAGCTGGCTATTTCCGATCCATCCTTTGTTCTGTGTGCGGTCCTGGAGGTGTCTTATGTTCAAGTGTTTCGCGTGGTAGCTATCCCACTGTCTAGTTTGCTAGCCCACGTTAGTTCGTTCTGGCCTCGTGCGGGGCGTTATGACCCGGTTCAGCCTGCATCTCCTGCAGCCTGATTCTTAGAAAGCACTGCCGCTTGCGCCTCCTGCTCCCCCTGCCCATCCCCCACTTGCTAGTGTCGGATGCAGGCATTTGCGCTGCTTTTCCGCTGGGGGATTTACTGTTGGGCTCGTAATCTGTTGGCTTTAATTGTTTATTTATTTTTCCTTCCTGTTATGTTGCCCTCTGTGCTTCCAAGGCTCACCACAGACTCAGCTGCGAGGATGTTTCCTGGTGTTGGGAAACCTCTCCTTTTAAGAGTCTCTTCCCGGGACGGGATTCCCTTCCGGGGATGGGGCTCCCTCCCTACCTCCTTTGTCTTTTTTTTTTCATCTTTTATATTTATTCCTACCTGTTTTTGAAGCCAATGATCTGCTTTTCTGGATGTATGTTGTCCTCTGCCAGCATTCAGAAGTTGTTTTGTGGAATTTACTCAGCGTTGAAATGTTCTTTTGATGAAGTAGTGAGGGAGAAAATGGTCTCCCTGTCCTATTCCTCCACCATCTTTTTCCACCTCTCAGCTTGATATCCTTATAATACAAAGTCAATTAACATTTGAACATGATCATGATAATTATGTTTAAAATGGAATGGAAATTGATGAATATGCAGTGAAATTTCCCTAGTTTGCTCTGTAAAATCTGGCATAGCACATGCTTTATTTGCTGCTTTTTTCCTAGTACCTGTCATTAATTTCTAGGCACATCATGGATACTTAACAGGTAGGCATTGACTTCTTGACTAATGATGAGAAAAAATTATTATAGGAGTAGTAATAGTCAACACCATAAAAAATAAGAGATGACAGAAGACAGTTTTTACGAGCAGCTGTTTCCCACTCTGTAGGCAGAATTTCAGGGATGCCAAATTTTAATCATCAAATTGATTGGTGAGGATCCAATCAAAATAAGAGAAGTTTATATAACTTCATGGACTTAGATATAGCTTCATGCATTTTTCACAAGCTAGGTATCAAATTTCCTCTTAGATATTGGATAGACATTTCCAACTTTTGTCTTTTATGATGTTTTTAGAACACCATCCCCGTTTCTAATTGATGCATTTTTTTCTATAGATGAGTGTTACAGTCAAATATCTCAACATCTGAATAATTTGTTGCATTGTTTCTAATTTTTTGTTATTACTTGTTGTAATTTCTTTCAAATCTATTTTGAATTTATCTTTCAGGAAACATTCTTATTTCCTTCATATCCAGATCTCACCAGCGTCTTGCTCTAGCTGCTTTGTACTGACAAACAGGTGAATACTGCTCTAATTTACATCTCAGGAAATTGTTTTAGAGTTTAAGAAACTTTTCTGAAGTCACACAGATGCTAAGTACTGGAGAGGAGTACTGAACTCAATCTCACAGTGCTTTTGTTAAAGCAGTACCTATAGCTGTTATTTGCACTAATCCTAAGTAATCAACACTGGAAATATGAAATTCTCTCTTTCTTATTCCCTGCATCTTTTATAAGGGGTATGAGTGGTGTCCCTTCTATTTCTATAAGCAGAAAATAGAGGAGTTCTGGTATGGAAAAGTTAACTAACTTGCCATTGACTTAGAAGTTTCATGAGATGGTATAGCACTGTACTGTCTTTTCTGTAGTCTTAGATCTTAGGTCTTCTAAGACTAACAGCTTCAAGAAGTGAATCAATTATTCTATGCAACTTAAAGAAGTCGTTTGAAGCCATAGAGGCAAGTATTCATTTCAAAATAAATATATGTGTCAAGAGTTTTGTTAACCTATCAACATTTTAGAAGATAATACATATAATAAATAAGGCAAGATGTCCTTTAGCTTCAAAGAAACGTACTCAAATGGCCTTCTGTGTCTTCGGACCATAGTTGATTGAATCTGAGCATGAGGATCTCTGACATATGGACACTGCACTGTATTCATTGTACTGAGACATTTTACTTGATGGTCTTGAGCCTCTGTGAATTTTATTATCCATCAGGACTCCTGGAACCAATCCCCCACAGATATCAAGGGGAAACTATTTCAAATATAACTGGAACTTAAGGAAAAAACAAGATGAGAAGGTTGGCTAGCATCATTGACTCAGTGGACATGAATTTGAGCAAACTCTAGGAGACAGTGAAGGACAGGGAAGATTGCTGTACTATTCATCAGGTTGCAAAGGGTTGAACGTAATTTAGTGACTGAACAACAACAAAGGGCAAAACACTAGAGAATGAGTTTGGGACAAATAGGTTGATTTTGTGGTCCTATCTCTATCCTCTATTCCTTGTTCATAGATGGTATTTTACATGTGAGGGCTACATCATCTGAAAATAAAGAAATTTAAAAAGCAGTGTAATAGAAATGTTTCTGGCCTATAGAAACATTTTCCCTCCAAGTTATTTTGGGTTCAAATCGGATTCAACCAATTAGAGTTGATTACAAAATTTAACATTAAGAATTTTAGAGTTGTGGGACCTCTTACAATGGACTAGCCTGATTCTGATGTATGTTTCTTTAATGATATCTCTGACTAAATGGCTTATATTATTAAGTACACAACTAATATGCTGAATAGTTTAAATACATTATGGCACAATCATTGCAATAAACCTGTATGCTAGACCTCATTATTATATAGATTTTACAGAAGAAGAAGCATTCAGAGAGCTAACTGGCCAGAAATCACACACTGGAAAATGGCAGGTTTAGGATTCAAATCCGTGTGTCTTATTATAAGGTCCTGAGCTTTTCACTACCATGGGAAACTGCCACTCACTAGTAGGGGCAGGGTAGTGGAAACAGTGGAATAGTGGGTATGGTGGAAAGAGCATGAACCACAACATTAGACAGTTCGGGCTCATTCCCAATCCTACTACTTAGTTCACATAATCTTGGCCATTTGACTTGGCATCCATAAGGCTTATCTCCCTCATCCTAAAATTGAGAATGCTCATGGGAGAGATTAAGCGTGCTTGTGTGTGCTAAGTTGCTTCAGTCGTTCCTGACTTTTTGAGACCCTATAGATGGTAGCCCACCAGTCTCTTTTTTTCATGGTACTCTCCAGGAAAATATACTGGGGTGTGCTGCCATGCCCTCTTCCATGGTGTCGTCACAACCTGGGGATAGAACCCACATCTCTTACATCTACCTGCATTGGCAGGAGGGTTCGTTACCAATACCACCTGGGAAGCCCTCCTAAAGTATAATTATGTGTATATGATTCCTGACAGCGGCTACTCAACATACGCTAGGTCTCTTTCTTCTTATGTAGCATAGCCAATATATGCAGATTTCTATGCATAGGAGAGAAACATTGAACAAAGGAACAAATTCACCTGGAAGCTAATATATGCAAATGAAGCTAGAATAATTATGAAACTCCTATAATATTGTCTAGATTTTCTGCACCTCTCTCTTTACATATATTTCTTACTAGACATATTTTGATGAAAACTCAATTGCCATTTCTTAGTTCCTCATCTTTCTTCTACCATCTCCTTTTGCCATCATCACAGTTGGATACTGAGGACAGTTGGAAAGCAAAAGGATTTAGTCTTCAGGTGGGGGAATAAGAGGCAGGAACAGATGGAACTTTTTACAAACAGAGATTGTGATTTTATGCACGTCTCCAAAACCACATAAACTAGAGGAGGTTAAGACGAAAGGAAAATTATTTCCCAATGGCTTGTTTTCCTGAGTTTCTTGTAATTGCATAAGGGCATAGCTATTCCATATCCTCTTCCTTTCAAATATGTACATTATGTAAGTGATTCAACTTTATTTTCGATTTCGTTACTCAGAGATGTGTTAGTCTTTTATAAGTTTTTAGGTAAAACTTTGGGCACACTTCAAGGAAAGAAGCATGGAATTTAGACTTTGAAAATATAATGGAATGGGCTGCTATGTCCTTAGAAAGAACACTTGGTCACCACAGCGCTGCAAAGATGGTGGTATATTGTTGTGGTTACCATGATCATGGGACAGGTCTGTGTCCTTTTTGTTTTGGAAACTTTTTTTTTTTTTCAGGTATGCAGAGTAATTTAGGTTCCCTAATCAATGTTATAGGGCTTCTCAGATGGTTCAGCAGGTAAATAATCTGCCTGCAATGCAGAAGACACAGGAGACAGGGGTTCAATTCCTGGGTCAGGAAGATGACCTGGAGGAGGAAAAGACAGCCCATGCCAGTATTCTTGCCTGAAAAACCTCATGGACAGAGGAACCTGGCAGGCTACAGTACAAAGGGTTGCAAAGAACCAGACATGATTGACTAAACACACAATCAATGTTATAGTAGATTGATATAGAAATCACAAAGCCGATTTAGTAATTTGTACTGAAGAAGTGTCACAAGGACCCTACACTATAGTCTACCAGTCAATGTAATCTCTCCTTGGAGATTAGCTTGTGCGAGATGTTATTTGGCATTTAGAGGTTGTTTGTGAATACAAAGCATTAATAATTGTACCATTCAGCTGTCATATCTTTACATCATGTTCACCAAGGTAACATGTCCACCTTGAAGACATGGTATTTGGGTCATCTTGCAGATTATCCTGTGTCTCGGTATAGGCTGGAAGCAAAGCATTTCAGAGCTCCTTCTTTGAAGCCTCCAAGAGGATAATTCTCCTTTTTCTAGTACCACCTTTCTTAATAAAGAGTAAAATGAAAGGGATTAAGATTTCATTGTTGCCGTTTGTTCTCCAATCTTTCTTCTACATTAATGCAATTAGAATAAATATATTCATTTATCTTTGTGGGTATTTCCTTACTGATCATTACTAAAGTATGAGTTACTTCTATGTTTAGCTGACTTGATTCTTTATATTTCATTTGTTTCCCTACTGTTTCATCATAGACAGTTACCTAATTTCAGTCTGGGATATGTCTTTTTTTTATTCTCTAGTGTTGCAAATGTAATGAAAATTCCAGTGGAAGCCAGGTGTATTTTAAGAAACAGATTTAATGATGACCCTGAACAACTCTTGAAGATAATTATGGAAATCTCCCTACACTTGCTGACTTTTGACATTTCTTTCTCTTAACTCTTACCCTCTCATTTTCTTTCTACTCATTATTTCTTTCTTCTCTGACACATTTATTTTATCCCTATTTTTTTTCTCCCTTTCTTACCTTTCCTTTTCTTGTCCTTCTCCTACCCCATGTCTGCAAATGGTATTCATGAAAATAGGTCTGGAGAGAGAAAATAGTTCTATTGATAATTAACCACAAATGATAAACTATTTTTTTCTCCACTATCTGAATGGAAACATAAGAATCTTTATTAACATTTTGTTCAAAAGTAGAAAATAATTACAATTTTTAACCATCAGGAACTGGATAAAATTGTAAGTTTATGGTTATAGCCATCTTAAGACCCTTGTCTTATTTAATATAATTTTAGTTCTCCTCGCTTTCCTGGCGTCTCAGAGGGTAAAGCATCTGCCTGCAGTGCAGGAGACCTGGGTTTGATCCCTAGGTCAGGAAGATCCCCTGAAGAAGGAAATGGCAACCCATTCCAGTACTCTTGCCTCGAAAATCCCACAGACAGAGAAGGCTTGTAGACTACAGTCCATGGGATCACAAAGAGTTGGACACGACTGAGCGATGTCACTTTCTTTCTTTAGTGCTCCTCAGTCACCCAGAGTGTTTGATAAACATTATCTAGGTCTTATAAAGATTACTGATTTCAGAGGCAATAAGCTTCTATAGCTGTTTCTTACTTGTTCCTAACTGAAATTCTCCCAAAAGTATTTTTAAGTTATATTTTTAATATATGACTTGGAAAAGGGCTGAGTAGCCATTTATTCAATTTTGATGTTCAGTCAATTTGTGTTGGAATGAAAGTTTCTAGAAATGAGTAATTGTGAGACAGTTTTCCTTCTGAGATACATATTTCTGTGGATAAAATTTGGATTTAATTAACTAAGACTCCACTGTGGTTGGCTCTTTGTTGCTGCATATACTTTTTGCCTTTTCCAGTATGGCTTTTCAAATATTAATAATTTGATCTTGAAGTTTTATGCCAACATGCCCATAAAAATGCTACCATTCATTCCCTTAAATATACTGAGAATTCTAAAATTAATGGTAGTTTTGCTTGGTCTTCCTTTACTCAGTGCCACTAACTTTATGACAAAATGCGCACCGCTTGGATGAAATGGTCATGATGCTCCACATAGCAGGCTGCACTCTGAGCTCCTGCAAACACATGCTAGACACCAGCTTAGATCCAACATGGAATTTGATCAGGGAGGGCCTGAAAGTAAGAAAAATTAAATGGTGAGATTAAAATAACACAGCTAGTGGTCAGATCAGTGTGGGAAATGTATTTTTAAATGAACATATCACTGAAAGTTGTTGAAGTTTAACACTATAGAGGGATTGATACATTTTACTTTCCATAGCATTAAAGTCATATACCATAATGTGTTATTTCAGATAGCACATATGGCAGCAAGTGGGGTGCTCTATCTACGAAGGCACATTCATAGGGAGGGCTCTTATCTGATCAAGAGAGGTCGCCAAGCCAACCTGGAGTGCATACCATGTCTCTCTCATGCCATACCCATGTCACATGCAATTTGAATGTTTCCTCTGCATACGCCCAACATAGGTACCTAAGTACAACTACAAACTGGGCAGAGTTGACACTGAGACAGTCATTCCTATGTCATATTTTTGGTCAGTACACCCTTTCCACCTAAGTTCTTCTCAACACAAGTACATTGGATATTGGAACAAAATCATGCATTTCTTTTCTTTCATTTTGAAAACATTTCTTATGTTTATTTTTATTAATTTTTAAAATGTTTTATTTTGTTTTGGAGTATAGCCAGTTGACAATGTTGTGGTAGCTTCAGGTGGATAGGAAATATATCCATTCTCCCCCAAATTCCTAACCCATACAGACTGCCATGTAACATGAAGTAGAATTCCCTGTGCCATAGAGTAGATCCTTATTGGTTATCCATGTTAAATATAGCAGTGTGTATATGTTGGCCCCCAATTCCCTAACTATCCCTTCCCTCCTTTAATTGGAGTGTAACTGCTATACAATGCTGTGTTAGTTTCTACTGTACAACAGCTTGAATCAGCTATGCCTGTGTGCCCAGTTGCTCAGTCATGTCTGACTCTGTGACCCCATGCACTGTAGCCTGCCAGGCTCCTCTTTCCATGTGATTCCCCAGCTCAGAATACTGAAAAGGGTTGTTATTTCCTTCTCCATGGATCTTCCTGATCCAGGGATTGAACACAAATCTCCTGCATTGGCAGGTGGATTCTTTACCACTGAGCCACCTGGGAAGCCCTGAATCAGCTATAAGTATATACACATCCCCTCCCTCTTATGCCTGCCTTCTACTCCCCAACTTTTATTTTCTATAGTAAAAAAAGTTTCAGCCCTGTATTTAGAAAGTGAAGTGAAAGTTGCTCAGTCACGTCCAACTGTGATCCCATGTACTGTACAATCCATGGAATTCTCCAGGCCAGAATATTGGAGTGGGTAGCCTTTCCCTTCTCCAGGGGATCTTCCCAACCCAGGGACCAAATCTAGGTCTCCCACATTACAGGCAGATTTTTTACCAGCTGAGCCACAAGGGAAGCTGGTATTTAGAAACAAAGGATGAAAATAATATCTGAAAAAGTCAAAAAATTTAAGTCTTATGAAACTGTTCTGGAATTGTGGGAATCAGCGCATACTTTTGTGAATGTACTGAAAGCCACTGACTTGTACACTTTAGAAGAATTAGCTTTATGGTGTGTGTATAATATCTTAATAAATCTGCTATTTAAAAAAAGTAAAGGAATCCTGTTGGCCCACCTTCAGCACAATTTAGAGTCAGACAGCTTCTCAGCACCTTCACGGCACTTGCTCTGCCGGAAGCCTCTCACCTGCTGGGTCTTTGACTTCCACTCATGCCCTGTGCTTCTTCTGACAGTCGTTATTTAACACGACTATCTCTCTAACTCTATTGAATAAAATAATTCCTGCGTTCCAAACCCTCTAACGGATCCCGGTCACATTCAGAGTAAAAACAACCGCCATTTTAAAGCCCTCTCCTGAGGCCTCACTTTTCCAGCCTCTCTGCTTATCCTTTCCGGCTCAGTAAGTCTGCTTAGGCCACACTGACCTGACTGTTCCTTGCTCGCCCCAGCCACGCTCCACCTTTAGGACATTGTCACAGGCTGCCTCTCGGAAGCATCATTTTCCTCAGCCTCTTACTGAGCAACAACTCCTTTACCTCTAATGACTGCTCACAAGTCACTTTCTCAGAGCGCCCCGACCTGAACCCCTTACTTAAAATATCCCCAGTTCCATGAAGCCCTTGGACCTCAGGTATAAGATCACACTTTCCCTGCTGGCCCCCTTTTCCCTTCCGGCACTGAACACTTTAATAACACTGGCTTATGTAATTTCCTTGGGGTTTCCCCAGTGGCTAAGTGGTAAAGAATCCATCTACAATGCCAGAGCCGAGGGAGACATGGGTTCGATCCCTGAGTCGGGAAGAGCCCCTGGAGGAGGGCATGGCAACCCACTCCCACTTCCTGCCTGGAGAATCCCATGGACAGAGAAGTCTGGTGGGTTACAATCCATAGGGTCGAAAAGAATCCGACACGACTGAAGCAACATAGCACAGCACGGGATGTAATTTACTTAATCACTTTGCTTATCCCTGTATGTTTATTTGGCATGTTTATCTTCATCCACACGAATATAAATACCTTTAAGATGGAGTTACTTATTTGTTTACAGGTAACCCCTGCCTGACCCTAAAACAGCATTCTTGGTATATCTTAGGAGCTCTATCAATGTTTGTTCTGTGAAATAAGAGCCTAATGTTATCCAGGAGTTCTTAATCTGGAGGTATCATAGTCATTTGGTAATTCATAGATCCCTGATTTTATGTAAAACTTTATGTGTAATATTTGTTTGTGCATATTTTTTCCTGAAAAAAGTGTCCATAGTCTTAATCAGCTTCTTAGAAGAAATAAAAAACAACAACCCACAATCCACAGATGTTAAGTATTATTACATGTAACCACTACCTATGGTCTTAATTAGATCTTCTGATAGACCTATTTTTTAAAGCAGTTTTAGATTTGCAGAAAAACAGAGCAGAAGGTACAGAGAATTCCCTTATACCGCAGCCTGCACACATATACAGCTTCCCCAACTATTAGATTTTTTAAGTCTCAATGAGATTTAAATTCTATGGCTTAATTAAACTGTATTACTATGTTAACAATCAATCCACTGAATCATTTATTCTTTATTTCTAAGGTAGTTGATTTAGAACAACATTTCTCAAACATTGATGTGCATTAAAGTCATCATGTCTAGAGTCTTCTCTTGTGTTGTTGGAAGAGGGTGTTTGCTATGACCAGTGTGTTCTCTTATTAGCCTTTGCCCTGCTTCATTCTGTACTCCAAGGCCAAATTTACCAGGAGTCTCTTGACTTCCTACTTTTGCATTCCAGTCCCCTATAATGAAAAGGACATCTCTTTGGGGTGTCAGTTCTAAAAGATCTTGTAGGTCTTCCCAGAACCATTCAACTTCAGCTTCTTCAGCATTATTGGTCTGGACATAGACTTGAATTACCGTGATATTGAATGATTTGCCTTGGAAATGAACAAAGATCATTCTGTCATTTTTGAGATTGCACCCAAGTACTGCATTTTGGACTTTCTTGTTGACTATTACGTCTATTCCATTTCTTCTAGGGGATTCTTGCCCACAGTAGTAGATTTAATGGTCATCTGAATTAAATTCACCCAACCAGTCCATTTTAGTTAGCTGATTCCTAAAATGTCGATGTTCACTCTTGCCATCTCCTGTTTGACTACTTCCAATTTGCCTTGATTCATGGACCTAACAATCTAGGTTCCTATGCAGTGTTGCTCTTTACAGCATTGGACCTTGCTTCTATTACCAGTCACATCCATAACTGGGTGTTGTTTTTGCTTTGGCTCCGTCTCTTAATTCTTTCTGGAGTTATTTCTCCACTGATCTCCAGTAGCATACTGGGCACCTACTGACCTGGAGATTTCATCTTTCAGTGTCCTATCATTTTCCCTTTTCATACTTGTTCATGGGGGTTCTCAAGGCAAGAATACTGAAATGGTTTGCTATTTCCTTCTCCAATGTACCACATTTTGTCAATTGTCTTATTGGTTGTGGCAAAAAAAAAAAAAACACAAAAAACCCCCCACAAAAGTCCACAGAGCTACTGTATGAAGTTCTCTAAATTCAGCAGGCACCACTCAGATCTGAAAGAAACTCTGCCAGCAACCTGGACACAGGGTTCACTGAGTAAACCTTTGATTAGCAGGCATTGAAACTGTTGAATTTCCTTTTAATATATACAGGAGAGAAAATTCTCTTCCTTCAAAATTCTACATTGTATTTCTGAATCCTTTCCTTCTATTCAATCTCAGTCTGAGAAGAAGAAAAAAAAAAAAAAGCTGTTTTTCCCAGGAGAGTCACTTTGGGTACAAGAACCTTTATTTGTTCCAGTTATTACTCATGATAAATTTAGAATGTGTATTGGGTCTACAATACCTGTTTCCAACTTCCACAGGCAGGCAATGACTAGGTAGCTGTCAAGAGCACCAGCAGAAGGGAGCACACAGTCAAAACATGAGTGAGAGGACCCAGGAGGCACGGCTGCCAGCAGGGTCTTCCTCCCAAGTCTAATGGTCTGCTGAGCGGCTTCCCAAGAGGGCGGCCATCTCTTGGAAGGCGAAGGTTAAATGTGCAGCCTAAGCACGATACACTCACATGCACATATGTCAAAATTAAAAAAAAAAAACCCACCAACAATGCAAAACATCAAAACAAACCCCCCCATGAGCACCCTCAAAGGTAAAGCTCTTAGCTCCGGGCAGCAGTCTCACAGTGGCCGACAGCACAATGAGGGCGAGCCCTGCTGGGTGAGAGGAAACTTCTCCCCAGTCACTTTTCTCCTCCTGTCCGGTCCTCTTAAAATATGGCCTGAAATATAAGTTCTATCCCCAAGAAAAAAGAATCAGATTCAGCAAACCATTTTCAAAAGGTTCTCCAAAGCAAAACCAACAACAACAACAAAAACAAACCACTTGTGGCTGCAGAGCCTGAATCAGATTGATTATATTCTTTGCAGCCAAAGGTGGACGATTTCCGTACAGTCAGCAAAAACAGGACCAGGAGCTGACTGTGGCTCAGATCATGAACCCCTTACTGCCAAATTCAGACTTAAATTGAAGAAAGTAGGGAAAACCATAGACCATTCAGGTATGACCTAAAGCAAATCCCTAACAATTAAACAGTGGAAGTGAGAAATAGATAAGGGACTAGATCTGATAAACAGAGTGCCTGATGAACTATGGATGGAGGTTCGTGACATTGTACAGGAGACAGGGACCAAGATCATCCCCATGGAAAAGAAATGTAAAAAAGCAAAATGGCTGTCTGGGGAGGCCTTACAAATAGCTGTGAAAAGAAGAGAAGCGAAAAGCAAAGGAGAAAAAGAAAGATATACCCATTTGAATGTAGAGCTAAAGAATAGCAAGGAGAGATAAGAAAGCCTTCCTCAGTAATCAATGCAAAGAAATAGAGGAAAACAACAGAATGGGAAAGACTAGAGATCTCTTCAAGAAAATTAGAGATACCAAGGAACATTTCATGCAAAAATGGGCTCAAAAATGACAGAAATGGTAGGGGCCTAACAGAAGCAGAAGATATTAAGAAAAGGTGGCAAGAATGCACAGAAGAACTATGAAAAAAATATCTTGACGATGCAGATAATCACACTGGTGTGATTAGGAAGCATCACTACAAGCAAAGCTAGTGGAGGTGATGGAATTCCATTTGAGCTATTTCAAATCCTACAAGATGATGCTGTGAAATTGCTGCACTCAATATGCCAGTAAATTTGGAAAACTCAGCAGTGGCCATGAGACTGGAAAAGGTCGGTTTTCATTTCAGTCCCAAAGAAAGGCAATGCCAAAGAATGCTCAAACTACTGCACAATTGCACTCATCTCACATGTTAGCAAAGTAATGCTCAAAATTCTCCAAGCCAGGCTTAAACAATATGTGAACTGTGAACTTCCCTGATGTTCAAGCTGGTTTTAGAAAAGGCAGAAGAACCGAGATCAAATTGTCAACATCCGCTAGATCATCAAAAAAGCAAGAGAGTTCCAGAAAACATCTATTTCTGCTTTATGGACTATGCCAAAGCCTTTGACTGTATGGATCACAATAAACTGTGGAAAATTCTGAATGAGATGGGAATACCAGACCACCTAACCTGCCT
>SJYF01000653.1:22575-47183 GCA_006410515.1 Procapra przewalskii
AAGTAAAGGTATACAAAGTAAGTAAATGAATTTCTCACCTAGCTTTATGTGTTATTTTTGTACATACAGAAGAATTTTGAGATTAAACCAGATATTTTTATGTGACTGGAAAAGGTGAGGATATAGATATATCTTTTATTTTTCAGATAGGAACTTACCAGAGCAGATGAAGTATACTTTCTGGAAGCATTGACTTGTTAGAAAATTCTCCCAACGGTTTTCCCAAAGATATAAAAACTTCAGCTCTTGCCAACAATGAATGCAGTCAAATTTTCATTCAGTATTGACACAGTTGGAAAAATGTATGCTCAGTCGTGTTTTTGCGAGCCCATGGACTATAGCCCACCAGGTTCCTTTGTTCGTGGGATTCTCCAGGCAAGAATGCTGGAGTGGGTTGCCATTTCTTTCTCTAGGGGATCTTCCTGACCCAGGGACTGAATCCTGCATTGCAGGCAGATTCTTTACAGCTGAGCCGCTGGGGAAGCCCTAATGTTGGCTAAAGGCTTTTAAATTAGAGGCAGTCCTTGAGTTATTCCCAGCTGTTTATTTAAAGCTGCCTCAAAACAAGCAAAAGAATGGCAACAATCGATGTGCCACTGAGTGCCAACCTGATTAAGTCACTTGACAATAGATAACTTGGCAAGACTAGTCTAATGGCAGAGAACACATTCAGTCTGTGCTTTGAGCATTTACAACTGCGGGGACATAGAGATTCCATAACGACAGAGTAACATGTCAAATCAACCCCAGGGCTGACAAAAAAAACATGCTTCAGACCAAACGTAAAAAGAAAATATTTGAAAGTACTAGAGAGAGATAAGGGAGGGCAGAGATCAGAGGGGTCACCAGGGGCTGACATTCACATTCAAATGATTTTCTCACCTGAGGGTTCTTCCCAGCTCACTCCCCAGTAAGTGGAATAGCACTCAGACACAAAGCAGCCATCTCCATGGGCTGTCAAGATAGCATAGTGTAGTAAGAAAGTACTGGGAGAAACCCTAGAAAGGTCTGCTGTTTCTTTTTCTAGGTTTGATTAGCTTCCTCACATGTGCTGATCTGTGCGCAGACCGCCCGGGACCCGCCTCCGATTCTTACGCTTCCTGTCTAGGCAGTTTTCTCCTCTCCAGGGTTTTGCCCTGTGAAGTGTAGTTGCCCCTGTCTCCAGCAGTCCAGATCCTTCCGGTGGTCTTGAAACTCTAGCTGAGACAGAAACTGTGGCAACAGGCGGGCTTATCCCATTTGTTTCCCTTCTCTCAGGGATCATGGATCTTCACTGCTAGCTATTTAATTTCCAGGGCCTTATGTTGTCTATTTCCTGCTTCTAGGACACAAATTACATGTGTGATCCATCATTTCTCATTGTTCTACAGCCTTTAGATGTCCTTTTCTTCTTTGCTCATGGCCTTGCCTTGTGTGTATGTGGGAATGTGTGTGTTTTAACTTTCCCTCTTCATGTCAGTCATACTCCTAATTGTATCTGTGGAATTTCTTGTCCAAGCGAGATGCTCCTGCCTCTTTCTCAGCTGCAAGAGATCACCAATGAGAGGTATGGGGATTTTTTGTCTTTTCCTTTTTCTAGCATTGCCTTGGTAGCAATGAGCTAGCGGATTTCTTCTAACCTGCTTCTTGCGTGATGGCCATACTCCCAGCCCGGCCACAGGGGAGCCAGCCCTACCTCTCCTTCCTCTAGGGGAAGCTCGTGTCTCACTGGAATCCATGCTGCCTTGTTACTCTGTGACCTCAGCTCTCTGCAGGCTTCCAGAAAGTTCTAACTGTCACTTATCTGACTTTTTCTTATTGTTAGTTGGGGACAGACAGCCTTTCTAGCTTTTATATGTTGGACAAAGTAGAACTCTTTCATTAGATGTATTCCTAGATACATGATTATTTTCTGATGCTGCTTAAAGGGTACTATTTGAATATCTTATTTGGTATTTTTGCTGGTGTACAGGAATACAAGTGATTTTTTTTGTATTGATAGTAGCGGCTGTTGTTGGCTCAGTTGCTCAGTCATGTCTGACTCTTTGTGACCTGGTGGACTGTAGCCCGCTAGGCTCCTCTGTCCATGGGATTTCCCAGGTAAAAGTCCTGGAGTGGGTTGCCATCTTCTACTCCACATGATCTTCTGGACCCCAGGATCAAACCTGAGTCTCCTGCTGCTCCAAGCATTGCAGGCAGACTCTAGTTGATATTAGATATTTTGCTAAATTCATGCATTAATTTTAATAGATTATTCTTTTGATTTTCTAACTACTCAATTACTAGTCTTCAAATTATTGCTTCTTTTCTAATAACCATACTGTTCATGGGGTTCTCAAGGCAAGAACACTGAACTGTTTTACCACTTCATTCTCCAGTGGACCATGTTTTGTCAGAACTCTCCACCATGACCCCGACCTTCTTGGGTGGCCCGACACGGCATGGCTCATTGCTTCACTGAGTTAGACAGGTGTGGTCCAAGTGGTCAGACTGGCTAGTTTTCTGTGATTGTGGTTTTCATTCTGTCTGCCCTCTGATGGAGAAGGATAAGAAGCTTATGGAAGCTTCCTGATGGGAAAGACTGACTGAGGGGGAAACTGGATTTTGTTCTGATGGTTGGTAAATCTTTAATCCCATTTTTGTTGATGGGCGGGGCTGTGTTCCCTCCCTGTTGTTTGACCTGAGGCCAAACTATGGTGGAGGCAATGAAGATAATGGGGACCTCCTTCAGAAGGTCCCCTGCAGACACTGCTGCCCTCAGTGCCCTCACCCTGCAGCAGGCCACCACCAACCCACACCTCTGCCAGAGTCTCCTGGACACTCATGGGCAAGTCTGGATCACTCTCTTGTGGGATCACTGCTCCTTTCTCCTGGTTCCTAGGGCATACAAGGCTTGCCAACAAAGCTCCATCTAATCAAAGCTATGGTTTTTCTAGTAGTCATGTATGGATGTGAGGGTTGGACTGTGAAGAAAGCTGAGCGCTGAAGAATTGATGCTTTTGAACTGTGGTGTTGGAGAAGACTCTTGAGAGTCCCTTGGACTGCAAGGAGATCCAACCAGTCCATCCTAAAGGAGATCAGTCCTGAGTGTTCTTTGGAAGGACTGATGCTGAAGCTGAAACTCCAATACTTTGGCCACCTGATGCAAAGAACTAACTCATTTGAAAAGACCCTGATGCTGGGAAAGATTGAAGGCAGGAGGAGAAGGAGAAGACAGAGGATGAGATGGTTGGATGGCATCACTGACTCAATGGACATGAGTTTGAGCAAGCTCTGGGAGTTGGTGATGGACAGGGAGGCCTGGCATGTTCCAGTCCATGGAGTTGCAAAGAGTTGGACACAATCAAGTGACTGAACTGAACTGAACTCCAATAACCATTAATCTTATTTCATTTTATAATCTTATACTACCACAAGGGGGCATCCCAGGTGGCCCTAGGGGTAAAGAACCCACCTGCCAACACAGGAGATGTAAGAGACACAGATTTGATCCTTGAGTCGGGAAGACCTGCTAGAGAAGGAAATGGCAACCTAGTCCAGTATTCTTACCTGGAGAATCCCAAGGACAGAGGAGCCTGGTGGACTACATTCCATAGGGTCACAAAGAGTTGAACATGACTGAAGCAACTTAGCATGCACACACATGCTACAGCAAGGACATTTAAAATGATGTTAAATACAAGTGGTGATAAGGTAACATTTTCAGTCTCATAGGAAATCTTTAAATACTACATCATTAAGTATGATATTTGCTATAGAATTTCCTAGATGTTCTTTATTAGATTAGAAAGTAATCTTTTATTCCTAGTGTGTTAAGAGTTTTTCCAGGGAATATAAGTGAATTTCTATACCTTTGCAGATGATTGCAAGGCTTTTCTTTTTACTGAGTTAATGTAAAAAATAACATTAGATTTTAAGGTGTTAAGATGGTTTTGCATTTTGTGAATAATCACTGTGTCATGATGTACTGATATTATTTTTATACATTGCTAGGTGCAATTTACTTAGTTATTATGGCATGATTTTAAATTTCAGAATCAAAAATTTTATAGATAAAGTTTTATTCATGTGTTTATTTATTTTAGGACTCTACTGCTGTTAAGCTTCTCTGGGAATTTAAGCATTTTATCAAAGTTTTTAAACACATTGACATATAGTTTTCAATACCATGCTCAACTGTTTTAAATCACATATGTATGTACGTAGGTTAATATATCTTCTTTTATACTTCCAACACTAATAATTAAGCTATCACTTTCTCTCCATCCAACCACTCTCTCCTCTCCCTTTTTTGCTATCTCCTTTCTTCTCTCTACTTATTTCTTAGATTAGCCTTGCCAGAGACTTATGAAATTTATTAGCATTTAAAAAATTTAATATTATGGATTTGTTAATTTTCTTCATTGTGCATTTGTTTTCTTTACCTGTTTCTGCTCTTGTCTTTATTTTTTCCTACTGTTTACATTCTTTGGGTTAATTTGCTGTTTCCCCCCCCCCTAAATTCTTGAGATGGCTACCTAAACCATTATTTTTTTAGCCTTCTTTCTTATTTTATACCAGAGGCATCTTCCTCAGCATTGTTTAGTTGCATCCTACATCTTTCTCGTAATTATTTATGCTAAACATTTTCTAAATTCCATTTAGTTAGTCACTCAGTTGTGTCTGATTCTTTGTTAGCCCATGGACTGAAGCCCACCATGTTCCTCTGTCCATGGGATTCTCCAGGCAAGCATACTGGAGTGGGTTGTCATTTCCTTCTCCAGCAGATCTTCCCAATTCAGGGATCGATCCTTGGTCTTCTGCATTTCAGGCAGATTCTTTACTGTTTGAGCCACCAGGGAAGCCTCCCATTTCATTGCTTCTTCCATTCCAAAGATGTCTAGATGTGTATTTCTTAGGGTTCAAACTTTGATGTTTTAAGATATCTTTTTAAAATTGATTTTTAATTTTTCTGTGGCATGAAAACATGCATGCATGCTAAATCATTTGTCATGTCCAACTCTTTGCAACCCCATGTACTGTAGCCTGCCAGGTTCCTTTGTCTATGGGATTATCCAGGCAGGAATACTGGGAAGGGTTGTCATTTCCTTCTCCAGGGGATCTTCCCAATCCTAGGATCCAACCAGCATCTCTTGCATCTCTTGCAATGGCAGGCATGTTATTTACCCCTAGCTCCACCTGGGAAGCCCCAAAGTTGGAATTACTATGACATTCTATTGAGATTTATTTTATCTTGGTAAATATCACTTGTGCACTTAAAAGTAATCTGTATTTCACACTATACAATTTCAGTTGGTTTACATTTATGAATGGAGATGTTCAAATTTTAAATACCATTTCTTGATTTTCTTTTTCTACTTGAACTCCCAGCTACAGAGAGTGGTATGGTAAAATCTCCCAGTATAACACAAATTGGTCTATTGCTCCTTTTAGTTCTGTCAAATTTTATGTATTTGCAGATTTGTAAATTTTAACATATGGTGAGCCTTTTTCATAGTGTGCATAATAGTTAAGACGAGTAATGTCAGTAGTGAGAGTTAATTATTATCTTCAGCAATATGGAACTATTGGTAACCTGTACAAAATTAATTTTGCTGGAGTGATGAGAAAGTGAAAGTGAAGTGAAGTGAATTCGCTCAGTCGTGTCTGACTCTTTGCCACCCCATGGACTGTAGCCCACCAGGCTCCTCCATCCATGGGATTCTCCAGGCAAGAATATTGGAGTGAGTTGCCATTTCCTTCTCCAGGAGTGATGAGAACTAAAGGGTGATTAAAGTGCAATCAAGAGAGGATGAAAGGAGACTTGATGAGACCAACTGCACCACAGCAGTGATTTGGCTGAGGGTGGCAAAGAGGGGTGCTTGGAAGTGGTCCTCAGCTTCCTCCCCTGGAGGCACAGAGAGCAGGGGTCTTGGCGAATGGCTTTCTTGCTGGTCACTTGTGGAGTGAGTAGACCCAGAGGGTCTGGGAGAGGGGCCGGCTCCCATCCCTGAGTTCCCAGGGACCCGGCTGCTTGTCTAGGCTTTGGGCATGAGTGTGATTCTCTCCCTTCCTCCATCCTGTCACCACCTGGGAGTTTGGATTCAGGATTTATTCCTAGTCTCCAAGACTTTGATAACAAACTTACGGAAGCTGATGCTTATCTACAAATCTTGTTAGTTGAAGCTTTTTGATGACAAACTTCAAAACTGCAGAGATGATGAACAGAGAAAGAAAACTGAAACCCTCAAAGAGACAACAAATAGCTTGGTAGAATCAATTAAACACTGCATTGTATCGCTGCAGACTGCTAAAAGTACTACGAATCCTGTGGATGAAATATATCAACCTTGGAACCTGTGCTCAACACAGTGCCTTCCCAGACTGTCTTACCTCCAGAACCTACTCTGAGTTGTGTGATTCAGAGCAGCATCCATCTTCTCTACCAGTTGGACCTGTATTAGCAACCTTGGGACATCATCAGACTCCAACACCAAATAGTACAGGCAGTGGCCACTCACCACCTAGTAGCAGTCTGACTGCTCCAAGCCATGCCAATTTGTCTCCAAACACAGTCCCAGAGTTCTCTTACTCTAGCAGTGAAGATGAATTCTGTGATGCAGACGAATTCCTTCAGAGTGGCTCATCCCCAAAGCACTTAGATTCCTTGGCATCTGCCTCAGTCTTGATACACTGTGGCTCAGGAAATAGTCTAAAGTGCCCAGATACCACGAATCACTTAATTCTTCCACGTCCAATGGAACAAGTGATGGTGACCTTTTTGATTCACATGATTCTAGAAATGACCAAGGGGAGGCAGGGTCGGTGGAAAGCGTGAGTGTTATCATGCATCTGTTGTCACAAGTTAGACTTGGAATGGATCTTATGAAGGTAGTCCTTTCAACATTTATCCTTGAAAGAAGATCTCTTTTAGAAATGTATGCAGACTTTTGCACATCCGGATCTACTTGTGAGTATTAGTGACCAGAAGGATGCCAGAGACTGAATGGTTCAGGTTGTGGACTGGTATCTCTCAGCCTTTCACACAGGAAGGAGAGGATCAGTTGCCAAAAAGCCATACAACCCCATTTTGGGTGAGATCTTTCAGTGTCACTGGAAATTACCAAATGATACTGAAGAGAATGCAGAGCTAGTTTCAGAAGGACCAGTTCCCTGGGTTTCCAAGAATAGTGTAACATTCATGGCTGAGCAGATTTCTCATCATCCACCCATTTCAGCCTTTTATGCTGAGTGTTTTAATAAGAAGCTACAATTCAATGCTCATATCTGGACCAAATCAAATCAAAATTCCTCGGATGTCAATTATGGTGCACAACATAGGGCAGGACTGTGTCTCATATCTGGAGCATGATGAACGTTACATTCTCACATTCCCCAATGTTTACAGCAGGTCTATCCTCACAGTGCCCTGGGTGGAACTAGGTGAAGAATGCAATATTAGCTGTTCCAAATCTGTCTATATTGCAAACATCATCTTCCACACTAAACCTTTCTATGGGGGCAAGAAGCACAGAATTACCACTGAGATTTTTTTCCCAAATGACAAGAAGTCTTTCTGCTCAACTGAAGGGGAACGGAATGGTGTAATGTATGCAAAATACTCAACAGGGGAAAATGTAGTTTTTATAGGTACCAAGAAGTTGCCTATAATCAAGAAGAAAGTGAGGAAGCTGGAAGATCAGAAAGAGTATGAATCCCACTGCCTTTGGAAGGATGTCACTTTGAACTTAAAAATCAGAGACATTGATGCAGCATCTGAAGCCAAGCATAGACTTGAAGAAAGACAAAGAGCAGAAGCCTGAGAAAGGAAGGAAAAGGAAATTCAATGGGAGACAAGGTTGTTTCGTGAAGATGGAGAATGCTGGGTTTTTGATGGATCATTACTGAAATGTCTTGGTGCTGCCAAGCATTAGGTTGGGAAACACAAAGTTTGCTCCTGATTCCAGGACAGTAGGCATAATTAAGCAACAATCCTCCTTTGGGAGAACCTATTCACTCTCTTCTTATCCCAGTGGTTCCTGTCTCAGGGATATTGGACTTTCTGAGGCAGATGAACAATTAAAGTGAGCAAAGTTTCCCTTTTTCCTGTTTGTGGCAGTTACAATGTCGATTCTGGTCTTGAGAAAAACTTTTGGTTTGGAAAACAAGACCTCTGCTCCTTTTCCAAATCCCATGGTGTAAGTCCCATTCTTAAGCTCTGCATTCCAGTACTGCTGTTGAGATATACAACATCTGTTTCCTAGTTCAAATAATCTTGGGTTCTACATATACATATATATATAATATAGTTGACACCAGGTTTTTCATAAATACTCCATTTACTGTAAATATCAGTTCCTCTGAGTTGTTTTAGAAAATTTAGCATAATGTATTAAAATCACGTTAGGAAATTTCATGGTCTCACCAACAATAACTTTTATTTTGAAATTGAAATATTATTATATTAAATTGTATCTAACTCTGGACTATAGTTTAATTATACTCAATGCTTCTTAAGGCTTCATAAAGTAATTTTTCCAACCTTAAAAAAAAAAGAGAGAGGATGAAAGGAAACACATGGATACGGAGTTGTAACAATTGCCTTCAAAGATTTGTTCAATCAATAAGGGCATAAAAATGTGATGGTGACCAGAGAAGAAATGAAATTAAGGGACATTGTGTGTGTGTGTGTGTGTGTGTGTACTTAGGAAGTTCTTAAAGCATGTTTTTATGCAGGTGAGAATTTTATGCAGAGAGATATTTGAGGACTAATTTCAAAAGCAGGTTCCTGAGAGAATCTGGAACCCAGTTCAATGATGAAGAGTTGAAACTTTAGGGGGAAGAAGAGAAAATGGACATGCATATAAATAGATCAGTCAGTTTTGTGTTGGAAACACGCAGAAAGTTTCTCCTCACTGTTTCTATTTTCTCTGTGAAATAAGAAGAATGGTCATCATCTGAGAATGAAGGGGGATGAGGGGTCTTGGGGACAGCAATTCGAAGAGCATGTGGAGTAGTTTTATGACCTAGTGAGAGAATAAAGAACTATGAAAATATAGTAGGATGGTAAGACATCAGTGCATGCCTCTCTGAAGATGGTAGTTATGAAATAGAGGTGGGATTGGCTTTATGTCCCACAAATAGCAAACCCTGAACAGTAGAGGTTGTATATTCTAAATTAGCAGTGGGTCATAAGATGCTTTTCTCTTTTCTAAATGAAATTATGCTGTTTGGACGCTTGTCTGGGGTCATCTGTTGCATGTCTCAATTTAGTGCCAATTGCTAGACCATCATTTTTGTGTCTATTGTAAATTTCCTGAAGATTTTGGAAACCAATTAATGCTCAGTCCTGAGTGTTGTAAAGTGTTGGTTTTTATTTTGTTTTGGTAGGCAGTCAGGAAAGACTGAGCAGGTGATTTTAACAGATGGCATTTTCGAACCGAAAGAAGTGAGAAGACTGACTTATTAGCTACTTGATAACACAGTCCTTTGTTGTTGTTTAGTCGCTAAGTCATGTCCGACTCTGCAACCCCATGGACCGTAGCTCTCTAGGCTCCTCTCCCCATGGGATTTCCCAGACAAAATAGTGGAGTAGATTTCCATTTCCTTCTCCAGGGGATCTTACCAACCCAGGGATCCAATCCCCATCTCCTGCATTGGCAGGTGGATTCTTTACCACTGAGCCACTAGGGAAGTCCTGGCACATTCCTAAGTTATACAAATGCATTTGTATCTTGCAGAAATCTCACACACAGACCATCATTTTCTGCTTTGTAACTTCTTGCATCCTTTTCACTCAAACCAAAGAGATTGTGACTCTTCCAAAGCTGCTGTCCATGGACTCAGTTGGTACTTTTCTGCATCCCAGGGTCATCTAAAAGTCAGTGCTCCTTCATGATCAGATAGGTTTATTTTTGTGCTAACTTAAAGTGTCTGAAAACTAATTTATGTGATAGATTAAAGTGACTAAAAAAAAGACACCCTAGGCACAGTCATTTCACTTAGCGCAACAGATTTCCAAAATAAAACAGCTTTTATTTCACCATACTATCCTCAGGAGAATCAGATACTGCTTGCCTGTTAAGTGCTTCACACATCATTAGTTCCCAAGGAAGAGGGTGATAAATTTCACAACAGAACTAGTTCAGTGCACATAGGGAAAAAAGAAAAAAAACAGAGCTGAGATGATAACTGATTTGAGCACAGACAGTAGACACTGTTAAAAATACATGCTAAGTTTATATACATACTTTGGTTGGTAAAGAAAAATGTAATCCATGTGAAAGGTGAAGGATATAAGCTCAAATACCACTTCATAACTCTCCTCCCTCTCTTCATATCAACAAGTCCATCTTGGGGCCTTACTGTTGCAGGAAGGGGGACCCCTTCCAGGGCCTGAAACCGGGCTCTTGTCTAACACTCAGAAATGAATTGTCTGAGGAGACACATGTGCTGACAAAGCAAGAGATTTTACTGGGAAAGGGCACCCAGTTGGAGAGCCGTAGGGTAAGGGAACCCAGAACTGCTCTGCCGTGTGGCTCACAGTCTCGGGTTTTATGATGATGGGATTAGTTCCCAAGTTGTCTTTGGCCAATTATTCTAATTCAGTCTTTCCTGGTGGCACACGCATCGCTCAGCCAAGATGGATGCTAGCAAGAGGGATTCTGGGAAGTGGGTGGACACACAGTGTCTCTTCTTGACCTTTCCTGAACTCTTCTGGTTGGTGGTGGCTTACTAGTTCCGTATTCCTTACCAGGATCTCCTGTCATAAAACAACTCATGCAAATGGTTCCTAAAGGGCCTGGCCAGGGTGGGCGGCTCAGTCAGTGTGCTTCCCCTAACATTACTGTCAGCATTTCATCAGGACAAGCCTTTCTTCATAGGTGTTTCATGAATTCAGTACACATACTGAGAAGCAAGTATAGTTGTTGTTTATAACCTTCATAATTACTTGTCTTGTAAAGGAGTTATCTGGGTATAGTCTTCATTTTGGATCAAGTCAGAGACATTCTTGAGGCAGAACAAATTCTAGATGTATTCCAACGCATGAAACACTTCAGCACTCACCATTTCTGGTTAGTAGCCTGGCATGCCTTGATCTGAAAAGCCTTTCCAAAGAAGAAACATTTGTTGGCCATGATGCTTAGGATAGAAAGTCTGAGACCAAAATAGATGAGAAAGTCCAGGTTGTTGATGATTTTGTGGATTTCTTTCTTTAGATGGGATTTTAAAGCTGTTAATAGCATTAAGAAGCTATTATCATTGGTCTAAGCAGAGATCAAATTGCCAACGTCCTCTGGATCATGGAAAAAGCAAGAGTTCCAGAAAAACATCTGCTTTCTTGGCTATGCCAAAGCCTTTGACTGTGTGGATCACTAAACTGTGGAAAATTCTGAAAGAGATGGGAATACCAGACCACCTAACCTGCCTCTTGAGAAACCTATATGCAGGTCAGGACGCAACAGTTAGAACAGGACATGGAACAACAGACTGGTTCCAAATAGGACAAGGAGTATGTCAAGGCTGTATATTGTCACCCTGCTTATTTAACTTCTATGCAGAGTACATCATGAGAAACGCTGGGGTGGAAGAAACACAAGTGGAATCAAGATTGCCAGGAGAAGCATCAATAACCTCAGATATGCAGATGACACCACCCTTATGGCAGAAAGTGAAGAAGAACTAAAAAGCCTCTTGATGAAAGTGAAAGAGGAGAGTGAAAAAGTTGGCTTAAAGCTCAACATTCAGAAAACGAAGATCATAGCATCTGGTCCTATTGTTTCATGGGAAATAGATGGGAAAACAGTGGAAACAGTGTCTGACTTAATTTTTCTGGGCTCCAAAATCACTGCAGATGGTGATTGCAGCCATGAAATTAAAAGACGCTTACTTCTTGGAAGAAAAGTTATGACCAACCTAGATAGCATATTCAAAAGCAGAGACATTACTTTGTCGACTAAGGTCCCTGTAGTCAAGGCTATGGTTTTTCCTGTGTTCATGTATGGATGTGAGAGTTGGACTGTGAAGAAGAAGGCTGACCGCCAAAGAATTGATGCTTTTGAACTGTGGTGTTGGAGAGGACTCTTGAGAGTCCCTTGGACTGCAAGGAGATCCAGCCAGTCCATTCTGAAGATCAGTCCTGGGTGTTCTTTGGAAGGAATGATGCTAAAGCTGAAACTCCAGTACTTTGGCCACCTCATGTGAATTGAGATGGCTGGATGGCATCACACCAACTCAATGGACATGAGTTTGAGTGAACTCCGGGAGTTGGTGATGGACAGGGAGGCCTGGCGTGCTGCGATTCATGGGGTTGCAAAGAGTTGGATATGACGTAGCAGCTGAACTGAACTGAAGCAAAGCATTCCTTCAAAATGTTATCTTTCATTTTTTTTAAGGAATAATAGGAAGAAAATGTTACTATCAAGGGACCTAGTTGCAGATTATTCCTCTCCTATAACATTTTAAAGCCAAAGCCAAAATTCAGTACAGAAATGAAGAATTCTTAAAGAAAGAGCAACATGAAAACGTTTCCACTTTCCATTCAGATAACCACTACCTACGGAGAAGGCAAAGGCAACCCACTCCAGTACTCTTGCCTGGAAAATCCTGTGGACGGAGGAGCTTGGTAGGCTGCAGTCCATGGGGTCGTGAAGAAAGGGATATGACTGAGTGACTTCACTTTGACTTTTCACTTTCATGCATTGGAGAAGGAAATGGCAACCCTCTCCAGTGTTCTTACCTGGAGAATCCCAGGATGGCAGAGCCTGGTGGGCTGCCATCTATGGGGTTGCACAGTCGGACATGACTGAAGCGACTTAGCAGCAGCAGCAGCAACCACTACCTAAATGGGAAAAATGTTAATTATGATGCAAACAGATACATTTTCACTTTCTTGTAACTGATCTTACTTAACGGTTGTTCACTAAAATAGAATCAAGGCTTATGTCATGAATAGTTCAAATTACTAGAATCAGCCTAATGAGAGAGAGTATGAGAGAAATTTAAAGATTCAATGTGGAAAGTTGGTTAAAGTAATATGAGTTCACAAAAAACATTATTTTTGAGTTTATACTTATATCAGTAAGTATAGTATTTTCCACCTCAATTCTGCAAATCATTTTATACCAGCTGTGTTACACCAGCCATGGGCATCAATACAATCATTAATGATAATAATAGACTAAAATTAATCCTACCAGGGAAAATGCAAACTAAATAAGCTGAGAAAAATTAACCTTTGTCTATATTATTCTTAGTGTAACACACAGCATACTGCAAAGTAAATGACTTTAGTGGATTTACTATTGCCTGAGATTAGCGGAAAGTCAGAACGATTTAAAGAAGTCTTCAAAGCTGACTTCCAGATATTATGACACGAACAGCCTGGAAAGTTCCAAAGATATTTCATTATATTACCACAAGTTTAACTGAGGTCCTGTTGTTCAATATTCAGTTTCATCTGGGAAGTATAAGAAAGAAGCATCTCTAATGGTTTGTATCTTAGCAATTTATTTCTGTAAAATATGTTGCACTCTATTAGTGATTGTATGGAGTGGAGATCCTGCTACTCAGATAAAATGTAAAGCAGCTATTGACTGGCAACAGCATCTAAACAATGGAGCGGCCACATAGTCTTTATTCGGTTTGTTCCCTCACTGTTTATTCATCAGTGATTCAGCAGACGTTGACTGATAATCTTTTCTGTTAAAAGCATAATTGTAGGCACTCAAGGAAGCCATGGATCAATTCAAAACAGTTAATATTAGAGTAAATTTGCAAGCAGGACTTGATAATTAAATATACTAAGACATACTTCCTCTTTATTTAATATCATTTCCCATCATATGTTTTAAAATCTCTTGTATATTTAAAAATACAGTGTTCTATACAAATTCTACTCCTTATTAAATGTTTAAACTCATACACAATGTCACCCTTTATCAATCTGTTCAGTCTGTTTCTCACTTTTTCAGGGTGTGAAAGCACAAACACATTTTATAAGCTTCCAGAGAGTTCAAATCAACACACTGCCTGAAAGCATTAAAAAAATGCAATAAAAAGAAAGAAAAAGACATGTTTGCTTTACGTCCCACCCCCAACCTTCAGGTTTTTTTTTTGTTTGCATTTTAGATGTGTTGCCTTTGTAACTGGACTTATCCCCTCTAGACTCCAGGCATTTCTGGCTAGTCTAGCATGTTGTTTTGTTATTTTACTTTGAAGCACCGTTTTTCTGAATTTAAGTGTAACTATCTTTTGTAGAAACTTTGGACAATACAGGAAAGTAAAAATAGAAACAAGCCAATATTCCTTCTAGCCTTTAAGTACCATTTAGAAAGTTTTCCTTTTCCTGAGGTAATTGGTACTACAAAAATGATGCAAACAAAATTCAACTAAAATGGGAACTAGCATTTTATTGTATTGAGGCTGACAGACTTAGTCAATATAAATAGAGGACGCTAAGATAAATTAGCATGTCAGAAAAACAACAAATAATATTTGTCGTATCAACATGTCCCATGTGAACATTGCATAAGATATTTATGCGAGGCACACTAATTCTAAAATTTCTCATTGTTTATATGAAAATAAAATATAACTAAGTGTCCTATTTTAATTTGGCAATCTTATATAAAGAAAAAGTCTTAAAATGGCTTGAAAGCTAAATGCAGGTTATAGATTGTATTTAATAAAAAATTTTAGTTACAATATTGGATTAATTCCCTCAAATGAGTTTTGCATTGTCTTTTTTCCTTTTTACAGTAATTTTCACTTTAAAATAATATATAAACATAACAGAACATCTTTTATTTTATATTTGAATTCATAAAATAAAACACCACACGAGTATATTTTACTAATATATGACTAGCCTGCATCTTTTGATACTTAAATTGTTTGCTTCTAATCACTGATAGCTGTGTTGCCTGTGTCTTTTCTTTACTCAGGTGGTGGTTTAGCCAAACTCTGCTATTACTAGATCCTCAAATGTTCCTGACATTTCTGCTGATTGGAATAGACATCGCTATCATTTGCATTGGTTTAGGAAATCTTATATCATTTGCATGTTTTCAATTTTACTCTTCAATTGATTTCTTCTGTACGTGACATTTTAGAAGTGCCCTGTAATGAGCAAGAGGCTGATAAAGAAAAGTATTAATTAAATGAGCAGGAAGACCAATTGCTTTTGTTTGTTTTTATTTTTTGGCCGTGTTGCAGGGCTGGTGGAATCTTAATTCTATGACCAGGGATGGGACTGGAGCCCTTAGCAGGAAAAACGCGCAGTCCTAATCACTGAAGCACCAGGGAATTCCTAAAGACGGTTTTAACTGAAGAGAAATGCTGAGAAGGTATTAGTCTTATTGAAAAAAAAATAATTGAAAACTTTTTCTTGGCATTAGGGTGACTTTTACTTCTCTTCAATTATTTGGTTTTAAATTTCATAATAATGCAAAAAATTTTACCAAAAAAATACCCCTCATCTTGTTGATAATCTCTTGATTTTTCCTTTCAGAATTTTTCTATGCATATACAACAGTGTTTGTGTATGCGTGTTGTGTATTTGTGTGTAGCCCTGAGATGTTTGGCCAGTAAATTTGTATAGAATGGGTTGCTGGGAGTGTACATGTGTTTACATTTGTGTGCATTTGTGTATATGTGTATTTGAGCTTTTGTTTAAATTATATAACACAAATAACAGCCTCTTATATAAATGACTATATTTTATTTCTTTACCAAGTAATACATCTTAGAGACGATTTTCTGTTGGTTATTAAAAGGCAGCATAACTACTAATAGATTAATATATGTTCTTATTAATTTAAATAGCCCTCTATGGATGGATATTTAGGCATTTTGCCTCCTTATGTGTGTGTGATAGTTG
Organism: Procapra przewalskii; assembly: GCA_006410515.1. NCBI lineage: Eukaryota > Metazoa > Chordata > Mammalia > Artiodactyla > Bovidae > Procapra > Procapra przewalskii. The sequence goes on from SJYF01000653.1 coordinate 38,414, forward strand.
ATCAGTCGTGTCCTGCTCTTTGCGACCCCATGGACTGGAGCCCACCAGGCTCCTTTGTGCATGGAATTTTCCAGGCAAGGATACTGGAGTGGGTTGCCATTTCCTTCTCCAAGGGAATTTCTAAACTCAGGGATTGAACCTGGGTCTCCTGCACTGAAGGTGGATTTTACCATCTGAGCTACTAAGGATATGATTTATATTGTTGCAGTTGCACACATTTGGAATTGTATTTATATGTTCATTTCCTAGAGATGAAACTATGTGCATACATTTGGGTTTGCATTCGGCTGTGAATAATAACTGACAAAATATGGCTGAAATTCATGAGTTTAGTCTGTCCTCTGGTATAATTTCAATGCACAAAATCTACAGGAAAGCCATAGTAGAACTGGAATACTAGCATAACATTTTCATCAGGGACAGACAAGAAAAGACTGAACCGTGTGTATGTAGTTATAAACCTCTGACATACCCTAACAAAGTATGGGTGTGTTTTAAATTTTAACAGACACTGTCAGCTCTCTGTATCTGTGAGTTTGACATCCCCAGATGCTACCAATTGCATATGAAAATATTTGGGAAAAAATCCAGAAAGCAAAGCTTGAATTTGGGCTGGTAACTATTTAAACATTATTTACATTGCATTAAGTACTATAAGTAATCTGTTGCTGCTGCTGCTAAGTCGCTTCAGTGGTGTCCAACTCTGTGCAGCCCCATAGACAGCAGCCCACCAGGCTCCGCCATCCCTAGGATTCTCCAGGCAAGAATACTGGAGTGGGTTGCCATTTCCTTCTCCAATGCACGAAAGTGAAAAGTTAAAGTCACCCAGTCGTGTCCAACTCTTCGCGACCCCGTGGACTGCAGTCTACCAGCCTCCTCTGTCCATGGGATTTTCCAAGCAAGAGTACTGGAGTGGGGTGCTATTGCCTTCTCCGATAAGTAATCTAGGGGTGAGTTAAAGTATATGGAAAGATGTGTGTAGGTTATATAGAAATACTATGTCAAGAGTACCAATACACACCAATTTATATGAGGGATTTGAACATCTTTAGATATCTGCTAGCATCCAGGAAGCAATTCCCAGCAGACACGGAGGAACAATTTCTTATGAAGGGTGCCAATTTTCTTGAAATTAAATTGCCACCATAGTGCATGATAGTGTGTATTTCACAATATCTTATAAACATGTTAACATTAAAAATTGAAAATCCCTTGGACAGAGGAGCCTGGTGGGCTACAGTCCATGGGGTTGCAAAAGTTGGATATGACTTAGCAAGTGAATGAACAACCTATTAAGAGAAAAGTTGTATTTCATGAATTAGAGCAAAAAAGATAATAGAGAACCTTAAAAGTATTTGAATTTTCTCATTGACCAAATCAGTGGGTGATAGCCTAGGCTTGTGATATTCACAACCTGAAAATTGAGTCATTATTTGCAAGAACTCTGGTCTTATCCTCAAACCATCCGCAAATTTGGCTTTTGACACTCTTTCATGTGCAACTAGCTAGAGCATAAGTTTTTCTACTCCAATTAAGTGCTGGTTTTATTTGTATGTAACTTTTCATTTATATTATTACATTAATTGAAGTCTCAGGTCAGGGTACATGCATAGTTTAAAATCCTAACTAATCATAAGATATGTTGTAATATAGTAGGATATTATATAAAAATAGTAATATATAGTATATACTATAATGTAACAAGGTTAACATGTAAACTTAAATATTTGGTTATCAGTATTGTGCTCAAATTTTCTCAAATTCAAGAAAAGGAGAAACAGCTCATTAGAATTTTTTTTCAGGAATTAAGTAAATGTTGACAATATTAGCTATGGAGTCAAGGGCACATTTGGAATTTAGTAAAGTGGGACAAAGTTAGCCATAAATATTAAAAGAATTTAGTTTCCTGTATTATCTTTTGTGGTCTAAATACATGCCCACTGCCATAATGAGGAAATAACAGGATTGAAAGACTGTTGAGCTCAATCTCCTGGGGTCCTAGTGTTAGTAAATGTGCTTTATGATAGACCCCAGTTCTGAGTGTTTTCCAATATCTTTGCAAACCTCATAAAGCACTGCCCCAACTAACAGGAAATTTCAGGTGTAGAGTAAGGAATTAACTTGCACAACTTCAAACAATGAGCCAAGGTGAGAAGCAATTACAGTTAATCAGGGGACCTGACTCCTCAACCCACTTTCTTAACTACTGACCTGTACTATTTTCCCTGGAGTCAAAAGAGTCAGGCGGGCACTGCCAAGTGCAAGGTTCTATGAGCTTCTTGAAAGTCAACAGGCACTCAAAAAAAATCAATAAACACTGATTTCAAACCCCCAAGAAGACTAAGACTGCTATGATCCCTTTGGAACACTAAAGAAAAAGTGATAGAAATCTATCTGATGATTCTGTCTACCTAGTACCTTCCTTTCTCCACATTTTTCCATATGAGTTTATGCTTAAAGTATATCTAATCTTCAAAACTATTTTAAAATCTGACTCTAGGGAAAGTTTTTTAAAATCCCCATGTTTCTCTTTCCTCAGTAAGCTTTCAGACTTTTATGTGGTTTTAGTTTTGGAAATTGGAAAGAGAAAATGTACAGTTACGGAGTAAAGAATAAGAACAATTTTACAAAAGCGATTAACTGGAATGTCATTCACTTTATTCTACTGGTCTTGGAAGAAACGTTCTTAAAATGTATCATACTGTGTTCCTGACAGGGTATCTATAATATCATCACAAGTCAGGGCTCTAGTCAAAAGCAACTGATACCTGGTTAAAACATTTATCTCCTGGAGAAGAATTGGCTACTCACTTCCAGTATTATTGCTGGGATAATCCCACGGACAGAGGAGCCTGACAGGCTACAGTCCATGGGGTTGCAAAGATTTGAACATGACAACATGTGCATGCATAAAGGATTTGTAAAAGACATGTACCACTGGCAATAACTCATAAGGGGACAATTTAATATGCCTTTCATATTAAGACATCTTGTGAAGTTATATTCCAAAAACAAAATGGAGATTTTCCTTTAAGATTTTATGCCCTCAGTTTATAAATCATTGGTATTATGATTTAAAAATAAAGTGATTGTTCAATAATTTCAGAACAATGCAATTGTTGATATTCACCACTATCCATGGCCTGATGACAGATCTAAATAAAGATTGTGATTTAAAAGAACCTATGAGTCTCCTGTACGGCTTGGTGCATATTTATTGAATCTTAGCTTGAAAACAGCAGTGCTTTAAACAACAACAGAGCCCATACTTGTTTTCATCCCTGGGCCAGATGGTACATCATCTTGGGAAATGGTGTAACCTGTCACAGTGTGTAAGTGTGATCTTGTGTGAATAAATTCTGCAAGCTTGGGACACTATTCTGTGGGGGCTGCATGCTGTCTCTCATTATCCCCAATAATTAAAACTTTGTATTTTCCTCAACAACACACCACTGAGATGAGCAATTAAGAGTCATTGAATAGAGAGGTATATGAATTTGATGGTTAGAAAGGAGCCTTTTCTGTTTTATTTTATCCTATTTACAACCATCTATCCGAGATGCTAAGATCCAGAGAGAGAATTTGCTCTAATGCATGCCCAAATAATAAAATACTATAACCATATGGGTAGAAAAAGGATGTACTTTGGGGCTGATGAATAGATTTTTCTTCTTGTGGATCAGAAAAATTCATAACATCTAAAGATTTACTTTTAAATGTGGTTTTATTAAATTGGTGAAAGAATTTTAAGACAAAGGGCTTTGTTCTTAGAGAGAACAGAGTTAAATGATTAAAGTTCAAGTTGCATTTCTGCCATTTGGTATACTACCTAGACGAATAACTTACAGTCTCCATTAATGATGAAGCAAATGGTGATTTAAAAAAAAAATCAAAACACCAACATTAATGTGAGAATTAAATGAAACAATCTCTAGACAGTAATTTATAAGCTGCAAAATGATGACTGATGACATTTTTACTTAAAAATGAAGGGAAGGTACATAGTTCTCCTTATCTATTCCATTTGTTTTCCTGGGTTTTCTTAAAAGTATAGAGCAGATGGTGGACAAAAATAGCTTGAAGTGGTTTAATAATTTACCAGCTGTAACAGTCAGCATCCAGCCAGGGGAATAGGAAACCACTCCAGGTTCATCAGGCAGGAGGGGGTGTAATTCAAGGAACTGCTAATATAGATGTCAGAAGGTCTGGAGGGGTGAATGGGGCAGAGAAGCCACTAGAGGAGGCCAAGCAAGGAAGAGCTTATTCAGAGAGGTGGAAGCTATAACCACCCCTGGCTGGAGTCCAGCTCTCACTTGTCTTTACTCCACAGAAGACAATGTCACTGCCTTGAAACTGCACCAGTGCAACTGAACAAATGCTCAGGAGCCCAGACACGCTCTTGGGCTTACCTGGTGGTGTAGACTGTAAAGAATCTGCCCACAAATATGAGAGACCTGAGTTCAATCCTTGGATCAGGAAGATCCATGGAGAAGGGAACGACTAACCACTCCAGTATTCTTGTCTGGGGAATTCCATGGACAGAGGAGCTTGGCAGGTCTCAAAGATTCAGGCATGACTGAGCGAGTACCACTTTCTTTTCCCTGCCATATTCATCTATTTTTCCTTCTTCCAACATCCTGCTAGTATCTTTCAATAGCAAACCAAACCAGAACTTAACTGACAAGAGACTCTGGGAAATGCAATAAAGGATCATTCCTTAGTCTTCGTCTAAGACTTTCCACCCATTTGCAATTGGAGTCTTGACTGGAGCTGAGAGACAACACTCCTTATGTATTTTGGCAATTTATTTGCACAGCTCATGACATTGTTTTATAAGTCAATCAGATCCACTTAGTTTCAGACTACCAGTTCATAGAGAAAACATGCTTATACTTATTGTGAGCAAAATAAATCTCCCAAATGTCTGTAATATAATATAATAGGGATAGACTTTAGACTTTAAGCATATTTAAAGAAATGCTTCCTAAAATGTGATCCACGAATCATTTTGATCAGAAGCTCCAGAGTCACTTTATAATAATACAAAACAATAAGGCAAGAAATTGCTTATACAGGTGTTATATGCACTGGTTCAGAGAAATGATTCACAGGAGGTAGATGGTGCTACGGGTTGAATTGTGTCCTCCTTCCCAAATTCACATGTTGAATCCTAACTGCACTTCCCAGGTGACTGAGTTGGAGATAGGGCTATTCAAGAGGTAATTAAGGTTAAATGAGGTTAAAAGGGTGGGCGGAGCCATGATCTGATAGATAGATAGATAGATAGATAGATAGATAGATAGATAGATAGATCTGATATCCTTATAAGAAGACAAAACACCAGATTTCTCTCTCTCTCTGCCAAATGAGGACACAGGAAGACAGGAGGAGAGTTCTCACCAGAAACATAACCCTGAGAGATCCTTGAACTTGGACTTTCCAGTCTCCAGAAACCTAAGGAAATAAAGGGTTGTTGTTTGAGCTATCCAGTCTGTCATATTTTATGATGGCTGCCCAAGCAACTAAGATAGATGATGAGTGAGAATGGTGTAGAGTGCAGGAGAATCTTTAGACCAATGGTCTCTACTCCCTTGCTGCCTTCTCTTCATCCAGTGGGAAGATTATGCAGATGGATGGCAGCCCACACTCTCTCAGCTCCAGACACATGACCCACTGCTGCTCCCCAAGTTAGGCTGCCCCAGAGATGAAGTTACCAGTGACTTATTCACATAAAACAAAATCAATGCACTAATAGCTAAACCAGGTTTCAGTATTTTCTTAGCTGCTCACCTGTTCCAATTTGATCTGTCCTCAGGTTGTAAGCCTGGCACTGAATTTTAGTCTTGTGATTTTGATACGCCCTGGCTTAGATCTTGCCTCTGTCCTGAGACTGTGTTCTCTCTTACTCAGTGACCAACTTTGATTTTCTCACCTAACCCTTTTGTGACTCTTGCTTTGTGAATTTTCATCTCAGGCTCCATTTGTTTCACATTGCTGCTTGACACCATCAACTCTGGTTGGAAAGCACTCTCAGAAGTCGATGGCCAGGCTGCACCCATTTAGTTCTGTCCCCATAACAGCCACCCACAGAAATGCTGCAGCATTTAGAGCAAGCTGAGGCTGTGCTAAGCATGCAGCTGCCACTCAGCGCTGAAGGAAGCAGCTGGTGTAACACTTGCTGCCAAAATTCAGTCCAACCAACTGGGTGAATGAACAGTTGCCCAGCAGTACTGATCGTGGCTTAGTTAGCTATTCTCTGTTTTGTTGTTGTTGTTGTTCAGTCACTCAGCCATGTCCAGCTCTTTTTGACCCCATGGACTGCAGCCCTCCAGGGTTCCCTGGCCTTCGCTATCTCCCGGAGTTTGCTCAAACTCATGTCCATTGAGTCAATGATGCCATCCAATCATCTCATCCTTTGTTGCCCCCAACTCCTCCTACTTACAGTCTTTCCCAGCATCAGGGTCTTTTCCAATGAATCCTCTCTTCTGATTAGATGGGCAAAATATTGGAGCTTCAGCTCCAACATCAGTCCTTCCAATGCATATTTAGGGTTGATTTCCTTTAGGATGGACTGGTTGGATCTCCTTGCAGTCCAAGGGACTCTCAAGAGTCTTCTTCAGAACCACAGTTTGAAAGTATCAGTTCTTTGGTGCTCAGCCTTCTTTGTGGTCTAGCTCTCATATTTGTACACGACTACTGGAAAAACCATACTTTTGACCATGCTATTACTTTTTATATTTTAAGAAAAGTTGACAAGGTAGATATTGCCCTCCCATTTCACATATGAGGAAACTGAGATTCAGAGGGTTGAGCATTGTCACCTTCGTTGATCATTGCAGTGGCATCATCAGGGTTAATTTTAGTTTATACTTGTCTAACGTTACCATGGTCCACAGTGTCTCTCTCTGAATTCTGGTGGTTGAACTTGGTATATCTCAACGTCTTAATAGAGATATCATAAAACAGGAGATGTATGAGTAAATGTGTGAATTACTGGTAGGTACCATCGAAGTGAGAAATAGATTTAAGGGCCTAGATCTGATAGATAGAGTGCCTGATGAACTATGGAATGAGGTTCATGACAGTGTACAGGAGACAGGGATCAAGACCATCCCCATGGAAAAGAAATGCAAAAAAGCAAAATGGCTATCTGGGGAGGCCTTACAAATAGCTGTGAAAAGAAGAGACACGAAAAGCAAAGGAGAAAAGGAAAAATATAAGCATCGGAATGCAGAGTTCCAGAGAATAGCAAGAAGAGATAAGAAAACTTTCTTCAGCGATCAAGGCAAAGAAATAGAGGAAAAGAACAGAATGGGAAAGACTAGAGATCTCTTCAAGAAAATTAAAGATACTAAGAGAACATTTCATGCAAAAATGAGCTCGATAAAGGACAGAAATGGTCTGGACCTAACAGAAGCAGAAGATATTAAGAAGAGGTGGCAAGAATACACAGAAGAACTGTACAAAAAAGATCTTCATGACCCGGATAATCACGATGGTGTGACCACTCAGCTAGAGCCAGACATTCTAGAATGTGAAGTCAAGTGGTCCTCAGAAAGCATCACTATGAACAAAGCTAGTGGAGGTAATGGAATTCTATTTCAGCTATTTCAAATCCTGAAAGATGATGCTGTGAAAGTGCTGCACTCAATATGCCAGCACATTTGGAAAACTCAGCAGTGGCCACAGGACTCAAAAAGGGCAGTTTCATTCCAATCCCAAAGAAAGGCAATGCCAAAGAATGCTCAAACTACTGAACAATTGCACTCATCTCACATGCTAGTAAAGTAATGCTCAAAATTTTCCAAGCCAGACTTCAGCAATACGTGAACCATGAACTTACTGATGTTCAAACTGGTTTTAGAAAAGCCAGAGGAACCAGAGATCTAATTGCCAACATCTGCTGAATCATGGAAAAAGCANNNGCTTTATTGACTATGCCAAAGCCTTTGACTGTGTGGATCACAATAAACTGTGGAAAATTCTGAGAGAGATGGGAATAACAGACCACCTGACCTGCCTCTTGAGAAATCTGTATGTAGGTCAGGAAGCAACAGTTAGAACTGGACATGGAACAACAGACTGGTTCCAAATAGGAAAAGGAGTACGTCAAGTCTGCATACTGTCACCCTGCTTATTTAACTTCTATGCAGAGTACATCATGAGAGATGCTGGAGTGGAAGAAACACAGGCTGAAATCAAGATTGCCAGGAGAAATATCAATAACCTCAGATATGCAGATGATACCATCTTTATGGGAGAAAGTGAAGAGGAACTAAAAGCTTCTTGATGAAAGTGAAAGAGGAGAGTGAAAAAGTTGGCTTAAAGGTCAACATTCAGAAAATGAAGATCATGGCATCTGGGCCCATCACTTCAAGGGCAATAGATGGAGAAACAGTGGAAACAGTGTGAGACTTTATTTTTGGGGGCTCCAAAAATCACTGCAGATGGTGACTGCAGCCATGAAATTAAAAGACGCTTACTCCTTGGAAGAAAAGTTATGACCAACCTAGATAGCATATTCAAAAGCAGAGACNNNNGCCGACTAATGTCTGTCTAGTCAAGGCTATGATTTTTCCTGTGGTCACGTACGGATGTGAGAGTTGGACTGTGAAGAAAGCTGAGCACCGAAGAATTGATGTGTTTGAACTGGTGTTGGAGAAGACTCTTGAGAGTCCCTTGGACTGCAAGGAGAGCCAACCAGTCCATTCTCAAGGAGATCAACCCTGGGATTTCTTTGGAAGGAATGATGCTAAAGCTGAAACTCCAG
>SJYF01000653.1:100843-112027 GCA_006410515.1 Procapra przewalskii
ATTCTCAAAGCTTTAACAGTGTTTCTGGCCTTGGGGCTTCAATTTTTTAATTAAAAGGAATATATATATATATATGTATATATATATATATTTGAGATATTTTTCAAATTTCCATTAAGAAACACAGTCTACCTTTTAATCAGATGGCACCCTCAGAGTATCGCTTAACTAATCGTGGAGGCTGATGTCAAAGCAGTCCTGCTCATCCTCTTGGTGGTGGTCTAGTTGCTAAGCCATGTCCGACTCTGGCAACCCCATGGGCTTTTGCCCACCAGACTCCTAGGTCCATGGGATTTCTCAGGCAGTAACACTGGAGTAGCTTGCCATTTCCTTCTCCAGGGGATCTTCCCAACCCAGGGATCGAACCTGCATCTCCTGCATTGGCAGGTGGATTCTTTAGCAACTGAGCCACTAGGGAAGAAAATGCAAATAGCCCAGAAATCTGTGTGATTCACTGCTGCTTTCCACAGATTCCCTTTCAGTGTCTGGACACTGACTTCCTCATGTTTTTCTCCTTATATATATATATATATATATATATATACTTTTTTTTTTTAAGGAATTTTATTTTTATTGGTTTATTTATTCCTGGCTGTGCCACAGGGCAGGCTTCATCTCAGTTTCTGCCCAGGGACTGAACCCGTGTGCTGCTGCAGGGGAAGTGTGGAGCTTAAATGCTAGACCACAAGGGAAGCCTCACTCCATTATTTTCATGCAAAGCTGCACCAGTGCAATTAGACTTTCTGGAGAGCTGCCAGAGGACCACTGTGCTGTCCTCTGCCACTGTGTTGTCCTGTCCTGCGGCATTTTCTAAACACTTTCTGAGCACTTCCAGGCTGATAACATTCCAAGGCCATTATCAAGTTCTATCCAGAGCTGCTGACTCCTAACACCTTCAAATCCACTTCAATGTACACTTTTGGTGTACTGACCTCCTTTACCTTGGCTTCATAATCACCACTAGATAAAATATATTAAAAGTTTAATTGAGCTCTAATAATAATTAAGAAACATCTAACAAGTTCTGGTCTTTGCATGTTAAGCTAAGGGACACAGTGATTCAGCAATTAAGTCTGCAATTAAATAAAGATATTAAGTTAATATATTCCATGAATGTGCAGTGTTTTATAATTAAAATAACTTTTTAAATAACTTTCTCATTCTATGTTAAACTAATTGGAATCTATTCACCTTCATTAGAACATAGATTTAAAAATGAATACTGACTCCTGTTTTCCTACTCATTAATTTAAACAAAAGCAAAAATATTTAGTGTGCGTAGCACATACGTTAAAAGATCTGTGTAATTAAAACTGTCATCAGTGAGAGAAACTTGGCCTTTCTCCCTGCAGTCTTCACCTGCCCTAAAATATTGTGTGGTCTGAAGACTGTGAAAGTCACCAACATGTTGACAAGATTGTATCAAATGTAAGGAATTTAACATTTAGTTCAGTTCAATTCGGCTTCCCTGTTGCGTGTGCTAATTTCTCCACTTAAATTATACAAACAAAATGCTAAATTTTGTTTCAAAATAAGTGTGTCTTTGAACCTATTGTCTACTTTAAATTTGCTTTTCTGCCTAAAAACAGACAATATTTCTCTGAAAGAATAAGAGTATTATGATACAGCCAGAAAAGAGCCTAATATGTAAAACCTGTCTTCAGAAAAATATCAACTCTCCCTTTGGATGGTATGTGGTTTTCTGGCTTTGATGCTGTTAACTGAAGAAATCCAAGTCCCATCTGTGAATGGAAAATTGAAATGGAGTCAGAATTGCTAAGAGAGCTCTCAGAAGCTGGGAGGCCACTGAGAAAGCGTGTGTCAACTGAGATGAACACACAACCTGAGAGTTGTGAATTTCAATTTTATTTGGGGACCTTATTGAGCACTATATCCTGGAAGACAGCATATCAGCTCTGAGGGACTGAGCCAAAGAGGTAGGGGAAGAGGCCACTGTGGATAGACAGATTGATTGATTGATTGATTGATTGATTGATGATAGATAGTAGGTCTATCTGTTGGGGCTTCCCTGGTGGTTCAGACAGTAGAGAACTTTCCAGCAGCACAGGAGATCTGGGTTTGATTCCTGGATCTGGAAGATTCCCCTGGAGAAGGAAATGCCAACCCACTGGAGAATTCCATGGACAGAGAAGCCTGGTGGGCTGTAGTCCATGAGGTTGCAAACAGTCAGACACTATAGATAGAAGAGTCAGCGTCAGAGTGACACTATGTGAAAAAGATAAGAACAGCCTCTGCCGGTTTTGAAGATGGAACAATATAAGCCAAGGAATGCTGATAGGCTCTAGATGCTAGAAAGAGCAAGAGAACATATTCTCCCCTAGAGCCCCCAGAGAAATGTGCAGTCCTGCCTACACATTTATTTTAACCCACTGAGACCCATTTCAGACTTCTGACCTCCAGAACTCTAAAATAATAAATGTTATTGTTTCCAGCCACCAAGTTTAGGTATTTTTGTTTCAGCAGCCAAAGGTAATCAGTACATCCATTTTTGTAAATATGTCTTTCTGTATGTGTGTGTATCTGTGTGTGTGATTCTACTTTGGGGCCACTCACAAACTCACTGAAACTTTTGGAATTTACCTGAAAGGTGACTATACACACCCCAACTGGAACACCACATTTGCCTTATTCCTAATACTTTTGAGCTCAAAAATTCTTTGAGACTCAGTACATTTAAGTGATATAAAAATATTTGACTGTAGAGACAATTCTCACTTCAATTCATTCAGTTGCTCAGTTGTGTTAGACTCTTTGCGACCCCTTGTACTCTAGCATGTCAGGCTTCCCTATCCATTACCAACTCCCAGAGCCTCCTCAAACTCATGTCCATTGCATTGGGGATGCCATCCAACCATCTCATCCTCTATTGGACCCTTCTCCTCCTGCCTTCAATCTTTCCCAGCATCAGGGTCTTTTTAAATGAGTCAGTTCTTCATATCAGGTGGCCAACTATTGAAGTTTCAGCTTCAGAATCAGTCCTTCTAAAGAATATTCAGGACTGATTTCCTTTAGGATTGAGTGGTTGGATCTCCTTGCAGTCCAAGGGGCTCCCAACACCATAGTTCAAAAGCATCAGTTCTTCATCATTTAGCTTTCTTTATAATCCAATCCTCACATCCATACATGACTACTAGGAAAACTATAGCTTTGACTAGATGGACCTTTGTAGGTAAAATAATATCTCTGCTTTTTAAACTGTTGTCTAGGCTGGTCATAACTTTCCTTCCAAGGAGCAAGCGTCTTTTAATTTCATGGCTGCAGTCACCATCTGCAGTGATTTTGGAGCCCCCCAATATAAAGTCTCTCGCTGTTTCTTTTGTTTCCCCATCTATTTGCCATGAAGTGATAGGACCAGATGGCAAGATCTTTGTTTTCTGAATGTTGAGTTTTAAGCCAACTTTTTCACTCTCCTCTCTCACTTTCATCAAGAGACTTTTTAGTTCTTCACTTTCTGCCTTAGGTTTGGTATCATCTGCATATTTGAGGTTATTGATATTTCTCCTGGCAATCTTGATTTCAGCTTGCACTTTATCCAGTCCAGCATTTCTCATGATATATTCTGTATATAAGTTGAATAAGTATGGTGACAATATACACCCTTGAAGTAATTCTTTCCTGATTTGGAACCAGTTGGTTGTTCCGTGTCCAGTTCTAACTGTTGCTTCTTGACATGCATGCAGATTTCTCAGGAGGCAGATCAGGTGGTCTGGTATTACCATGTCTTGAAGAATTGTCCACAGTTTGTTGTGATCCACACAGTCAAAGGCTTTGGCATAGTCAATAAAGCAGAAGTAGATGCTTTTCTGAAACTTTCTTGCTTCTTTGATGATCCAGAAAATGGATGTTGTTTGCAATTTGACCTCTAGTTCCTCTGCCTTTTCTAAATCCAGCTGGAACATGTGGAAATCCACATTTCATGGTACTGTTGAAGCCTGTCTTGGTGAATTTTGAGAATTACTTTGCTAGTGTGTGAGATGAGTCCAATTGTGCAGCAGTTTGAGCATTCTTTAGCGCTGCCTTTTTCTGGGATTGGAATGAAAACTGACCTTTTCCAGTCCTGTGGCTACTACTGAGTTTTCCAAATTTGCTGGCATATTGAGTGCAGCACTTTCACAGCATCATCTTTTAGGATTTGAAATAGCTCAACTGGAATTCCATCATCTCCACTAGCTTTATTCGCAGTGATGCTTCCTAAGGCCCACTTGACTTCACATTCTGGGATGTCTGGCTCTAGGTGAGTGATCACACCATCATGGTTATATGGGTCATGAAGATCTTTTTTGTATAGTTCTCTGTGGAAATGGCAACCCACTCCAGTATTCTTGCCTGGAGAATCCCATGGATGGAGGAGCCTGGTAGGCTACAGTCCACGGGGTCACAAAGAGTCGGACACGACTGAGTGACTTCACCTTCTGTGTATTTTTGCCACCTCTTCTTAATATCTTCTGTTTCTGTTAGGTCCATACCATTTCTGTTCTTTATGGAGCCCATCATTGTATGAAAAGCTCTCTTGGTATCTCTGATTTTCTTGATGCGATCTCTAGTCTTTCCCATTCTACTGTTTTCCTCTATTTCTTTGCATTGATAGCTGAGGAAGGCTTTCTTATCTCTTCTTGCTATTCTTTGGAAGTCTGCATTCAAATGGATATATCTTTCCTTTCTTCCTTTGCCTTTCGCTTCTCTTCTTTTCACAGCTATTTGTAAGGCCTCCTCAGACAGCCATTTTGCCTTTTTGCATTTCTTTTTCTTGGGGATGGTCTTGATCCCTGCCTCCTGTACAATGTCACAGTTCTTCAGGCACTCTGTCTATCCAATCGAATCTCAGAGCCAGTTCCCTAATCAGAGACAATTCTAGAAGTAATATTTTTAAACAGACATATTGTATACTACACTCTCATCAAAAATAAATGCAAATTTTCATTAAAATCTCCTAAGTATCCAAACCGTAATTTCCAAACTAGTCAATTTAAACTAATATATTTTGTTGAGAAAACAATTAACATATACTAAAAAGAAAGGTGTTCAATGTTCTACTGACTTTCCATATGCCTTTTGTTAGTCTATAACACCTATTTCTAAACCATGGGATCAAATATAGATGGACATACTTATTTTTCAAATGCCATCTGTTTTCTTCTGCAGGGTACTGTGAAATAAAAGCTCACCAACAGCTTCATGGATTCTTCCCTGTGTTGAAGATACTGAGTAAACAGAAGTGACCTTAAGTGAAGTCTAGTTATTTATATGGAAGCAGATAAAAGACATGATCCAGTGGTATGCATCAAGTCAAGGAATGGACATTTGAAATGGTAATAGACTAAGTTCAGTTCAGTTCAGTTCAGTTCATTTGCTCAGTTGTGTCTGACTGTTTGAGACCCCATGAATGGCAGCACGCCAGGACTCCTTGTACATCACCAACTCCCAGAGTTCACTCAGACTCACGTCCATTGAGTCTGTGATGCCATCTCAGCCATCTCATCCTCTGTCATCCCCTTTTCCTCCTACCCCCAATCCCTCCCAGCATCAGAGTCTTTTCCAATGAGTCAACTCTTCGCATGAGGTGGCCAAAGTACTGGAGTTTCAGCTTTAGCATCATTTCTTCCAAAGAAATCCCAGGGTTGATCTCCTTCAGAATGGACTGGCTGGATCTCCTTGCAGTCCAAGGGACTCTCAAGAGTTTTCTCCAACACCACAGTTCGAAAGCATCAATTCTTTGGCGCTCAGCCTTCTTCACAGTCCAACTCTCACATCCATACTTGACCACTGGAAAAACCATAGCCTTGACTAGATGGACCTTAGTAGGGAAAGTAATGTCACTGTTTTTGAATATGCTATCTAGGTTGGTTATAACTTTTCTTCCAAGGAGTAAGCGTCTTCCAATTTCATGGCTGCAGTCACCATCTGCAGTGATTTTGGAGCCCAAAAAAATAAAGTCTGACGCTGACTAAAGTCATGTGCTAACTTTTCATGTCTTTTTACACCATCTGAGAACCCATAAATGCCAGGCAGTAAATTTCTAAAACTATACATCCCAAACATCCTAAACCACACTGTGTCTTATTCTTGTTCATTACTCATGGAAACACAGTAACTCTTGGGTGGCAACAGGCACAAATGATAAATTTTAGATTTGGGTAAAACCCTCTGCCTATATTTAAATGAGTATTTTTGCACCTTTCTTACAGTTTCTTTCATTATCTTAAATGAAAAGAGGGGGAAGAAAGAAGATGATGCCAGAGCACTGGGCCAGGACCACCTGGTGATAGTGTATCTGATGACTTCCAGACTGGGAAAGGAGATGCCAAAGACAGCAGAAAGAAGAGAGAAAAACCTTGTCTTCTCCCTTTCTCTACCACCATATCTTCCTCAAATGCTTCTTGTTGGCTAGGTGTATCTAGAAGCCAGAGAGCAAAAGACCTGGGAAATACATACTTTTGGGATACAGATTAAAGAGGAGGGGCCAGATAATTAATTTGGGAAGAAAGAAAAAACTGATTATCATGCTGAGCTTTGCCACAAAATAAAGAGAAAGGATTCTGTCACTTCCTATAATATGTAGAAGCAAGGCAATGTTTACATCTCATTTTATTTTCACTGACTCTGACCACATCAAAAAGGAATTCACTGATGCAGATATGACAATATTTGCATAATTACTCATTTTGATTATTTAAAATTTTAATTGGAGGATGATTGCTTAACAGTATTGTGTTAGTTTCTGCCATCCATCAACATGAATCAGCCATAGGCATACATATGTCCCCTCTCTCTTAAACCTCCTTTCCACCTCCTGCCCCATCCCATGCCTCTAGGTTGTCACAGAGCAACAGGTTTGGGCTCCGTGCATCATACAGCAAATTCCCACCATCTATTTTGCATATGGTAATGTAAATATTTCAAAGTTACTCTTTCAATTCATCCGTCTTTCCCCTTCCCCCACTGTGTTCACAAATCTGTTTGTTCTCTATGTTTGCATCTCCATTGCTGCTCTGTAAATAAGCCCACCAGTATCGTCTCTCTAGATTCTATATACAAGTGTTAATATGTAATTGTTTTTCTCTTTCTGACTGACCTCACTCTGTATGATAGACTCTGGGCTCATCTTCCTCATTAGAACTGATTCAAATGTGTTCCTCTTTATGGCTAAGTAATATTCCATTGTATTTATGTACTACAAATTCTTTATCAATTCATCTGTCAATGGACATCTAGGTTGCTTCCATGTCCTAGCTGCTGTAAATAGTGCTGCAATGAACTCTGGGGTACATGTGTTTTTTTCAGTTATGATTTCTACATTGTTCATGCCCAATAGTGAGATTTTTGGGTCTGATGTAGTTTTATTGCTAGTTATTTTTTTTAAGGAATCTCCATACTGTTTTCCATAGTGGTTGTATCAGTTTATATTCCCACAAACACACAAACAGTACAAGAAGGTTCCCTTCTCTCCACACTCTCTCTAGCATCTCCAAAATATACAAGAACCTCATAAAGCTCAATACCAGAAAAACAAACAACTCAATAAAAAAGTTTGCAGAACATTTCTGTCTAAAAGCTCAAGGCTTTATTAAGCTGTTTGTTTTTCTGGTATTGAGATTTCTGAATTGCTTGTTTATTTTGGAGACGCTAGAGAGAGTGTGAAGAAAAAGGAATCCTCTTGCACTGTTTGTCAGAGTTAACACCAACAACTGTTGGTGGCAGAGTCACTTCTTACGTGGTGAAATTACCATTTACAGATAATTTGGTTTCAATGTCCATCATTAAGCTAACAATTGTGGAGTGCAGACATATAAAATAGCATGTATAAACTGAAGTTTAGAAATTAAAAATAAGGTAGAAAATATCCTTCTTGTTATTGCAAGACTAAATGTGGAATATAATCAATGTTGAGGGTCTGCCTGGGGCGCTTGTGAAGTTCCCTACATTGCTTCTCAATGACATACTGCCATGTGATCTATTACAGATTCGAGTAACAGCTCATGTTTAATTGTGTCTATAGAGGGCAGATTACCAGGCTCTCAAAAATGTTGGTATCGTAATCTCTGGAATTTGTAAACATGTTATGACACTGGATTGGCCAAAAAGTTCATTTGGGTTTTTCCATAACATCTTATGTAAAACACACACACACACACACACACAAATAACTTTTTAGACAACCCAATACATGTCCAAAGGGACTTTGCAAGTGTAATTACGTTTACAGACCTTAAGATAGGAAGGTCTCCCTGATNCTGATGACAGCCCTAAATGACCCTACTCAAACCACATGACACCCCTAAATGACCCTAATCAAACTACATGACACCCCTAAATGACCCTACTCAAACCACATGACACCCCTAAATGACCCTACTCAAACTACATGACACCCCTAAATGACCCTACTCAAACTACATGACACCCCTAAATGACCCTACTGAAACCACATGACACCCCTAAATGACCCTACTGAAACCACATGACACCCCTAAATGACCCTACTGAAACCACATGGGCCCTTGAAAGCAGAGCACTCTCTCCAGCTGGAGTCAGAGACACAGCAGAGAGAACGCAGAGCCATCAGAAGCACACGTGGAACTTGACATGATGCACTGTTACTGGCCCTGGGACATAAAAACCCAAGTGCAAGGGGCAGACAGAAGTTCGTGGAACACACGAGAGGGGCCGTGACACCCTTTAGAAGCGAATGCTGTAGCTGGACTGAGTCTCACCAGTGAAGAGAGGGCCTCCTCAGCCTCCAGCCACGAAGAACAGGACTCGATCAGCAACCTGAGAGAGCTTGGAAATGGATTCCCCAGAGCCTTCCAGAAGAAACACATTCCACTTTCCAGCTGCATGTCCTCCAACACCTGTGTTTTGCTCCTGTTGCCAAGCACTCCAGACCCTATGGTCCTTCCACACCATTAAATCCACAGCACCTGCCAGAATGCCTGCTTCATACACTGACAAAGTCCTCCTCATCTCTAATCTCATCTTTTCTCTTCATGTCTTTGGTTCTCCTAAGTTGCTTTAATCACATCCCTATTTAGTTATTCAATCAATTTTAACTGAGCACCTGTATTTGCCTGACAATCTGCTGTGGGTATTTTTGGACTAAAGCAGATCCTGTGTATGCCCTTCTTACGAAGAAATTTACAAGATGCAGAATAAAGAAAACCACGAGGAGATAAAATGACTCAGATTTGTGTGGCATCTGTCTAGTCGTGTATAATTTCTTTCTTTCCATGCATCTCTTTCAAACAAGTTATTGAGCTCCACAAAGCATCTGATTTCTCAACACAGACCTGGGACTGATACAGGAATTAAATGACCTATGGACCGTATCATGAACCAGACTTACTCAGGCAAGTAGAAAACCAAGGGATCCAGAAAAATCTTATCTATCTTTCCTAAGAAAGATGTAATATAGCTGAATACTCAGTGGGAGACCAGGCATCTTACCCAAAGAGCTGTTACTTTTAATGAGAAAGTCCTGTCTCAAAGGCATCCCTGTTCTATGTGGCAGAGTGCTGGCAACACTGGGAGCAAGCAACTGGAAAACACAAGAAGGATCAAAGGTTTAGGGCAATTTTGAGAAGTGAAAATAAATATACAAGTTTCTGTTCAGTACTTATGGCTGAGTATACCCAGATTTGCTATAAAATATTAATATATTAGCATCCTGACCCGACTAAGGTCAATATCTTTGGCATGACCCCCTCATGGCAAGTCTATTCCTGGATGATGTTTGGCTGGTAAACATGGTTCTATGAACACTGTGTCTTTGACAAAAACAAGTTAGTGTAATGTTTTGTGTCAGTTCCAGGTACATTTTTACTAGCATTTCTTTCTTACTGTGGGTAAAAAATATCAATGGCTATTATTTATATAGATTTATATTTCTATATGTGTAATTTCATTTAGTTTTTTTCTATTAAGTGCACTTACTATTAAAATGTTCAAAACTGGGGAGAGTTAATCTCTTTAAAAATTAATTTGAAACTGCTAAATTCTTACAATAGCTTGAACATACCCTCTCCACATCTTCAGTGGTTCATTCCTTGACTTAATTGAATCTGGCTTCCCTTGAAAGTTCTGCCTAAAATTGCCAGTGATGTTCACGTTTTAACTTCAGAGAGAATTTGTCAGTTCTCATCTTCATTCACCTCTTCACACTGTTCAACAACTCCTTCCACTGGTTTCTAAGATGTTAAATCCTGCAGATGTCTTTCCTGTCTCTTTGTTAGTTTTCTTGCTAAGGCCTCCTCTCATGTCTTTTAAATATAGGTGTTTCCCTGGGCTCAGTTCTAGCTACATTCATCTCCTCCTTCTCTATTTTGTCTTGAGAACTGAGATTTTTTTCTGACAATATTCCTTAGATGAAATTACCTTTGCCAACAAGACCAGTCGCTTGCCCAGGAGAAAAATAAGGCAGCTTTCTTTGGAAGAGTCCCATAAGTCAATTTATTGGGCATGGTACTGTTTACCTGCAACAAACAATTTGCTTATCTACCGCAGTACACTTAGCAAATATCACGTCCAGTCCCTCGCTTCTCTCTGTCCACCAACCCTAAACTATTGTATCATAAACTTTCCTCACTCCAGATTAGTTCCTCTGCTTAAAATATTTGCCTTAAAGCATGGCAGCTCAACATCCAGACCTCTGATGACATTTCATTTCTAACTTCCCCAGATTCTGATACAATGTGGAGACTTCATCAAGGTGATGTTCCCTCTTTCTGTAGTTAATTCTAGTTTTGCCTAATTAACAGCTTGTCATTTGATCTTTCAAGGAGTTCATCACTCCCTAGATGACTTTCTCCATACCCATCATTCAGACTGCTGCTGATTTTCTTATTTCCATATATGTTGTAGATCTTTGTCTCCACGTTAATGTCTAATAGGTCTTTTTATTTCCATTTCCAACAACACCACCTTCAAACAAACCAGCATCACCTAAACCACTGCATTATCTACTGTGCTCAATATATTTAGTTCTTTACACCTTGAAAACATCTTGATCTTGCTCAATGTTTAAGGATATGACTTCTACAAGTTAAGCATTATTTACCTTCTGTTCAGCAAATCTGTTTCTAGTACAACAGTAGCTTTTTATTCATTAAATCTAAATAGAAACAAATGAAATCTTAAAAGTTAATACATATTATCCCATTTTTAATGAGG
>SJYF01000653.1:122852-142775 GCA_006410515.1 Procapra przewalskii
TTCAGTTAAACCCCCTCTGATAGCTCTCTAGTTTGCCTAACAGGCTCCCCAGTCTTCTTACAGCTTGTGAATTGCTTACAGCCCCCCAACCGTGAGACACACAAAGCTTGAAAGCATCTTAAAGATACAGAGCCTTTTCTAAAGAGTTAAAAATCATATTGGTGATGGGTTTTCACTGTTGACTCAAGGATTGCTGCCAGACCTCCATATTCTTTATCTTTTAGGCACCTGGGAGAATGTTACTCAATGTAATCAGGATGTAGAAAAACATATATAGTAGTTTTGATGTTAGCAACACTAGAAATTCGAGTTAATTGCTTCTCTTTTGTTGTAAGTCACTGTACTCCCTTTACTTGTTATAAGTTACTGTATCTTTGCTATGTGTTAATGTAACTTTATTTAGTGCTTTCTGAGAGAGGCACCAGACTTTGGGAAGATCAACACAAATAAGTCTTCTGGTTGACAAACCCTTATCAGTAAAAGGCTGTAAAATGTTAATTGGCCCTTTTGGCTGGAAGATGATGTAAATTCCCTAAGATTTGTGTATACAATTAGGTATGCAGAGAGAAAAGCCTGGTTTTGGTAAGAATCTGGGCTGCTAACACTGCATAATTTTGTATTACCCATTGATCTCTATGTACAACCAAAAAGGTATAAAAGGCCTTTCCAGACAATAGAGGCTGGAGCCAGTCACTGGACTGGTTTCCCCCGTGTCTCCTCTCTACTTTAATTTCAGGCTGACTTCTCATCTGGACCGGGATGGCTCACCAAGTCTACTTACTTGTTCTGGCTTCTAAGACCTGCGCGAAAGGGAGCCTAAGGCGGAGCACCCTTAGATATTCAAGTGGGCACCAGTGGCCCAATGTAGATGGTGCAAGTTCCTTGTCTGGAACTTTTATTAGTCTTCCCCATAAGCCAAGTTATTCAGCCTCT
Source organism: Procapra przewalskii (assembly GCA_006410515.1). NCBI lineage: Eukaryota > Metazoa > Chordata > Mammalia > Artiodactyla > Bovidae > Procapra > Procapra przewalskii. The sequence goes on from SJYF01000653.1 coordinate 123,786, forward strand.
TTTCTCCACTTAATTTTCCTACTACACTATTTCTTCCTAATCTAATCTTATATTAATAAATAAATAAGTCTTTCCTCACCAACGCCGTCCCCGCTTTGAATTCCCTGGACCCACTGGGGCTGGACCCCGGCAGAATGTGACTATTTTTGATATCTCATGTAAGTGGAATCATGCAGTAGGACTACTTTAAGCTAAATTAATGGCTTAAGTCATTCAGGATCACCCAGCTACTGTAAATTCAAGTTGCAAAATCATGTGAGAAAAAACCTGTAGTTATAAATTATATTAGGAAAAGAAAATCCCTCCAGTATCTCACTGATTGCCAAAGCTCTTAACAAATAAGTTTTTTTTTTTTTTGTAATTTATGTTTACCTGTTTGCTTTGTTTTCTACAGTCTTCTGATAGGTGTGTGCATGAGAAAAGGATGGATGATGGATTGATGGATGAATTGATGAATAAATGGGGATGGTAGGGTGGGAAATGAGAGGGTTATTTCTCGTTCCCCTTACACTGAGACTGTTGCCTATAGCATTCTCCATCTGGACTTGTTTCCAGTCCCAATATCTCATGAGGACATAATAATTGAAATTCAAGTTTACCCAATGTGACAAATTCTCCCAAGAGGAAAGCAGATTTCAGTCTTTGCTTGCCTCTCTGGGTTACTGTCTTCATTTAGCATTTGGCCTTGTTAACTTGTCAGCTCCTTTGTGACATTAAAAATAAATGTTTGTAAATGCTTTATTCAGCATTTTTATTTATTTATTTATTTTTGGGATTTCCTCCATCCTGCTATCAATAGAAGTTTCTCCCTTTTAATGCACAAATTTAGTATTACCTCTTCATATTTTGATTTGCATAGTATCTATTCCATGGAATATGTGAGTACCCAGAGGGCTTCTCTGGTGGTCGTAGTGATAAAGAACCCTTATGTCTCCCAGGAAACATCAGAGATACGGGTTTGATCTCTGGATCAGGAAGATCCCCTGTGCTAGAGACAGAATGAAACACCAACATGGCAGAGTGGTTTGAATCTTTTTCTTTATTCTTCTTATTCTGCTGCTTCTTTCAGCTGCCTTATTTTATATCTTTTCACAACAATTTACAGGGCAAGTTGCCAAAACACTATGATTCAATGACTATACAGTGTGCAGGTGTGGGGCGAGATAACCTTTACCTTAACTTATTTACTGCAGCTAAGACTTTGTTTGGGGGAACTTCCTTATCAACTTAGAATCCTTTTTGATCCTGGGTCTGTTCCTTTTTGAAGGATCAGAGAAATATCCTTGTATGCAAGAAATGTTCTTTTCCACGGGGTCAAAGGATTCTTGCCTGAAGATCTCGTTTGCAGGAATATTCAGCCCTGACCGGGAGCCTTGTTTGCAAGAGTCTTCCCAGCCTCACTTATACTTTGTTCCCTACACCCTGGAGGAGAGCATGGCAACCCACTCCAGTATTCTTGCCTGGAGAATCCTGCGGACAGAGGAGCCTGGCGGGCTACACTCCATGGGGTTGCAAAGAGTCAGACATGACTAAGGTGACTTAGCGTGCACACACACAACATACAAATAACTTATAATTCATTAAATTAACTTGTTCTTTGGGTCTGGTACAAAGCTTTTCTTGTCCATCTTTTCCTTTTTTACAATGTCTGCATTGTTTTTTATTTTCAATATTTCTTTATTAATTGCCTTGTCTTCCTGTTTTCAATAATGAAACCATTTAGTGCCATTTCAGGGGGCTTCAAAGAGGTCTGGTACCATAGTCCTTTATGTCTCAGTGCAGAAAAGAATTCAGCGAGAGACAATGTGATAGATAAAGAGTGATTTGTTAAAACAGGGTGCTTGTGAGGTCTACAAGTGGGTGGGCAAAAATGCTGCACCCTGAGAACTTACTGGGCTACAGTTGCATATATACAAAGGAAAAAGTGGGGGGAGAAAGAACCTCTTTGTCTTTCTTGAGTAGACATCTAGTGTCCATCATCAGCTTCTCCTCCAGGTTGAGTAGGGGGTAGTTTTCTTGTCCTTAACAAGGTCGAACTAGATCCACAAATGTTGTTGTTGCTGTTTTATGTGTGCAGAGGGCACGTCCTAGGGATCATTAACTTTCTGAGCTCACTGGGCAGGATGTGGGTGTCATGCCACCACTGTTTTGTTGTTCCAGGGCATGTCTCACGCTTCTACTACACGGTGTTTTTGTTGAGCAAGGCTGCTTGGTTTTGTGGTTAAACACATCTGCTTTTTGAGTAATCATTAACTTACAGGGGTCTCCCATATTCTTTTCCTATTCATAATCCCCTAGTAGGATTAACTATTTAATCACTTACTTTGTCCCTTCCCTCTGTCCATATCAGTAGTATCTATTTTTGCCCCATCCCAACCTCCTAATGGGTTTCCCAGGTGGTGCTAGTGGTAAAGAATCCTCCTGCCAATGCAGAAGATGCAAGAGATGCAGGTTTGATCCCTGGCTCAGAAAATCCCCTGGAGTAGGAAATGGTATCCCACCCCAGTATTCTTGCCTAGAAAATTCCATGGGCAGAGGAGCCTGGCAGGCTACAGTTCAAGGGTCACAAAAAGTCTGATGTGACACAGTGACTGAGCAACCCCCTGATGGCAAACTCTTATGACTCCAGTTGAGAGATTTCTCTGGCCAGCAGAAAAATGTTCAGCCTCTTTTCAAGACAAGTAAGAAATGCAGGGTGTTAACTCTCCTATCAGCAATGCTTAACCAATACAGAGAATTTCATGGATATATACCTTAAATTTCTTGTCTCTTAGGAGAGATTGCTCAAGCATGTTCAAAGCACTTCCCAGATGTACACCGAGGTATCTGCAGTGACATCTGATCACTGACTCTCCACTTCTTGGCTTCCAGTCCTCCCGTCTCATTTCCTGGCTCCTGACTAACAGGTATTTTAAAGAATGCCCTTCCAAATAAACAGCACTCAATCAGATGCTAATCTGAGAGTCAGCTTCAGAGAAAAACTGCTCTAGGACACTCCTTCAAATATCTTTTTTGCTTGTTTGATTTAATTACTTGGATATACTAAAAAATACCCAATTTTTTAGTATATCCAAAATATCCATGACTTCACAGTGTATGACTTTTTTTAGTATATCCAAAATACCCATGACTTCACAGTGTATGATTTTCTCTCCGGGTCTCTTGGTCTCTGTCTTTCTTGACCTTAATTTTGTCCCCCTAGAGACAAAATGCTTGGAGTAGTGATCACGGAGGGAAACCAAAACAGAGTTTGTGCTAATTTTGGGGTCCAACAAGCCGGGCCTCTCATTGATACCAAGCAGGACTTTGCAGAGCTCTCCTGGGCACAAAAGCCTTTCTGTGTCCCCGATTTCTCGATTTCAGGAAATAGGCTTCATTCAGCCTTTTTAACCTTCACTGAGTTCTAAGAGCAGATCTAAATGGATGCTAATCAAGGAAGGGATGACCAGTCAAAAGAAACAATAGTGCAGCCCTGGGGTGAAGTCCAGGCTCCCCTTCAAGGGATGAATATAACAATACCTTTGAGCTGTTTTGCCAGTAATGAAACCTCCACAAAGTTGGAGAAATTAATGATTTGCTGCCCACGAGGAGACCCTGGACAGATTGGGACCAGAAGGTTGATGATGCTGACTCCCAATTGCCATACCACCAAAAAGTCAGAAGAGTGTCCACAAGCTGACCATGTCCTCTTCTCACTACCTTATCTACAATGGGAGACACAGTTTTGGAGGTTATTAGCCTGCTGTGGCTCCCTTGGCCTGAAAAACAATAATACTATTCTTTACCAGTTCACCCAAAACTGCCCCCGAGATTTAACTCAGTGTTGGGATATGGAGACCAAATTTGGCTTTGCTGGCTAACTTTACTGAAGAATCCCGAATTTAAGCACATGCAGATTTGTTTTAGGAAAACCTCAGTCCCAGGCACTGGTCTGCTCTGGGGACCACTACCCTTCTTTACAGTTGTAAGGAATCAAAGAGGCAAGTTCAGGAAATTATGGAACCACCAACATATTCTTCTCTTCTCTTTGACCCCATCCCATGGTTTTCTTCTGCTTCTGGAGGGCACTGCTACATGTCACCTAATAACAAATCTGCAGCAAAACCTGGCGACCAGTATTTCAAGGTAATTTTGATCAAGACCCCTTTGTACCGAAGTTGTGTGACTGACCCAGCCCACCATCATTTGCCAAAGTTTCCACACACACAGGTGTAGAGATGACAGTTCAGGTATGACTATTCCACTCAGGAATTCCATTAGGTGTGCCTTTCCATCAGGATGGCAGTTTCTGGTCGTGGTTCTCCAGGGGTGATGAGACTTAGCCAATCACCCTGCTGCTCTCCTCTGAGTCTCCCCTCTTCCTCCCAATCTCTCACCTATGTTCTCTGCCTCTCCCATCACGGTCATAAACTTCCCCCTATGTTGGACCCTATGTGCCTTCAGTCTCCCATATTTGTCCTATAGCTGTTTGATAGGCTTCACATTAATTTCACCTTGCTCAGTGGAACAGTCAAAATCCAGGCTGGACTCACTGTCTTGCGAACAGAAAGTCAAATCCCTACTAGGGTAAACATACTGAAGGGAAATAAACAACTGCTTCTTCTCTTGAAAATGATTAGGAACCAAGGGTATAGAAGATAATTCAAGTGTGACATTTTATCTAACAATGTTTTAGAGCATTCAATAATTTAAAAAGTTATTACAATACTCTATTGGTTAAAGAATAGAGTTTTTTAACTATCAAAATTCATAAGCAAAAACTAAAGGATAATGATAAAATGCTAGCAATAAGAATAATTTGAAAATCACCATTTTATCTGAAAACTATAATTTAAAGGAAAAACTAAAAATGGTGGCAGAGGTTTTGTTGCCAAAAATGTTCTAAAATTTTTGGAAATCTAGAACTTGAGTTTTCACAAAGTTGTGAATGTTTTAATGTATGCAATTCTAACCAGAAGCAGAAATAGGGATAAGAAGAGGTCACTCCATTCCTTGGTGGGACCACTCCTAGTTTCCTAGTTCTTCTAATAGTTTTATTTTTAAAGAAAATGATTGTGTTGAGGTGAGGAAAATAAATTTGGGGTCCTGAAGTGGAAAATAAGGGGAAAAATAGTCTGGAGGCAAAGTGTACAAAGTTATAGATTAGAAGAATTACAGACAAGAATTAGCACGTTATAATGTGTCTTCCAGAGAAGGCAATAGCACCCCATTCCAGTACTCTTGCCTGGAAAATCCCATGGATGGAGGAGCCTGGTGGGCTGCAGTCCTTAGGGTTGCTGAGAGTTGGACACAACTCAGTGACTTCACTTTCACTTTTCACTTTCATGCATTGCAGAAGGAAATGGCAACCCACTCCAGTGTTCTTGCCTGGAGAATCCCAGGGACAGTGGAACCTGGTGGGCTGCTGTCTATGGGGTCGCACAGAGTTGGACACGACTGAAGCGACTTAGCAGCAGCAGCAATGTGTCTTCCACCACAAGACACAGAGAAATTGTTGGTTCCTTGTGTGAGAAGAGAACAAAGACTTTTTCAAATGTCTGAAGCCTAAGTTGATTGCCTGAGCCTTTTTTTTTTTTCCAAGTAGGTCTTCATAGGGTAGTGTAATTCATTCATGCTTTAAATCATTTTGGCTGATTGTGGATGTTTCTGACATAATTGCCATGTAAAAAATTACGTCAGCTTACTCTGAAGAGCCACTCTTGGGCTTGACCAAGATGATATCAAAGTTTTATTCATCTTAACTAAGCTTTAGACGAGCTTCCTCTGGCCACTATTCCCATGACTGTTCTCTCACTCCAGCCCAGAATTCAGTTGGTCTAACCACAGATGTCCCTCCATCTCCCCACTTTAAAAAACTGAAAAATTATAAACTCTCTTCCCTTTTGAGATAAAAATATATTCAGAAGCCACTTGTTAGGTTTACAACTCAGGACCATCTTTATCAGGAACTAGGAGTTTGAAACGTAATTATCAAGGAGCATAACGTCCTTGTCTCTCAGTCTTGGTAGAAAGATGGGAGTCTAACTTTCATGCTCATCCATCTCCAAGTTAAAAAGCTGCCTTTTTAAATACATGAAAAGGTTCACTTTTCCTCTGGACAAAGCCAGTTAACAAACACAGACCCACAATCCTCTTTCCCCAGCTGTTAAGAACGTTCCCATCCTTTGTTTCAGTAGAATTGACCTCAGACTAGGGTCTGGACTCTCCGACTGCTGTAGCCTTAAATAAACTCTTTCCTGTTTAATTTTCCCTGCTGCAATTCTTGTTTTGATAGGAAATATTGTGGGAAAAGCAAGTTTAGTTTCAGCATTTTCGGGGATCGTTTAGTGCGGCACTTAAGGGTGGATAATTGATCAACAAATGTTTAGAAATAAAATTTTCTAAGAACTCAGAGTTGATGCAAATAATTATAATGGCCTGTTATATTCTCTGTAATAAATACAACAAATAAAGTGTTAAAGATATTTGCAATCCTAGATCATCCCAAATTAAATGATCAAGGAGAAGTTACTTAGCCATTTTGAATCTCAATTTTCTCACATATAAAATGGAACATTTTGACAAATTTATTTCCAACTCTAATGTTCTACAATTATTTGAATATGTTTTTGTCTTAAAGCCTTCCCAATTAAGAAGCAGGCACTCACTTATATCCGGATATGATCACTAGACCACATGGTACCTTTAGTTGGGAACATAGACTCATCATGATATGAAGTGATATGTTCATTGCAATGAGCCCATACACCATTAGTCGCCAATTAGCAACTTTTTAAATGACATTCCTAAATGAATAATAAGATTGCTGCCAAGGAACATGACTACCTCACCAACACTCCAGCTGTTAATTTTAATCTTAGCTGTAATACAGGCCAATATTCCACTAATTTCCCCTTTTTTTACTTACAATTAATCAATGTTGATGGAAAAAAATATCAAACAGTAATTATTTAAAAAAAATCTGATCTCATTCTTCTAGTCCATGTTGAACCTTCATTTCCTATAAATTCCTTCTGAAGTGTTTTGCAGTGTTCTTTCTTCATTATCATTTAGTCAGATTACTATTACTGATAGACCAAAAATCCAGAGAGAATAAAACAGTGTTTACAATTAAATTCTCACATTACATCTGAATTGTTTTCTTTTGGAAACTTGATATTTATCAACTCTATGGGGCACAAAGTTGATTTTTTGTATATGTTGGTATTTTTATATGGTGAGCATGTAGACACATGATCACTCAGAATGATATCTCTGCTTACCAGTCATAGGGATCAAGAAACTAAAATAAAAAATAATATTCTAGAAGAGAGGGCATTTAGATGCCTCAGATTTATCATTCAGTCCAATGATCTTCTTTTGCCAATGAGAATATTGAAAATTTAATTAATTTGTATCATTTAGATTATGCATCCAGCATTTGAACTACTCTTTAGAGTTACCTTGAAGTTATGAATTAGTTACTATTCTCATTGGCTGTTCCAGGGTTAATGGAAATCTTCAGTGTAAAGAAAATTAACGTTAAGTTTTGGCACCTATAATCTCATGTCTTTTCAAGGGCTTTACTCCTTCTCCTATCTTTTCTTTTTCTCAAATCATAAATTTTATTTTTTGGACCTCATATTAACAGAATTGGATTCATCAGAATCCTTGATTTGTGGTCCAATATCATCAGTTCACTTCAGTTCAGTTTGGTCGCTCAGTCGTGTCCAACTCTTTGCAGCCTCATTAATTGCAGCACGCCAGGCCTCCCTGTCCATCACCAACTCCCGGAGTTCACTCAAACTCACGTCCATCGACTCGGGGATGCTATACAGCCATCTCATCCTCGGTCGTCCCCTTCTCCTCCTGCCCTCAATCCCTCCCAGCATCAGAGTCTTTTCCAAGAAGTCAACTCTTCTCACGAGGTGGCCAAAGTACTGGAGTTTTACCTTTAGTATCATTCCTTCCAAAGAACACCCAGGGTTGATCTCCTTCAGAATGGACTGGTTGGATCTCCTTGCAGTCCAAGGGGCTCTCAAGAGTCTTCTCCAACACCACAGGTCAAACGCATCAATTCTTCGACTCTCAGCTTTCTTCACAGTCCCACTCTCACAACCATACATGACCACTGGAAAAACTATAGCCTCGACTAGACGGACCTTTGTTGGCAAAGTAATGTCTCTGCTTTTGAATATGCTCTCTAGGTTGTTCATAACTTTTCTTACAAGGAGTAAACGTCTTTTAATTTCATGGCTGCAATCACCATCTGCAGTGATTTTGGAGCCCCCCAAAAATAAAGTCTGACACTTGTTTCCCCATCTATTTCCCATGAAGTGATGGGACCAGATGCCATGATCTTTGTTTTCTGAATGTTGAGCTTTAAGCCAACTTTTTCACCCTCTCTTTCACTTTCATCAAGAGGCTTTTTAGTTCCTCTTCACTTTCTGCCATAAGGGTGGGGTCATCTGCATATCAGAGGTTACTGATATTTCTCCCGGCAATCTTGTTCTAGCTTGTGTATCTTCCAGCCCAGCGTTTCTCATGATGTACTCTGTTCATCAAAAAATGCTACCTTAAAATATGTATTTGTTTATTTTGTTAGAGTGTAATAAGTACCTTTTAATAAATCTCTAAACCAGAAACTAACATTTTCTCACCAGGTAGTCTTCTTTTCCAGTTACTTCTCTGATCCACCCACTAAATCCAGTGTAAATTTTTTCCTTCTTTCTTATCCTCCTCCTTCCATCTTTCTTTTCTCCCTTCCTTCCTTCATTTTGTTCTATATGGTTACTTTTTCATGAGCTGTCTTCATTAACTAACCTTATTTTTTTTTAACGTTTCATTGAGTATGTTCCACCTGCTACACAGTTTATTCAGTTAAAGTTTACAATTCAGTAATTTTTAGTGTATTTACTGACTTCAGTTCAGTTCAGTTGCTCAGTCATGTTCTACTCTTCATGACCCATTGGACCACACAAGCCAGGCTTCCCTGTCCAAGAACCAACTCCAGGAGTTTACTCAAATTCATCACCATTGAGTCGGTGATGCCATACAACCATCTCATCCTCTGCCATTCTCTTCTCCTCCTAGCTTCATCTTTCCTAGCATCAGGGTCCTTTCAAATGAGTCAGTTCTTTCAGATGGTCAAAGTAATGGAGTTTCAGCTTCAGCATCAGTCCTTCCAAAGAACATTCAGGACTGATTTCCTATAGGATGGACTAGCTGGATCTCCTTGCAGTCCAAGGGACTCTCAAGAGTCTTCTCCAACACCACAGTTCAAAAACATCAACTCTTTAGCACTCAGCTTTCTTTATAGTCCAACTCTCACATCCATACATGACTACTGGAAAACAAAAATATCCTTGACTAGATGGACTTTTGTTAGCAAAGAAATGTCTCTGCTTTGTAATATGCTGTCTAGGTTGGTCATAACTTTCCTTCCAAGGAGTAAGCATCTTTTAATTTCATGGTGGCAGTCACCATCTGTGGTGATATTGGAGCCCTCAAAATAAAGTTTCTCACTGTTTCCACTCTTTCCCCATCTATTTCCCAAGTAGTGATGGGACCAGATGCCATGATCTTAGTTTTCTGAATGTTGAGCTTTAAGCCAACTTTTTCACTCTTCTCTTTCACTTTCAAGAGGCTCTTTAGTTCTTCTTAACTTTCTGCCTTAAGGTTGGTGTCATCTGCATATCTGAGGTTGTTGATATTTCTTCTGGCAATCTTGATTCCAGCTTGTGTTTCTTCTAGCCCAGCATTTCTCATGATATACTCTGCGTATAATTTAAATAAGCAGGGTGACCATATACAGCCTTGACATACTCCTTTCCCTATTTGGAAACAGTCTGTTGTTCCATGTCCAGTTCTGACTGTTGCTTCTTGACCTGCATACAGATTTCTCAAGAGGCAGATCAAGTGTTCTGATATACCCATCTCTTTCAGAATTTTCCACAGTTTATTGTGATCCACACAGTCTAAGGCTATGGCATATTCAAAAAAGCAGATATAGATGTTTTTCTAGAACTCTCTTGGATGTTTGCAATTTGATCTCTGGTTCCTCTGCTTCTTCTAAATCCAGCTTGAACATCCAAAAGCTCACTATTCAGGTACTGTTGAAGCCTGGCTTGGAGAATTCTGAGCATTACTTTACTAGCATGTGAGATGAGTGCAATTGAGCAGTAGTTTGAGCATTCTTTGGTATTGTCTTTCTTTGGAATTGGAATGAAAACTGAACTTTTCCAGTTCCGTGGCCATTGCTGAGTTTTCCAAATTTGCTGACACATTGAGTGCAGCACTTTCCCAGCATCATCTTTTAGGATTTGAAATAGCTCAACTGGAATTCCATCATCTCCACTACCTTTGTTCATAGTGATGCTTTCTAAGGCTCAATTGTCTTCACATTCTAGGATGTCTGGCTCTAGGTGAGTGATCATACCATCATGATTATCTGGGTCATGAAGCTCTTTTTTGTATTGTCCTTTTGTGTGTTCTTGCCACCTCTTCTTAATATCTTCTGCTTCTGCTGCTGCTGCTGCTGCTAAGTCACTTCAGTCGTGTCCAACTCTGTGTGACCCCATAGATGGCAGCCCACCAGGCTCCACCATCCCTGGGATTCTCCAGGCAAGAACACTGGAATGGGTTGCCATTTTCTTCTCCAGTGCATGAAAGTGAGAAGTGAAAGTGAAGTCACTGAGTCGTGTCCAACTCTCAGCAATCCCATGAACTGCAACCTACCAGGCTTCTCCGTCCATGGGAGTTTCCAAGCAAGAGTACTGGAGTGGGGTACCATTGCCTTCTCCTTCTGTTGAAGTGAAGTGAAGTGAAGTTGCTCAGTCATGTCCAACTTTTTGTGACCCCATAGATTGTAGCCTACCAGGCTCCTTCATCCATGGGATTTTCCAGGAAGTGGGTTGCCATCTTCTTCTCCAGAGGATCTTCCCAACCCAGAGGTTGAACCCAGGTCTCCCACATTGTAGGCAGATGCTTTACCATCTGAGTGTTAGGCCCATACAATTTCTGTCTTTTATTGTGCCCATTTTTGCATGAAATGCTCCCTTGATATTTCTAATTTTCTTGAGAAAAACTCTAGTCTTTTCCATTGTATTGTTTTTCTCTATTTCTTTGCATTGATCTCTGAGGAAGGCTTTCTTATCTCTTCTTGCTATTCTTTGGAACTCTGCATTCATATGGGTATATCTTTCCTTTTCTCCTTTGCTCTTTGCTTCTCTTCTTTTCACAGCTATTTGTCAGGCCTCCTCAGATAGCCATTTTGCTTTTTTTTGCATTTCTTTTCCATGGGGATGGTCTTGATCCCTGTCTCCTGTACAATGTCATGAACCTCTGTCTGAGAGCAGTCAAAAACTACAATTCTCCCCCAGGGTAAAATGCTATTTATGTAATGAGAAAATTAACTTCTTTGATATAGACAATCCAAACGATAAGCCTTTACCTTGCACAAGGCTAACTGTATGATAAATCCATCAGACTATACAGAAATCCTTTCCCTATGTGTTGTGAAAAGGCTGATTTGGTAAAATAAATGTTGTTTTGTTTAGGTGTAAAGATTCAGGTTTCAACTTTTCAAAGTTGACTTTACTAATATGTTTATTAGTATTTAACATATATATTCAGATTTTTGCTACAACATATTGAGTTAGTTTTTAGACAGTATGTTCAGTGAGTACATAATGCATATTCAATTTGATGTGTTAATTATGTTGTTGATGCATGCTTCTCCAGAAGCAAATGCAATATCATTGAAATAGCTGTCCACTTTAAGCTAAGAGAGCCTTAAGAGTTCTGAAAAGGAGAATAATCATCACAGTGGTTTTCCATTATGAACTCCTGACTGGTTAACTGTTTTTATCATCAAAGTTCATACACTGCTAAGTCACTTCAGTTGTGTCTGACTCTGTGTGACCCCATGGACTGCAGCCACCCAGGTTCCTCCATCCATGGGATTTTCCAGGCAAGAGTACTGGAGTGGATTGCCATTGCCTTCTCCTTTAGAATTTTCATTATTGAACCATCAAATTGTTGAATCGAACTAGTTTAACCTTACTTAATTCCTAGTATATTTGGATCTTTTTCAGAATAACTTGTATGTATTTCTAACAGATTACACTAAAAGTACCAAAAGTAATGTTGAAAGAGGTAATTGTAAACATGCCTATTTGTGTATAATTTTGTGCACCTGTCACTTGAATAATGACTTTGAAGGTCTGCTGCTGATGCTGCTAAGTCGCTTCAGTCATGTCCGACCCTGTGTGACCCCATAAGTGGCAGCCCGCCAGGCTCTGCTGTCCCTGGAATTCTCCAGGCAAGATCACTGGAGTGGGTTGCCATTTCCTTCTCCAATGCCTGAAAGTGAAAAGTGAAAGTGAAGTTGCTCAGCCGTGTTGGACTCTTTGCAACCCCATGGACTGCAGCTTACCAGGCTCCTCTCCCCATGGGATTTTCCAGGCAAGAGTACTAGAGTTGATTGTGAATGATAATTATATAAACATATATGCATATGCATATATATTTTTTCATATTAATTGCATTAACCAGTACAACTATATTTTTATTTGAGGCATAACCTTTCTCTTTGTAAGTGTAATTATTATTATTTTTTAATTTACTGTAGCAGACTTGGTCTTCTGAACAGGGAAATGATCCCAAAACCCTAAGTCAATGCACTTTTCCACTTTCAGTGTAAATAATACACAAGAGCCTAGGCAGGCTAAGTCAAAGGATAAGCAGTCACAACTGACTGAAATATAAGCTTCCGGTGATATTGCACTAAAGATTGATCATATTACATATCATGTAGTAAGTGCAGAGGAGCATAGATTGAGAGATTGAGAGTGTGGGGAAGTTCCAAGGGGTTGGAATTGCCTTGCTCCACCACTCACTTTGGGCCATTATCTCTCCATGTTGTGCTTTCTTCCTCTCATTGGCTTCCCTGGTGGCTCAGATGGTAAAGAATCTGCCTACAATGTGAGAGACCTGGCTTTGATCCCTGTGTTGGGAAGATTCACTAGAGAAGGGTACGGCTACCCACTCCAGTATTCTTACCTGGAGAATTCCATGGACAGAGGAGCCTGGCAGGCTACAGTCCATGAGGTCACCAAGAGTCTAACATGACTGAGTGACTTTCACAATAATCACTTGATGGTATCTTTGACCACTAAATATGAGATAATGTTACCAAAAGTGGGGCCCAGCTGCTGGCCACTAAAAGACAATAAAGAGACAAGGATGGTGGAAAAGAAAGTTTGTTTTATTTCAGATGCCAGCAGCCAACAGGGAGGGTGGACTTCTATCCAAAGGCTGACTCTCTCCCACTGGCAGTCAGCAGGCAAGAGCTTTTCGAGAGGGACGGAAGGGGCTACATGAAAAAACAGCAGAAACAGCTCTGCCTGTTATCTTGACATTGGTCAGTGCTGGTCTGACCAGCATCATCTTGATTATTTTAAATACAATTACTATTCAGCTCCAGGGTCAATTTGTTCTCATTTTTTGAAGCTAATTCTAGGAACTGTGGCAGCTTGTGTCACAGCTACAGTTTGGTCATCATGTAGTTAATTTCTTCCACCTGATGAGAGTTTCACACTCTATAAGACAACTCACAGTTAACTTCTTCCACCTGTTGAGGGTTTCAGAATCTGTAAGACAACTCGGAGAATACAGTTCAGAATATTACCTATAGCCTTTGAGAAGGAACTAAATGTCCTTGACTTTGCTTACTGACCAAACTATTACTCTGGCCCTGTCCGCTTGTTTTCTTTGCTTCTCCATTTTTCGCTTCTCTTATTATACCTGTTTGCACACATGCTCAGTTGCTTCAGTTGTGTCCGACTCTTTGCCCCTTTTGAATGTAGCCTGGCAGGCTCCTCACTCTGTGGGATTGTCCAGGCAAGAATACTGGAGTGGGTTGTCATGCTCTCCTCCAGGGGATCTTCCTGACCTAGAGATTGAACTGGCATCTCTTATGTCTCCTGCAGGTGGATTCTTTACTGCTAAGCCAGTGGGGAAGCCCTGATTACAATTATTCTTTGATTAAAGTTTGCCAGAGCTAAAAGGCAGTGAGGACATGGAGGGTAAGGATCATAGGGTCCTGCTCTGTTTCAATAATACATGCAGAGTACCTGGCATATAGTTAAGCAAGCAATTAATTTCACCTTTGGATCAAACTCTGGTTTGTGAGATACATTTGATAGCTTCTACAATCAAATTGCCTTCTCATTGCTTGTGAAAAAGCTGGAAACTGGGCAATTTTGATGACTTTATGTGTTCTAAGTTCTATGAGGCTGTAGTGAATCCCAAGTCCACCCAAGGCAAAATTTTAAGCTCCATCATTTACTTTATCTCCAATACAGTTCTCTCCCATAATTTTCTTACTTTTTCTTGGTTCTCTGAACTTCTAATCTCTCAGATGTCTGCTAAAATTTCTTACTCTTCAAATAATTCTTGTTCTTTTTTCCTAACACTGAACAAAGCACTGTACTAGAGTTTTAAAGAATAAAACAAGTCCTCTTTCCTTAAGAAATTGACAGTCTCATGGTTAGAGATAATGTTGGCTAAGTTTATAAAAGATAAAGGGAGATGGTGAAGGACAAGTAAACCTGGCATCCGCAGCCCATGGAGTCCCAAAGAGTCAGACGTGACTGAGTGACTGAAAGACAGCAATAATAAAAGATAAATACCTCTAAAATAATTAAATAGTAGTTGAAGAAAATAGAAAAAGTGTCACTAGACTTGCATGCCTGGTATCCAAAGTCCTTTCTAATTTGATCCCTGTGTTAATTTGGAGCAAAAAGAATGTATCTAAAGTACATAACCTGTTTCCACAAGAATTCCCTTTGTCACTTTTTCTATTAAAATGACCCTCTTCACAATTCCTTGGAATGCCTAAAACTACATGGAGAACCAATTGAAAGCTCCATGGGGAAGCACTGTGTTTACCTGCACTGTCTAATTCAATTCTAGAAAGTGCTATTAAATGGACTCTTTGCGACTACTTATGAGAAAAGGAAAGAGCCTCATCTCTAGTGTGTGTGTTCATTACGTACTAGACAGTGACTAAACATAGACTGGTATTCAAAAATGTGTATGGAACAAAATCCCAGACAAACCTCCTTTTCTATAATTTCCTTCACTATTAATATACAAAAGGGGAAAGAAATGGAAATATTGTAAGTTGGTCAGCAAGTCAAGGCATTTAATAAACTGTGCCATTTTTCCTAACCCACTAGAGAAGTAAGGACTGGAAAAAAGCTGAAATAGGTGAATCCATAGCTGGTGGAATAGCCATAACAGAAGATTCTCAACAAATAGGTATGAACCCACCTTTAAGGAAGGCTCTAATGAGTTTACAGAATTCCGTCCTTTACCCTTTTATCACTGGAGGTTTATTCAGTCCTGTTCAGTTCAGTAGCTCTGGTGTCCAACTCTTTGCAACCCCATGGATTGCAGCATGCCAGGCTTCCTTGTCCATCAACAACTCCCAAAGCTTACTGAAACGCAAGTCCATTGAGTCGATAATACCATTCAACCATCTCATCCTCTGTCATCCCCTTCTCTTCCTGCCTTCAATCTTTCTCAGCATAAGGGTCTTTTCTAATGAGTCAGTTCTTCACATCACATGGCCAAAGTATTGGAATTTTGGCTTCAGCATCAGTCCTTCCAAACAGTATTCAGGACTGATTTCCTTTAAGATTGACTGGTTTGATCTTCTTGAGTCAAAGGGACTCTCCAGAGTCTTCTCCAATACCACAGTTCAAAAGCATTAATTCTTTGACACTCAGCTTTCTCTATGGTCCAACTCTCACAACCATACATAACTACTGGAAAGACCATAGCTTTGAGTAGATGGACCTTTGTCAGCAAAGTAATGTCTCTGCTTTTTAATATGCTGTCTAAGTTGGTCATAGATTTTCTTCCAAGCAGCAAGCGTCTCTTAATTTCATGGCTGCAGTCACCATCTGCAGTGATTTTTGAGCCCCCCAAAATAAAACCTCTCACTGTTTCCATTGTTTTCCCATCTATTTGCCATGAAGTGATGGGGCCATATGCCATGATTTTAGTTTTCTGAATGTTGTTTTAAGCCAACTTTTTCAGTCTCCCCTTTCACTTTCATCCAGAGTCTCTTCAGTTCTTCTTCACTTTCTGCCATAACGGTGGTGTCACCTGCATATCTGAAGTTATTGATATTTCTCTCAGTAATCTTGATTCCATCTTGTACTTCTTCCAGTCCAGCATTTCTCATGATGTATGCTGCATAGAAGTTAAATAAGCAGGGTGACAATATATAGCCTTGATGTACTCCTTTCCCTACTTGTAACAGGTCTGTTGTTCCATGTCCAGTTCTAACTGTTGCTTCCTGACCTGTCTCTTGAAGAATTTTCCACAGTTTATTGTGATCCACACAGTCAAATGCTTTGGCATAGTCAATAAGCAGATGATTTTTCTAGAACTCTCTTGCTTTTTTGGAGATCCAGTGGATGTTGGCAATTTGATCTTTGGTTCCTCTGCCTTTTTAAATCCAGCTTGAACATCTGGAAGTTCTCAGTTCACATACTGCTGAAGTCTCACTTGGAAAATTTTAAGCATTACTTGGCTAGCATGTGAGATGAGTGCAATTGTGCAATAGTTTGAACATCCTTTGGTATTGCCTTTCTTTGGGATTGGGATGAAAACTGACCTTTTCCAGTCCTGTGGCCACTGCTGAATTTTCCAAATTTGCTGGCATGTTGAGTGCAGCACTTTTACAGCATCATCATTCAGGATTTGAAATAGCTCAACTGGAATTCCATCGCCTCCACTAGCTTTGTTCATAGTGATGCTTCCTAAGGTCCACTTGACTTTGCATTCCAGGATGTCTGGCTCTAGGTGAGTGATCACAACACTGTGGCTATCTGTATTGTCATGCAAATGGGTGACACCCTTTACAAATGTGTGGACAATCTAAGCTTAAAAAAGATGATAACTTCATGGTGCAATAGAATAACATCCAAAAAGTTTTCAACAGACAGGACTAGATTAACCAGATGAAAACAATAAAAAATAACTGTCTGACTATTCATTGCAGTTTTCAGTTTGAACTGCACAAATATGAAACTGGAGGGAGAGAGATCTGTCTTGAAAGTAGATAATGCAGAAAGAAGTTGTATTCTGACTGACAGCAAAATTAACATGAGAAAACTGTGATGTGGCTGCCAGAAATGTTAATCATTTTAGATTATGTAAATAATATTTGAAGTTCTAGGTGAGTCATTAAGGTATAGTGCATCAGAATCATCTTGGATGTTTCCTAAAATGCAGATCGCTGGTGAATGTTAAGCATTTTCTGAATACACCCAAATGTCTAGTTGTGGTGCCTTGATCTGTCTTTAACTGTCTCTTGAGATGTTTTTCATGCTAGTATCCACCTCTTAGGATTAGTGCAGAGAAAAATGGCATATTATATATAGAAGCACAGTGTTAACATAGATTATAAATGCTCAATAAATAGTACCTTTAAGTGTTCTCTTCTGACATTTTGTCACTTATGTTGACACTTCTGTAAAGTTCTTAATCTAGATCAAATTTGCCTGTTGTAATCTTATATGTAAGGTCTTTCTTTCTCCCTTCTTTCCTTCCTGTTTTTCAGTCTTCTAGATTCTTAAATTTCTCTTTTCTGCCTCTTGACATATGTTCAGTTCAGTTCAGTCACTCAGTCATGTCCAACTCTTTGTGACCCCATGGACTACAGCATGCCAGGTCTCCCTGTCCATCGCCAACTCTTGGAGCTTGCTCAAACTGATATCCATCAACTCAGTGATGCCATCCAACTATCTCATCCTCTGTCATCCCCTTCTCTTCCTGCCTTCAATCTTTCCCAGCATTAGATTCTTTTCCAATGAGTCATTTCTTCACATCAGTGGTCAAAGTATTGGAGCTTCAGCATCAGTCTTTCCAATGAATATTCAGGACTGATTTCCTTTAGGATTGACTGGTTGGATCTCCTTGCAGTCCATGGGGCTCTCCAGAATCTTCTCCAACACCAACTTTTATTTATTTTAAAAGATAATTACCTTACAATTCTGTGATAGTTTTTTGCCATGCATCAGCATGAATGGGCCATAGATACACATCTGCCTCACTCCATCCTGAATCCTCCTCCTATCACCCTCCCCACCCTATACCTCCTTGTTGTCACAGAGCACTGACTTTGGGTACCCTGCTTCATACATCAAACTTGCACTTGTTGTCTGTTTTACATATGGTAATGTATATGTTTCACTGCTATTATAGAGGACATTGTCTTAGACCAGAGGACCCTTGTTGGACAATGTAAAGAGCTTCTTGACCAATCCAAGCCATGCTTTGTTCTTTGCATCAATCCTCAACTGGCCCCCCTCTGCCCATCTCTTTAGCTCCACTGCCAAAGTCATTCATTCTGCTCTAAAAGATGTTGTTGTTGGGTTGTTAGCTGCTCAGTTGTGTCTAACTCTTTGCAACCCCATGGACTGCAGCCTGGCAGGCCCCTCAGTCCATGGGATTCTCCAGACAAGGATATTGGAATGGGTGACAATTTTCTTCTCCAGTGGATCTTCCTGACCCAGGGATTGAACCTGGGTCTCTATGCATTGCCACAAGAAGATGGAATCTTAGCAATTCTCCATAACATTGACAGAAATTACATTAAGGTCAAGCACATACCTGCAGATCTTGTTAAAAGCACAGATTCCAATTCAGTGGGTCCAGGACAGAGCCGGAGAATTTGCACTTCTAACAAGTTCCTGGGTAATCTCCATGTTCCTGTTAGAAAAGTTGCAAAATGTCATAAATAGACATTCAGTTCAGTTCAGTCGCTCAATCGTGTCCGACTCTTTGCAACCCCATGAACTGCAGCACGCCAGGCCTCCCTGTTAATCACCATATCCCGGAGTTCACTCAGTCTCACGTCCATCGAGACAGTGATGTCATCCAGCCATCTCATCCTTGGTCGTCCCCTTCTCCTCCTGCCCTCAATCCCTCCCA